>BSBK01002897.1:270000-375000 GCA_027943335.1 Chamaecyparis obtusa
CAATGCTTTAATGAAAAACACAAAAAAAATTCAAGTAATTAATAAATTTACAAAAAACCATTAAAACTCTATAAAAAATGATTTTATCTAAAAAATCATTTATTCTTCGTTGGATTTTATCAATTTGTCAATTTTTTTAATTCAAAAAATAATTCTTTAAATTATGAGGTTTTAGGGGTGTAGACATCCTCGCGACTGTGTTTGGTCGCCCTTAGTTTTGGCCAAACCAGTTCCAGCCGAACCTACCAATGTGGCATCCCATGTGGCAGCCAAATAAGCAAAAAAATGTGAGTTTCAGAAGTTCTCACTTCTAGATCTAAATTCTCCTTCAAAATTTAGCTTTCTGTAAAATCTAAAAATACCATTTTGTAGAGCTTGGAGTCAAGATTATGGTCATATAATTTTTACAATTTTTTGATTTCATATAATATATTATTTAAGTTAAAAATACTTCAAGTGGGTATCTTAACATTCAAGAATGCGCTCATTCGAAAAAAGAAAAAAATAGCAAATCATGTCAGAAAAATTTAAAACTTATATTTAACACTAGAAGAGAGAGTCCTCTTCAAGAATATATAATTTTTTTTCTTAATGGTGTATATTTGATAGGGAAAATCTGGTGGGAACCAAACATTGTTGATTTCAGGTAACACTAACTTTGGATAGTTATAATAGACAAAATATATGTACCGAAATCCAATCTTTCTTTTTTTTGCACTAGCTATACATGTCATCTAAAACATATTCTGAGATCTAAGGAAAAAACTATTATTTGTGTATAGTTTTTTTGTGGGAACTAGACCCTAGATTTTCAGCTTATTTCAGCAATAAAAAAATGGACTTCAAAAATTAAAAAACTATGTCAATTTTTATTCAATTTTTTAAAAAAAATTATAGGCATAAATTTCATCCAATTTTACACATTTCATTAGTTTACATCATCTTCAAATTCTAAACACAAATGCCACTTTTATGTTGTAAAAGTTGAAAAATTTTCATGTTGTTGACCTTTTCTTTTATAAAAGTGTGACACAGGTGTGTACTTTTACATTGTAGCTCACAAGCTTGCACATCTTCCACACCCTAACAATCTTAAGGAAAGACTTTCTTATATACAAATTACATTCATAATTCCTTGGTCGACCAATTATACGACCTCTCCCATAGACCCATGCAAAGATACACACAACATCCTTAATAATATTACAACAATTATAAAACATGAAATAGACAGCCATAACATTAATCCATGCATGATTATTCAGGAACATGCTACCACTCATGGGTTGGCTTCCAAATAGATCTTTGTTGAGGTACATGCCACATATGATGTCACCAATCACATTAGCACTCTTTGATCACACAATAGACTCTCCCATGTGTCTATAGACATTCCCCTATCTTGCAATGTTTAATTCATTTCCACACTGAAGTTATATTGCAACTATTGAGACCAACTCTATGAATTTCCCAATCATTGGCCCTGTGACTAGTCTTCACCAATTAATCCATCACCAGAACAACTAAACATATAAACATGTGCAAATACAACCGTGAGTAGTAAACATGTCATGCTACATAGATCCCAATTCGCAAGAGCTAAGCCTCCGTAAATTTTCTATACAATTCTCTATAAACTGTCTATCCAGTTTGTTTGCAACTTTTGGATTTCCTTACTGAAACATATGTTGACATCAATGAAAAAATAATGAATGTCAACAACATAGGTTGCAATAATTCCAATAGTTTGTTTTATTTAATGTGTTTTATTTTACATATTTTCTTCAAGACAAGGCTATACTCACAACATTATGGCATAACATGCCATGTCCCACTATATGACAAAGAATCATAAACACCTTACCATGCATGCAATGGCTAGTGATGGTGGCATCAACTCCAATCATTTAGGCCACATGAATAGTACAAACTATGTTGCAAAATCTATCCAAGAAGACCCTAACAAGGGCCACAACTTGCAACCAGTAGTTAAACTCCACACAAAATGGCCTCTATGTACATCTCTCTTTATTCATGTCATCGACTAACAAATTATATTTGTAGCAACCAAACTAATAGGTCAAGTAGCCGACACAAATCACTAACTAGTACACATGAAACAAGCTAACATTCATTAATTAGCAGTAGTAGAGGGTTTCAAGTAAGAGGCATGGTTTCATATACCATTTTTTCATAAGTACATCCATAATAAATGACTTCCATAAGCATGCCTCTATACTCATCATCAGGTATACAAGTCCAATGAGGGCATTACTTTAATATTCTAAAAATATATACTTAATCTCTAATTATGGAAATTTATTACACAAAAAATATTATTTTCATTCCATTAAGAAAAACATGCCAATATATAATTTTTTGTTATTTTCTTGTAATTTTTTATTTTTTCATTTCTAACTTTTAAGAAAATGTGATTTTGTAATAGTTATTGAAGGTGATTTGCACAAATGTGATGTGAGTGTTCCAAGGCTTTCTTGCACTTAAACCAAGAGACCTAGCTTGTCTCTTCTAGGAACCTAATCTTCCCTAGGTCTTGATTGGCTTAGATGATTAACTAAGACCAATTCCTACTCTTCTCTAAGAGTTCTAAACCTTGTGCTTCACCTTGAAAGACTAACACCCTTTTGTTAGTTCAATTCTTCACCTTCACTTAGGAAGCTCTAAGTGCCAACTCTTCAAAATCTTTAAATTTCTTTGCAGGGATGTCCTTCATCTTGAAAACATTCATAACTTTTCCAATTTGATCCATTTTAGAGGGATCTTCAATCTTATCCTTATTGGGTTCAAGGATTCACCATTAAGAGGCCTAATTAGGCCTAGTTCTTGTAGCCTTTACCAGTGACCTTTTGCCAATTTTAGCAAAACTTTTCCAAAGACCCTAAAAATCTAAAACCAGATTTGGATACCCATTTGGAATTTTTAAAAGATTCAGTGAGTTTTAGGGTCTGAAAACCTCCGTACACTGGCTTCCTACAAACTAGGACAAATATGGCTATTAGGCCTAATTTCTAGGACTGACTATAACCTTGTTTGAATCTCACTCAAAACTTGGTCTAGTGGATTGGTATGGACTCAATCCTTATATCATGTTAGGATATGATGAAATCCTACCCGAAAATGTACTTGTGTCATACAATACCTCTCTACCCTACAAGAAATCTTCTCTTCTTCAATCCTAAACCTCTAACTGGGCACTGTCAGCTCGCCTAGGGCTCAGTAGCAGAAATAAATCTCCATCTTCTCAAGAGTCCTAATCCTAGATATGTACAAACTAATGAATCCCATAAAATTTCCATCCATCCTTAGGAGATTCCCATGGCTAGATTTCATGGGGGAGCCATGAAGAGACTGACAGGTCAGGACAAGACTAGGAATACTCTCTAAGCTAAAACACTTAAAATCAGAACTTAAACAATCTCAAAAAAACTTTTCTATTGAATTAAAAACTCTCAAAACTATCTAAATAACACTACTTAACCACTACATTAGAGCATGTTATCTTTTACATATCATTGTCACAACAAAATCTCAAGTTCTTCACAAATAGAGTAGCAGAGCTAAAACTTCATTACTCAAACTTGCTTACAATGATAAATTCTCTTGAGAGTCAAGCCTTACCTTTCATTAGATGCCACTTCCATGTTTCTAGGGCCTATTGGCCAATCTCCCACTTCCTATTCTTAAAGGGATCCAAGGTAACCGAGTTGCATGCAACATTTGCAATAATTGCAAATGTTGTCATGACAACTTCTAACAACTTTTTTTTGGCATATTTTATTAATGCCTTCATCCTACTTCTTAGGATGTCTACCTCCTATATTTTGAGGATCCAAGACCATAAATGGCCTCAAGGCATCTTCCTAACATCATTATGTGCTTTGGACACATTTAAGACTCTAATCCAACCTTTGAGCTTCTAACACTGAGAAATTAAATCAACTACTAACAATGGCAATTTTGGTGACCTTAGTCCTAATGACTAACTCACCTAGCCCACAATAGCAATGAACTTCTAAGGTCTTAAAACAAACACAACAACCCTAACTTGGCTAATGTCATGTACAAGCCAAAACAACTAAACCATGGAGATTAGCCTAGGTGTGCTCCTACACTGTCCTCCCCAAAACAAAAAGTTCAATCCACCCTTGGATTGAGGATGCTTGGATCAATTCCCATCTTCTTGAACTCTGATTCCTTGACCCATATGGCATCAACATTAGTTTGACCATGCTTCTTTATGAGATGTTCTTTGTACTCCTTGGTCCTAGTCTATTTGTAGACTCTAGTATCCAATAGACTCTCATCTCCTTTGATTGTAGCAGTGGGTAGCTAGAGATC
This sequence comes from Chamaecyparis obtusa, assembly GCA_027943335.1. Taxonomy (NCBI): domain Eukaryota; kingdom Viridiplantae; phylum Streptophyta; class Pinopsida; order Cupressales; family Cupressaceae; genus Chamaecyparis; species Chamaecyparis obtusa. Next base: position 274,360 of record BSBK01002897.1, read on the forward strand.
TTCCACATCTCTAATCACTTCACTAAGACTCTGATCTAAATCAGGTGGTGGTTCCTTGTTATGAACTAGATCTATAATGTTGAAGATAGGGGACAGTCCACTGTCTTCTAGTAGCTCCACTTTGAATGTATTATCACCATACTTTGCTAAGATAGGACAAGGACCTATCCTCTTCATCTGCAACTTGTGAGGGACTCCCTTTTGAAGTCTTGACTTGGTTAGATGTATCATCACCAGGTCTCCCACATTGAACTATATTTCTCTTCTACTTTCATCCACCCTGGTCTTATGCTTAATGGTGTTCTCTGTCAAAGTCTTCCTCATTGTATCATGTATCTCCTGCATAGCATATGCAAAATCATCAGCATATCCACTTCCCTTCACTCCATCCTTCAAATCTCTTAGTTCATATACTCCTCTAGGATGTAAGCCATAGACTATTTCAAAGGGACTTTTCCCTATGGATCTATTTATAGTGTCATTGTAGGCATATTCAGCTTGCCCAATCAACTGATCCCATTGTTTACCATACTCCTTGGTCAAGCACCTTAGTAGATTTTCAAGGCTTCTATTGACAACCTCAATTTGACTATCTGTTTGGGGAAGGTAGGAAGATCCAAAGGACAAATTAGTACCCAATCTTTGCCAAAGAGTCTTCCAAAAGTGACTCATGAATTTAGTGTCTCTATCTGACACAATGCTGATAGGTAACTCATGAATTCTTACTATCTCTTTGAAAAAGAGAGAGGCTATATGACTAGCATCATTAGTGGTCTTGCATGGCACAAAGTGAGCCATCTTGTTAAATCTATCCACAACTACATAGACACTATCCATTCCTTGTCTTGTCTTGGGTAACCCAACTACAAAATCCATACTCAAGCATTCCCATGGCCTATTAGGAATAGTTAGTGGTTGATAAAGGCTTGTATTTGAAGAAGTTCTCTTGGCCTTTTGGCATAGTATACAACTTTCCACATACCTCCTAACATCAAGATTCATCCTTGGCCAATAATAGAACCTTTGAATAAGTTCTTAAGTCTTAGTGATCCCAAAGTGACCACTCAAAGCACCATTATGATTTTCTTGAATCAAATTCTCTCTAATAGAACCTATAGGAACACATAATTGATTCCCTTTAAACAAGAGATTACTTTGCAAAGTATATTCAGTATACTTACTATGAAAATGATTCTTGTATTCAGCACATACCTTGTATATGTCAACAAAATATTCATCATAAATATATAGATCCTTGAAATGATCTATCCCCATGCTTTTCAACTGAATCTCTTGGATTGTGAGTGCCCTCCTAGATAAGGCATCTCCAACCTTGTTGAGTACACCCTTCTTATGCTTGATATTAAAGGTATAAGCTTGCAGATATTCAACCCACTTTATGTTCTTGTGACTCAACTTCTCTTGTGAATTTAGGAAACTAAGAGCTTGATTGTCTGAATACACAATGAATTCCTTGTGAAGCAAATAGTGCCTCCACTTCCTTAAAACTTGAACCAATGCATACATCTCAAGGTCATAAGAAGAGTACTTCTTCTTGGCTTCACTTAGCTTCTCTGACTAAAAATCCGCCAGTCTGCCCTCTTGGCTTAGAACAACTCCAATAGCCACATTGCTAGCATCACACTCAATAGTGAATAGCTTCTCAAAGCTTGGCAAGACTAAGATAGGCTGGGCAGCTATCTTTTCCTTCAACAACTCAAAGCTTTTGTTAGCTTTCTCATTCCACACAAACTTGGTTTTCATACCTCCTTTGATAGTATCCAACATAGGAGCACAAATTGCACTAAATTGCCTTATGAATTTCTTATAATATTGTGCAAGGCCATGAAAAATTCTTACCTTGGTTGTTGTCCATGAAGTAGGCCAATTCATGATAGCCTACACTTTTGTCTTGTCCATTTTTAGATTACCATGTGATAGAAAAAATCCAAGGTACACCAGCTCTATTTTGATGAACTCACACTTCTCCAAGTTGATCATCAACTTCTCATTATGTAGCTTCTTGAAAAAAATCTCAAGGTGTTCTAGATGCTCACCTCTTGTCTTACTATAAATCAGTATATCATCTAGATATACTACTACAAACTTGTCAATGTAGTCTTTAATAACTTCATTGATGAGCCTCATGAATGTGGAGGGGGCATAGGATAATCCAAATGGCATGACAAGCCATTCATACAAACCTTCATTGGTCTTGAAGGCTATTTTCCACTCATCTCCTTCATGTATCCTTATTTGGTGATAGCCACTCTTCAAGTCTATCTTGCTATAGTACTTAGCTTCACCTAAACAATCCATTAGGTCTTCAATCCTAGGGATAGGGAACCTATACCTTATGGTTATCCTATTTATGGCCCTTGAATCAGTACAAAGCCTCCAAATTCCTCCTTTCTTAGGTGCAAGGATAGTGGGTATGGCACATGGACTAATACTCTTTCTAATGAGATCTTGGTTTAGGAGCTCTTGTATCTGTCTAGTAATTTCCTCATTTTGTTGAGGGGTCATCTTCTAGGCTTCTTTATTTGGAAGTGTGGCTCTTGGGATAAATTCTATCCTATGACTTATGGCTCTTTTAGGGGTTAAGGTTGATGGTTGTCTATCACTTACTATACCTTGGTAAGTCTACAGCATACCTTGCAACTCCTTGGGTAACTATATCTTCTTAGTCACCTTACCTTCATCTAACTCCTTTGGTCTCAACACCAATGAAAAGCCTACACCTTCACCTTCTTCCATAGCCTCTAAGAACTCTTTTTCACCAACCATGAGTACATTAGGACCTGCTGTCTTCACCTCAACATCTTCTAATAATGAATGAATTTTAAAAGTCACATTGTCTTTCTTGAATGTATAGGAGTTATTTCCTCCATCATGGATAGCTTGGTGGTCAAATTTCCATGGTCTACCTAGGAGCAAGTGGCATGCATCCATAGGCAACACATCACACAAAACTTTGTCTTTGTACCTTCCAATAAAGAACTCTACCCATGCTTGTTCATTTACCAACACATGTTGGCCTTTATTGAGCCATGTGACCTTGTAAGGATTGGTGTGGGGTATCCTTGTTAACTTTATCTTGTTGACTACTTCCTCTAACACAATATTGTTAGTAGACCCTGAGTCAATGATGACTCTACATACTTTCCCCATCATCTTGCAATTTATCCTAAACAAAGACCTCCTTTGGCTTGGCTCTTCCTTCACTAGCTCCTTGAATAGAGTTCTCCTCATCATGAGGTTCTCACCTTCCTCTGAATTCAATGGTACTTCAACATGCTTCTCTGTTGCATTTATCTCATCATGAACTAGATTATTTCTCTTGTCATCTCTTTGTGAAGAACTACCCTTCTCTGGACACCTATAGGTAGGGTGTCCCATTTGATTGCAATGGTGTCATTTCATATTGGCAAAGTAGTTGCCTCTTCCTCCTTGTGAACCACTTCTTCCTCAGAAACTAGAGTTAGAAATCCTTCCTCTACCACCTCTACTAGAGCTTCCTTCTTGATGCTCACTAAATTTTATGTCCTCTTGAGCCTTTGATTCAGAATCTCTTCCACCATAGCCACCTCTTTGTCCTCTGTTATCCTTTCCTTTACCTCTACCTTTGGAGGATTGCTCTTGCTTTCTTTTGCCTTTCTCCTCTATCTTTAAGGCCATTTGATAGCATTGGAAAATGGTCTTGAGGTTCACAAGACTCATTGCCTCTTGAAGAGACCACTTGAGGCCATTCAAGTACCTTGCAAGCTTAATGCTTTCATCTTCAACTACCTTTGATCTTAAGCATAACTTTTGAAATTCCTCAGTGTATGCTTGAACATCTAGATCTTTTTGTCTAAGTTTGTGTCTCCTCCTATGTAGCTGAACTTCATAATCATTAGGAAGGTAGGTCTTCTTCACTTTAGTTACCATGCCCTTCCATGTAACTATAGTACCTTTTCCATCCTTTTCTCTCTTGGTCTGCACAAACTTCCACCAAGTAAGAGCTGAACCTCTTAGCCTAGACTTGGCCACCATAAATTTTTGTGCATCAGAGATACCATCACATTCAAAATGGTACTCAATGTTGTTTAGCCAATCCATGACTGAATCTAGATCCGTTTGTCAACTAAATAGTGGCACACCCTCCAAAGCTTTGCCACTCAAGGCCTTTAATGCCTTCAAGAAGGGTTTTTCAGGAAGAACAAGGTTAGGTGTTGGAGCTTTCTCCACAAATTCTAGTTCCTTTTCCCTTGCTTCTTTTTCTTCCTTTTGGTCAATTTTGTCCTTGACCTTATCAAATTTGTCTTGGACTTCACCCAAGAGATGCTCCATTTGAGCTAGTCTTTCTCTTAACAGCTTATTATCTTCTTCTTGTTCCTCAACTTTCTTGGCTAGCTTAGCATTAGTCACCATGGATTTGTCTTCTATGGATCCAACTAGTGTATTCTCTCCTACTGATTCAGAAGGTTGCAACATCAACCACAAGCTTGATCAATTCAAGCTCTGATACCAATATGATGTGAGTATTCCAAGGCTTGCTTGCACTTCAACCAAGAGACCTAGCTTGTCTCTTCTAGGAACATAATCTTCCCTAGGTCTTGATTGGCTTAGATGATTAACTAATATCGATTCCTACTCTTCTCTAAGAGTTCTAAACCTTGTGCTTCACCTTGAAAGACTAACACCCTTTTGTTAGTTCAATTCTTCACCTTCACTTACGAAGCTCTAAGTGCCAACTCTTCAAAATCTTCAAATTTCTTTGCAGGGATATCCTTCATCTTGAAAACATTCATAAATTTTCCAATTTGATCCATTTTAGAGGGATCTTCAATCTTATCCTTATCGGGTTCAAGGATTCACCATTAAGAGGCCTAATTAGGCCTAGTTCTTGTAGCCTTTACCAATGACATTTTGCCAATTTTAGTATAACTTTTCCAAAGACACTGAAAATATAAAACCATATTTGGATACCCATTTTGAATTTTTAAAAGATTTAGTGGGTTTTAGGGTATGACAACCTCTATACACTGGCTTCCTACAAACTAGGACAAATAGGGCTATTAGGCCTAATTTCTAGGACTGACTATAACCTTGTTTGAATCTCACTCAAAACTTGGTTTGGTGGATTTTTATGAACTCAATAATTATATCCTATTAAGATATGATGAAATACTACTTGGAAATGTACTTGTGCTAGACAGTACCTCTCTACCCTGCAAGAAATCTTCTCCTCTTCAATCCTAAACCTCTAATCGGGCACTATCAGCTCACCTAGGGCTTAGTAGTAGAAATAAATTTCCATCTTCTTAAGAATCCTAATCCTATATATGTACAAACCAATGACTCCCCTAATATTTCCATCCATCCTTAGGAGATTCCCATGGCTAGATTTCATGGGGGAGCCATGGAAAGACCAACTAGTCAAGACAGGACCAGGAAGACTCTCTAAGTTAAAACAGTTAAAATCAGAACTTAAACAATCTCAAAACAACTTGTATATTGAATGAAAAAGTCTCAAAACTATCTAAAGAACACTACTTAACCACTAGATTAGAGCATGTTATCCTTTACATATCACTGTCACAACAAAAGCTCAGGTTCTTCACAAATAGAGTTGCAGAGCTAAAACTTCATTACTCAAACTTTCTTACAATAATGAATGCTCTCGAGATTCAAGCCTTACCTTACATTAGATGCCACTTCCATGTTTCTAGGGCCTATTGGCCAATCTCCCACTTCCTATTCTTAAGGGGATCCAAGGTAACCAAGTTGCATGCAACATTTGCAATAATTGCAAATGTTGTCATGACAACTTCTAACAACTTTTTTTTTGGCATCTTTTCTTAATGCCTTCATCCTACTTCTTAGGAACTCTACCTCCTATATTTAGAGGATACAAGACCATAATTGGGCTCAAGGCATCTTCCTAACATCATTATGTGCTTTGGACACATTTAAGACTCTAATCCAACCTTTGAGCTTCTAACACTGAGAAATTAAATCAACTACTAACAATGGCTATTTTGGTGACCTTAGTCCTATGACTAACTCACCTAGCCCACAATAGCAATGACCTTCTAAGGTCTTAAACAAACACAACCCTAAACTGGCTAATGTCAGGTACAAGCCAAAATAACTAAACCATGGAGGTTAGCCTAGGTGTGCTCCTGCACCAAAATGCTTTCACATAAATTACTCAAGAATATATATTAGAATGTTCACAATACTCTTCAATGTATTGGGCACTAAACAAACTAATGATACCAACAAAAAAAAAGTCCCCAACATAAACCATGTTGGAAGTACATAAGTAGGAAAAGAAAATAGAGTACATATTCTGAATAAAAATATCTCTTTTTTATTAAATTTACAAGTAAAAATAAACATCAATTATAATGACTTCTAATACAAATTCCTAATTGCAAGAAAGTAGTAATACTATTTTATTTTATATTAAAATATTAAACTTAACAATATTAAAAATAAAATGTGACCTCGTAACTTGCTTGAACCATCTATCATAGACAACAATACCATTAGTAGACTAAAGTGTAGCACATTATTATCCTATATGGACAAATACTAGTAAATTCTAGAAAAATGTAAATATTATTTGTACATATATTCAAGGAGGATATTAGAAGTGAGTATATGATAAAATATTTGTATACTAAGAAAGGATATATATATATATATATATATATATATATATATATATATATATATATATATATATATATATATATATATATATATATATATCTATATATATATATATATATATATATATATATATATATACATATATATATATATATATATTTACAAAATGGCACTACAAAATGCTCTACATTCTCCATGCTCATGCGCTAGGGTTTCCTTTTCCCTACCCAAAAATAGGGTTAAGATTTCTTGTCGTACCCCCCATGCTTCAGCAGGGCTAGTGGGTAAGCTTTTTGATGAAGGTAATGGTTGTGAGTCGGTGTTATTGCAGTGTTTACAATGACAGGAGGCCACATTCAAAACTGGTGACTCCTCACTCCATTTCCACGCACAACAGGTGAATGACCAGAAGGTTACGGGGCTTGGTGTTTGTGATGCATTTGGGGTGCAACTTGCTATAAAGAATCCCCACACGTAGCCTAAAGGATTGTGTAATGATTCTAGGGGTGTGAGTCACCTCTGTCAATAGCAGAAGGGTAGTATTGGGGATGCCGACACTTTGAAAGAAGCTTGAACTTCACAACATGAGTCTCAAATAGTAGCAAAGTGATCTACCCATAGGGGTTTGGAGTCCATCAGAAATCCTTCCTGTGTATTTTCTTCATTGGCTTCATCTAAGGTATTGTGTGTTGAGTTAGATGCAAAGGCTAATAATGAAGTTGTGCATAATTGATGAAGGGTGCTCCCCTTAATACCACAAACACATAACAAAAAGAGAGAAACAACAACAATATGCAAGAATAGAAAATTGGCTTCTTATTATCTCCACAAATGTGGAATTACAAACTTTTAAAATTACAATATGAAAAGCCACATGGGCATTCCCTTACAATATTCTATAGGACAAAGCCTTGAATTATTACCCAGATCTACTACCCAGAACTGCCCTAGACAATACTACGGGCCTTCTTTATATAGGCATTTTCCACTACCCGAGAAGGTTCCAAAAATTTAGCCCTTACGGATGACCAAAATTAGAATTATTTTATTTTTCATTTTATTACATCATAGTCGGCTCAAAATAACTTTTGAAACCCGAACAAAAATATTGAAGGAAAATTATTTTCTGCCATTTCAGGTGACCCAACTTCCAAAGACCATAAGTCATCACCAGTTGCCCTAATTGACTATTATGACCCCATTTCTGAAAGGCCATGAAGTGCTCTATAGGATTGACTTGTGCAAGCACCTGTCACCCAAAGTTTTGACCTCATTCAGGCCCTCTAAAGCCTTCAAAACTAAGTTCAAAGTTTTTGTACCCTGCTGCCAATACCAACAATCTTCAATATCTTCAAAACTAGACCTGATCTAGCCATGAAACTTTACTGGCAGGCTAATATGACTAAGATGAAACTCCACATGTGAAATTAGAACATTCTGAGATCGTATGATCAACTTACAAAAAATAGCAAGTTTTCATAAATAGTAGCTCTACACAAGATAACCCTTATTGAATACAAAAATAAAAATATTTTTGGGTGAGGCAAGATTTCTCTTACACCTAGGATGTTCCTGCATTAGACACCTGGGGTAATTTGAGAAGTGACCCTGTCACGAATCAAGTGTGAAGAGGGAAACCAAGATGGTTAACCTCCTCCTTTGTTAGCCATGATCAATCTTCAATAGGTCATCCTTTCCACTTGACCAGATATTCTTCATATGTCATGTTCCTTGTACTTCTGCCAACATGACTATCCAATATGTCCTCAATCTCCTTGGTATTTGAACTAGTTGCTGGAATACTCCACTGTGCCACTATGATCTCATCTTCAACACCTGCCTCATGATACTCTGTCAAATCTAAAATGTTAAACACTGATGAAATATTCAGCTTAGTAAGCAATTCTACTTCATATGCATTTCCTGAATCATGCTTCTTTAGTATTTTACATGGCCCAAACTTCTTCATTTTCAATTTGTTATATGTACCAATTGGAAATTGCTCCTTCTACAAATGAACCATGACTTCATCTCCAACCTAAAATTCCTTATGCCTCCTTTTCTGATCTATCTTAGCCTTATACTGTGCATTCATCTTGGTAATGTGCTTCCTCACTTCCTGATGGATGTTCTTCAAGTGTTCTGCAAAATCCTCAGCTTCAACACTACTTATTTCTCCTTGATCTATCCTTCTCAACTCAGATGCATTTTTGGGACTATTTCCATATACAATCTAGAATGGTGATTTATGAGTACTCCTGTTGATAGAATTATTATATAAAAATTCTGCCTGTGGTAAAATCAAATCCCATCCTATTGGCTTATCTCCAACCAAACATCTTAGCAAATTTCCCAAACTTCTATTCACCACCTCTTTCTGCCCATCAGTCTGTGGATGATGTGATGAATTGAACTTCAAATCTGTCTTCAATTTCTTCCATAATGTACACCAGAAATAGCCTACAAACTTAGTGTCTCGATCTGAAACTATGGTCTTTGGAAAACCATGTAGTCTCACTACCTCTCTGAAAAACAATTCTACTACATGAACAACATCATTAGTCTTCTGGCAAGGAATGAAATGTGCCATCTTTGAAAATCTATCAACCATCACAAAAATAGAATCATGTCCCCACTATGTCCTTGGTAAACCAACAACAAAGTCCATATTGATATCCTCCCAAGGCTTCTCTAGTACAGGTAATGGCTGATACAACCTTGTATTATGATTCACTCCTTTCACCATCTGACATATTCTACAACTCTATACAAACTTCTTGACATCCTGTCGCAACTGTGGCCAATAATAATTTTCACTAACCAAAGCAAGGGTTTTATCATGACCAAAATATCTAGCCAATCCTCTGCTATGCTTCTCCTTGATTAGATTCTCCCTCATAGAACTTCATGGAATGCACAACTGACTCCCTTTGAATAGCATATCATCCTGGATGATAAAATCTAGCCACTTTGTTCTGTCTAGAGTAACAAGTTCTTTACAAGCTTTCAACGTTTCACCAAAATTAGGATCCTCTGGATACAAATTCTTGAGTTCCTTGAACCCAACCACTTCAATCTGCATTTCTATCAACAATAATTGCCTTCTACTAAGAGCATCTACAACCCTATTAGACTTTCCACTCCTATGTTTCAAAACAAATGTATAACTTTGCAAAAACTCAACCCATTTCAAATGCCTTTGATTCAACTTTCCTTGACTATTCAAATATTGCAAAGCTTGATGATCACTATACAAAACAAACTCCTTAGGAAGTAGATAGTGTCTCCACTTCTTCAATGCCTGAACTATAGCATAAAATTTTTGATCATAAATAGAATATTTTCTCTTGGCATCATTTAATTTCTCACTGAAATAAGCAACAGGTTTACCTTCTTGGCTCATAATAGCTCCTATTGTAGTACCGCTAGCATCACAGTCTACTTGAAACACCTTATTAAAATCTGGAAGTGCTAAAATAGGTTGTTCTATAACATTTTGTTTCAACAATTGAACACTCTTTTCTACCCCTTTTGTCCACTTAAACTCTTTTCTATCCCCTTTCATTGTTTCAGTCAATGGTCCACAAATACTGCTAAAATTTCTGATAAACTTTCTGTAAAAGCTAGCCAAACCATGAAAATATCTTATCTCAGTAGCACTCCTTGGAGTAGGCCATTCAAGGATAGCATGTACTTTCTCTGGGTCCATTTTTAGACCTTCTGCTGAAACTACAAATCCCAAATATACTAATTCCTTCTTCACAAAACTACACTTCTTCAGATTAATCAACAATTTCTCTTCTCTCAACTTTTCAAACACCATACAAATATGCATCATATGCACCTCCAATGTCTTACTAAAGATCAAAATAACATCTAGGTAAACAATGACAAACTTACCCAGAAATTCCTTCAGAACCTCATTCATCAGTCGCATGAAAGTACTTGGTGCATTGGTTAGCCCAAAAGGCATGACTAACCACTCATACAATCCTTCCTTTGTCTTGAAAGTAGTCTTCCATTCATCTCCTTCTCTGATCTAAATCTGATGATATCCACTCTTCAAATCTATCTTTGAGAAATACACAGCTCCACTCAAACAATCCATAATATCATCCATTCTTGAAAATGGAAACTTGTACTTGATTGTGATCTTATTTATTGCTCTAGAATCTGTACACATCCTCAACTCTCCATTCTTCTTTGGTGCTAATACTGCTAGTACAACACAAAGACTCAGACTCTCATATATCAATCCTTCTTGCAACAACTCATGTACTTGTTTATTCAACTCCTCACTTTCTACAAGTGTCATTCTGTGTGCTGCCTTATTCAAAAAACTTGCTCCTGGGATCAAATCCATCTGATGACTGATCTTCCTAACTGGTGGTAATCTATCAGGTACATTATTGAACACAATATCCTGAAACTCATTCAACAAATCTGCAACTTCTACAGGCACATCTTCTACTTCCTCTTTACCAGCTTTTGGAATTAAAGCAAAACACACATGCTCATGCCTCATACCATCTAGGAATTTTCTTTCATCAACAAAAGTTATTCTTGCAGTACCACATACCTTTTCTTCTATCTCATTCAATGGCTTTAGCTTATGTCGCACTCCATCCTTTGTCAAGGAATAGGTATTTGCACGACCATCATGTACAACACATCTGTCAAACTGCCATGGTCTACCCAACAACATATGACATGCATCCATAGATATGATATCACATAGTAGCTCATCTTGGTACCCGCCAATCTTGAAATTTACTAGGCACTGTTCACTGACCATGACCTTGTGGTCATCCTGCACCCAGACAATCTGATATGGATGTGGGTGTTTCTATCTTTTGAGCTTCAACTTTGTCACCATCTCTTCTGACACCAAATTGTCAGTGCTTCCACTATTAATAATCGCATCATAGCACTTACCCTCACACTTGCATCGAGTGTGAAATATGCTCCTCCTTTATTTAGGTTCATTCTCACCACTCAGTAGGACTCTTCTGTTGATCAATGTTTCTCCTCTTTCAACATCTTCAAAATTTGAGGATCTAGCATCTTCATCTATACGTGCCACTCTGGCCTGGTCTTCATTCCTCCTATCCATCTTTCCTTGGCATTGAGGACATTCAAATTCCCTATGACCTTCTTCTCCATAGTGAAAATATGTTCCACGGAAGCCTCCTCTTCCTGAACCTTGTCCTCTTCCTCTTCCTCTCTGATCTCTATTGTTCTAATCTTGGAAACGACTAGAATTGTTTCCTCTCTGATTTTGACTGCTACTAGTCTCATCCTTCTTTTTCAGATCTTCATTTCGGCCTCCATATGACCATCCACCAAATTATCCACCGTGACCTCTTCCGTTTTATCTGCTCTCAAAATTCTTGTTCAGCTTTTCTTCTACTTTTAGAAAAAACTAATATGCCTCTTCAATACTATTCATTCGAACTAAATTCAACTCCTCTTGAATGCTCGGCCTCAACCCATTAAGGTAATGGGCAACTTTCTCCTTATCAGCTTCTGCATGGCCTATTCTCATGAGGATTTGATACAACTCCTCTATATACTCCTGAACAGATCTTCCTGGTTGCTTCAAACTTTGCATCTTCTTCAAAAGGTCAAGCTCATAATCAACAAGAATGAACTGCCGCTTTAATTTATCCACCATTCGATCCCATCTTGTGATTTTATCTTTCCCTCTTCTATTTTGCTCCAATTGAATCTCTTGCCACCAGATCTTGGCATGACCTTTTAGTCTAGCCTTCACAAATTTGACCCTATCAAGATCGTCAATATCTTCATACTCAAAATATTCTTCACATTCATTGATCTGGTTGATCAACTCCTCTAGGTTAAGATTTCTCAAAAATGTAGGAACCTCAATCTTAGGTCTTTTCCCAATCTTGGAAATGGTCCGAAAAAGTCTTTCTTCCTCCTGGTTCACAACTTTGACTTCCCCTTCTTGATCTTCTTCTTCGGCCTCATCCTTGCTTTCATCTCTGACATTAAGATTCATTCCTCTATGAATCTCTTCTTGCAATGCTCGCACTTGTCTCTGGAGTGCTCTAACCTCAGGTGTTACAACAACAGCTCTTTCGCCATGTTCCTTTTGTGGAGGCATTTTTGTGATGCGTGTTGAAACCCTAACCACGGTCTTGGTGCAAACTACCTCATAGTCAGTGATCTATTTACACACTCAGAAACTCCTGCTCCAATACCACTTGATGAAGGTTGCTCCCCTTAATACCACAAACACATAACAAAAATAGAGAAACAATAACAATATGCAAGAACAGAAAATTGGCTTCTTATTATCTCTAGAAATGTGGAATTACAAACTTTCAAAATTAAAATATGCAAAGCCACATGGGCATTCCCTTACAATATTCTATAGGACAAAGCCTTGAATTATTACCCAGATCCACTACCCAGAACTATCCTAGACAACACTACGGGCCTTCTTTAAATAGGCATTTTCCACCGCCCAAGAAGGTTCTAGAAATTTAGCCCTTAGGGCCAACCAAACTTAGAATTATTTTATTTTTTATTTTATTTCATCATAGTCAGCTCAAAATAACTTTTGAAACCCGAACAGAAATTTTGAAGGAAAATTATTTTCTGCCATTTCAGGTGACCCAACTTCCGAAGACCATAAGTCATCACCAGCTGACCTGATTGACTATTATGACCCCATTTTTGAAAGGCCACGAAGCACTCTATAGGCTTGACTCATGCAAGCACCTATCACCCAAAGTTTTGACCTCATTCGGGCCCTCTAAAGCCTTCAAAACTAAGTTCAAAGTTTCTGTACCCTGCTGCCAATACCGACAATCTTCAATATCTTCAAAACTAGACCTGATCTAGCCATGAAACTTTACTGGCAGGCTGATATGACTAAGATGAAGCTCCACATGTGAAATCAGAACATTTTGAGATCGTATGACCAACTTTCTAAAAATAGCAAGTTTCCATAAATAGTAGCTCTGCACAAGATAGCCCTTATTGAATACAAAAATAGAAATATTTTTGGGTGATGCAAGATTTCTCTTACACCCAAGATGCTCCTACATCAATAATGTTTCATTTTTCTCCAATCTTGGGCTGATTGGTCGATTTAGAGGCCTTTGGCCAAGCTTGAAAGAGCTTCACTCTTGGATATCTGGTAATTGGGAGCCTTTACTGGAGGGTTGTGTTCATATTTATCCAGTAGCAAAGGGGTTCTTTATTGTAATGTTTGAAAATATTCAAGATCAGAATAAGGTTCTCACTGATCATTTTTGGTGTTGGGAGGATAGGCACCCTTTGATGCTAAAACCTTGGCATTCAGATTTCTACCCAAATTCTGAATCCTTCACCAAGATTCCAATCTGGGTAAGACTTCCTCACCTCCCTCTTCATTTATGGTTTGATTCATGTCTTGAAGCGATTGGGGACTCTTTGGGTGTTTTTATCATGGTGGATGAGAAGTCCTCAAATATCTTCCATTCGACCTATGCTCGCTTGTTAGTAGAAATGGATACTTCTGATGGACTCCCAGCAGTAATCAAGATCAAAAAATCCAATGGTTATCGGATGCAAACTTTGGACTATGAAGGATTTCCCTTCAAATGTAGGAAATGCTTTCAAACTAGTCACATGGCTGCAAAATAAGACAAGATGACTTCGTAGAAGACTTCTTCTTGGTGGAAAGATGCTACTCAACAACATTACATGGTGGAAAAGAAAGCAGAGAAGCAAATGAGTTTTTCCCAGGCTGTCAGGGGAGAACAAACCCAGAAACCTACAGGCGATGTAGTGCAAGATGCACAACCAACAACACAACCAATAACTCAGAATAATTTTACTAATGCTAAGGGGTTTGATATAGATTTACAGCATAATAATGGTGCTGCTACCCCTGATGGAAGAGAGAAATGTAGGGTAGTTGGCCCTCAATTGCTAGAGGGGATCCCAAAAAAAGATGAACAAATTTCACAAGAGATTTTAGTTTCGATGGATCATGGGTTGCCCCCCATAAACAAATCTTGTGATTGGGAGAAAGAAGCAGCCAAGGTTGAAGATGGATTGCATATTGTTACAAGGAAAAAGGAGTGAAAATTGAAGGGTGCTTCCTTTGATATGACCCAGATCCCATACAAAGGAAAGGGGTACCTTCAAGATTTTGTAGATGTCTGGGTTTGGTTTTTCTTCTCTGTGTTGTTCTCAGCTATGGTGATTTTTGATAATGTTTTTTTAGGGATGGTGGTACCTTTGTTGTTACCACCTGTGGTTCACCAAAATATATAAATATTGCAAACTCAAGTCTATATCAGTTGAAGTGTCATTTCAATAATTTTAAAAATATATAAATATACACAAATTCTATGTAAAAGTTGAAAATGTTTTTTCTTAAATTGCAATAGACAAATCTGCAATTTATCCTTGTTTTTTTGGTAGAAATTTTGCATTATGATTGAATCATTTGTGAAAGTCTCCAATTTTGAATTCTGGTTTGTACATAGTTATTTCTTACCTTAATTGTCCCCTATTCACAGAGCAGTTTGCACTGTTTTGCACGTTCGGGACTCCACTTTGGTGCTCCTCTGATGAATTTATTCTGTTACAAGTGCACATTATAGGAAGAATTCGCAGTCCATGGTTCAGTTGGTGTGAGAATTATTTTCTTTTCATTTGGTAAAGTGCATAGGCAAGCCACCAGTGCTTTGGACGAGGCTTGACCTCTGCTTTTGCATCTTGCCAATAGTCATGTAATTACTTCTCACTGTTTAAGCACACCATTTCTTTTTTCCTGCCAAGTTACTTGGCCTTCTACTGACAAATGCAAGCTTTGGCATTCATTCCTTCACCATTTGTGTTATTGTTTGCTCTTGCTTTGGCATTTTGTTTGGATGCGCAGTCGGATCTTCTCAGAGTTCACATGATCTAGAATCAACATCCACACACGGCCAAACACCCTCCATGTGGGCCCTTACCTTCTATTTCATGTGCTACAAAATTAAAGATGTCTTCAACTCAATTCTAGTACATGGTCAAATATTTAACAAGTTTTGCTACCCATTTTGAGATGTTTGCTCTTTTGTAAACCACAATTTTGTGTGTTGCACAATTTTCCTTTTTGTAATAGTCGGAGCAGTTGGTTGTTTACATGAACTAGCAATGTATTGGCAATGTGGGAGGAATAATTTGAAATTAGAGACCTTTTTTTCCTGAAATTTGTAGGTAACATAAAATCTCTTTTTATATCGGACTAAATAGTACAAATATTATCTATCTTTTAACTTGTGAGAATCATAGTAAGTAGTACAATTTTCAAAGGGGGTTAATGTTCATTTCATTAATAGAAGCTTGCCAAAGGATTTTTAAAATGCATCAGAATCTCATTTCAGATTTCAGATTTGTAGTCTGAGTTCAGTTTTGGATAGCCATTTTTCACAAATTGTAACAATGTCTATGATAATACATAAATGACTTGTCTTCAAAACTTCACAGAATATTGTAGTTCTTGTTTTGTATCTATTTAGAAGGTCAATATCTAGACTTAATACAATATTGGGGTATTGTAAGGCACAATTCACATGTCTTAGTGTGTTTGCATTATAGATCTTAAAATTAACTTGTTAACTCTACATATTTATCTTAATTGGAAAGTGAAAGTGGAAATGCTTCTTCATTTTAAGAGATTAAAACAAATGGTAAATCATCAACCACAAAATTTGAATAGAGACTTTTAACAATTTAGTTATCAAAATAAGATAGGTGAAGCAATGGGTGACATAGGTCTTCTTGTTTTAAATAATTTGCAAGTTTACATTACTAGTTGTACTACTCCTAAGAAAATGTGGGATAAGCTTAATAATCTCTTTGATAAAATGGATTAGCTTAAAATACTAAAATTGGACGTAGAATTGACCATATTGTCTCTTGATGCATTCTCTTTTATTAAGGATTTTTTGGTTCAGTTCTAACTTTTACTCTCTAGACATAAAGGTTGTGGTTTTAAAATAATAGTAGATAAATAGTCTAATTTTGTTCTTATCTATGCTTACAGGACCTTACTAGATATTTGCTTCTTTTTAGTCAACAATGGATTCTCTTGGAATAGTGTGTGTCATGCCTACTTTCAAACAATTTTGTGATAGACTTACACATGAATAATCTAAGATAATTTCTATGGATGTTATCACCTCTTCCTAAGTGTAGACACTTGTTTGATCATCTAAGAGTAAGGGAAAGATGTCTTCAAACAAACCTAAGGTCAAATGAGTTTCAAAAAAAAAATTCAATTATCTAAGTAGAAGACAAATATTGACATATAGGCCAAAGCTTCTTCAGATTCTAAAAATAATACTTCCACATATATAAAGAAAGGAAATGATTAATGTACTAATTTTAAGGCACAAAATCATGACACTAGGGTTTGTTTCAAGATGAAATTGTAGATATAGAAGATTCTACATGGGGTGGTTGCAAGAAGTTGAGCCTCACTTTTGGGCAAAAAATGAAAGTGTTTTCCCTTTTTTAAAAATTTTATGTCAATTGATGTCTAAGTTTGAGGCACTTAAAGATTGAATCTCATAAAATTTTAGCAATATAAAATGTAGTTCTGAGGGTCTACTTTTTAAATATGTAATTTATTGAAATACCCACATGGAATAAATTTATTTTTAGTAGGAATGATTAAAAACCATATTTTCAAGATGTTTCTTTCAGGACCATCCCATAGTTGTGTACAACCATCATATTTTGACCAAAATAAATGACTTTTTGCAAATCCTTCCAGGAAAATATATCCAAGACACCAAATATTGATGAACATATTTTTTCTTTATTTTTTATTGAATATATTTTTTAAAGTTAATTTTTAATTGACTACAAAACATATTTTCAAAACCTCTAGGATACAACCATCATAATTTCATTAAAAAATCATATTTTTCAAAAAAAAATTTATCTTCAAGAGAATTGTTTGTAGATTGAGGTCATATAATTTACTTTTCAAAAAATCTAAAAATAAAAGAGTTAATAAAGTTTTAGTGAACCTCACTATTTTACATTTAGGTACCATTTATAACTAATAAATAATGCAAAAATAGTTAAAATAATCATATCACTATGAAATTTATATTTTTGAAATTAGGACGATGAGAACTCTAAATGGTTTTTGGTTCGTAAAAAAATACGATCAGTAAAGCCCTCAAAAAATTACGAGTTAGAAATTTGGCATTCAAATGCCTTAACCAAATTTTTGGAGGTCAAGGCATAGGCTTGTTTCCACCAAACCAAACATAGTTTGAAATGAAATCCGAGGAAAATGTGTGTTTCCTTCTCATGTCTTAAGAAACGGGTGCACGTTATTTATATTCACAAGATAGGCACCTGTTTCTTTAAAAAAAAATCAGAGTGTTAAAATGTATTTCTAGTCATTAAAAAAAAATAGAAACGAGCACCCATTTTGAAAAAAATGAGTACCCATTTTCAAAAGAAATGGACGTCGATTTGTTTGAATTTTGGATCAAGCTCCTGAACCTAAATCAAGTGCCCATTTTTTAAAAATGGGTGCCCATTTCGAGCAACGTCTTCCAATTCTACAAGACTTCCACTGAATTGGTATCCAACTTCTTGTACTTACCCTATGAAGAAACACAACTTTGATCTTTCTAAACCTACTAAGGTAAATACCCTTATAGCTCAAGGATTGGATTCATCCAATGATACTTATAAAGTTGACTAAGAAGTCTCACATAACATGTGTGAAGCCTCACCCTGCACTATCATTTCATAGTAGACTATTTACACTTATGATTAACTTGATGATACATTATTTTGTTATGTTGGACTATTTAGACAGGGGTTTTATATTTTTGATAGTATGTGATGACCTATGATTATGTGGATGATGATTTAGGACTTATTTCGATGTTTTGATTATGAGGTCTTGATGTTATGGTATTTGATGAATTGTTTAATTTAGAATATTATGCCTTAATTTCATGTTGATGCAAGAAATATTTATGTGAGATGATCATGGTTAATGAATTAGGCTAATTGATATATTTATGTGTTCTTGAATTAAATTGATTTGAAATTAATAAATGTATTCTTGAGATTATGTTAATTTCGTGTGACATAGTGTGGATGTAGTTGGATTATATAATGTATTTGAGTGTGATTATTTATGATGTATTTTATGTGTATATGTTATTTGATCTTTCATGAGCTACTAAAATTTTTATCTAGTGTGTAGGAAATTGACCATGGATTCAATAAGGGGAAATTAAAGATGGATGCATGTGAAAATCTTGTTAAGCGAAGGTTAACTTCAAAGGGAGAAATAACCTCGTTGTTATACATAATAATATTGTAAAGTAATATTTGAATGTATTATTTAAATTATGTTTATTTTTATTTTAATATTTATGTCTACCTGGCATGCCATGTGTGTAGTGATGTATTGTGACTTTATGTAGTGTCAATTGACACATGTGTATGTGAGTTGGCATGGCCAAGTAAATTATTTATTAGTTTTCTTCCACCTATGAGTCAACTTGTAGAATCCTACGATTAGGTATCTTGGTTATTGAGTCTTGGGAGGGCATCTTATTTCAAATTTTTGCGGGTCAACTCTTAGTATACTTTTGAGAGATTAAATGTATCCCTAGGGATTAGTTAGGCTTAAAATAAGATAACCCCATAGGTGCACTTTGGGTTTGGGGTCTAATTTAGACTAATAGGATGTTTTTGTCTCATTCTTACCTCTTCTAAAAATGCCTTTTTAGAGTGACAAAATTGGGAAGTGTGTCATGTCTTCCTCTCTTGCAAATTTTGAATTTCCCTGTTGTTGGAGAGAGAACCCTTAGATAGTGTGTCCATTCACCTTTGAGGTTAGGTAAGTTTTTAGGTAGGGTTTTCCTTTTAATAGGATGGAGACGAATTTGGTAGGTTGATTTCCCACTCTCCAATTTTGGATACTTCTAGTGGACTTATCATGTTTTTTGTGGACTTAGCAAGGGAAGGCTTGTGGGAAGGGAGCTTTTCCCAACCTTCATTGTCATAGCTTAGAGAAATTTTGGTGCCTTTTTATGGAAGACTCATTTGCTTTACTTGTATGTTTATGCATATTTTTGTGTGATGTTGTTGTGTACACTTAAAATTGGCTTGATAAATTAATTAAATATTTATTATTTAATTAATATTTATTTCTTCTATTATTAAATAAATTATTCAATTAATTTAGTACATTCACTTATCTTATTCTTCTTATCCTAAGTCTTCTAAATTAGTCCTATTAAAGTGATTTAATAAATTAGTCAATTACACAATCACTATATGACTAAGTCCTTTAGTCCATCTCATATACCTAGTCACTTGACACATCACCTTGGCTAAAATAATTAATTGGTAATCATTATTAATAAGTCATTATCCTCACAAACATGTCTTAGGGCTATGTGGCCTCATAAGACTTGGTCTCATGACCAAGTGTCTTCTTCCAAACTTGGTCAAGAACACATTCCCTATTCCTAAGGAGCTTTTTTAGCCACCTCAAGGAGTCAAATATGACTCATGGGAAACTTATGCCAAGAGCCCTTATGGGAAAAATTCCCTCCCACCTTCCTCTTAAGGGTCTTTGTGAGACACTTGACACGTGTCTTTCCCTTCTACCTTCCACTACTCTTTGTCAATGTAGGAGGAACATCCCTCCTATTCCTCCTCTCACATTCCAACTACATTTCCATTTCTCTCAACCCCTTCAACCAAGCCAATTTCAAACCTATGATTCTCCATCTTTCAATCTCCACCCTTAGATCTTGCCACCTATGCTTGAGCCCTCCAAAAATTTATAAAAGGAGTCTTCCTCTTCCTTTGAGAGCATAATAGCAATAGTGATTTCAAGCATTCAAGCATTCAAGAAATCAAGGCATTTTAGCATAGTTGTAAGAATTTGCATATCATTTTCATTCATCTTAAGAAATTTACCTATCATATCATAAGGCAATCTAGATTTAGGCTAGTTTTGCATACATATCATCAACATCTCCACACTTTGGAAACATCTTGGGAAAAAGAAGCACATTTGGAAATCTGAGAGCTCACCAAATCCAAGAAATCAAGGCCAAGAAGACAATGGAGACAAGCTACATGGGTGAGTGAAGGTAAACTTCTTGTTTTTTATTTCATTTCAATCCTTGTAATCTTCATTATAATATACTTTAGATTGATTTAATAGCTTAATATAGTTAGTATTTTATTTATAGGATTAGTAATTTAATTTGCATACATTTTTGGCACCCATTGTGGGTCTAACCCACAAAATTTTAATAATAAGATTTGTAGTTTTCCGTGTGCAACATCTATAGGTTTATTTTTGCTCATCCATACCCAATTCCTGTGCATCCATAAATTTTGCCTGTGCATTCATTTTTAGCATACCAGTCATAGCTTTTTGTTCTGTCTTTTTGGCAATCTATCTTATATTCCAGTGCTTTCATTCCATTTTATTGTGCATTCATTTCTGTTGCATATTCATATCACACGACCACACATTTATTCTCTAGAACTGAACATACATACTTCCTGCTCTTTTACTATCTGCTCATGCACTTTTATTAACTATAGCTACACATTCATTTATTTAGCTTTTTAAAATATTTTGCTTTCCATTTTGGTTTTTAGCTAACGATTTAACAACTTTTTGTTCACTTCTTGTAGTCGATTAGGTTGTTTTGGAGGATGTGTTATTGAAGACCCCTTCAAGACTACTCATGATTTCTTTGTAGGTTTCTTGAAAGACAATAAGGGGATTTGTAAAATTAAATTAAAAAATCTCGTTTGGGTTTTAAAATATGACATGTTTTCCATTTTTTGTGTGTCTTCAATAGTTTAAATCAACTATTTGTTGTGTTTTGTTTTAAAAGGATTGGTGTAATTCTAAAATTATAACAATGTATCCTCTCCCCTCGCCTTCATGGATATTGGGTGTACTAAAAATTGTTATAATTTTTAGAGGGAGGTCTTCGGTGGGAAAAGAGGTACTCACCCCAAAGAAGGACCCAACCAGTTGTAATACCTCAAAAATGGGCTATAAGTTCATTAACCTCCTACATCTACAAATCAAATGAAATCAACATCGAAGTCCTAACCTAAAACACATCTGAACATCATCGAATCTAATTGATTATCTTAAATTCTGCATCGGGGAATATTCCTAGTTATCTTAATTATCTTTAATTTAATGATTATTTGGCGATAAATCACATTTATCCTAAGTTTGATTAATTGAATATTTTCATATTTAATTAATTAGATTTAATATCTTGCCACTTAATTGTGTAATTAAATTTAATTCTATCTATTATTAATTGTATTATTTAATTTTGACAATAAATCTAATATCCTATGAATAATTGATTAAATTCTTATTTAATTAATTAAAGCAAGTTGTCATTATTTAATAATATAGTTTTTAATAAAAGTTTGATAAAATAGTTAATTAACCCATAAATTAATTATTTTATTTCAAAAAGCAATTAAGTGGAGAATAAATCACTTTATTTGTTTATTAAATCATAATTATCCATGTGCACATTCAAGGACCAGTTAAACTCAAATTGGAAAATCAATGCAAGTTGTTAGCTTTTTGAAACTCAACATCTTTTTGAGTTTTAAAATTGATTTAAACTTCTAATTCGAGTTGAACTATGCGTTTGCATGATTTTTGTACTTAATTATCTTTATTTAAAAATAACTCAAAAATCAACCTGAATTATTTGAGTGATTTATGGATTTTTCTCATGCACCTCCAAAGCCCTATATTTCTATAAAAACAAGGCTTTAGCTCTTCATAATTCATCTCATAATTTTGCAAGCTTACTTTGCCAAAGTCATCTACGAATTGCACAACTATTTTGAAGAATTGAAATTTGGAGAATCAAAGCTTATTGCGAATCAAGGCTATTGTGAGATCAATTTGTTTTTTTTTTTACATTCATTTAGATTCTTTTTCATATCATTGTTAGATCATTTTAGCATATCAATTTCCATATTAGCATAGATTCATATCAGTTTTTATCATTCTTATTGCATAGAAAATTCAAAAATATAGATTAATTGCATTCAATTCATATCTAGATCAATTGCATTCAAATCTTTCATTTAGGTGTCGTCTAGGTCACTGATCTCGATTCCAATCTAAGAACATTAATCTCGCACATACTAGAAGGCAGTAAATCGGTTGGTTAAATTAGATTTCAATTTTACATGATTTTGATTATAGCTAACCTTTAATGTTTTACTAAAGTGTTGTGTCTACAGATCAAGTATAATTTTCATACACACATTTCTAGCACCCACCGTGGGGCAACCCACCTTTGCATGCTAGTTTTGATTTTTTTTGGGAGCTAAAACCCTAAAGTTTCAAAGATTTAATTTTATCTCCAAAACGGCTTTGATTTTTTATCTGAAATTTTTTTTAAAAGTTAGTGACATATCATGAAAGCTACAGTAAAAAATTTAGAATTTTTTGAGATGTTTTGAATTTTTAATAATTTTTTCTTGAAATTTCAGAAAAAATTAATATCTGACGCAACTCAACATATTTTTCAAAAAAAATTATATTTTCAGAAATCCCTTTAAATTATATAGGGGGTCCATTCTTTGTATTTTAAATTTGGACATGATATAATAGCTCAAATAGTCAATTTATAAAAATTGGTCTGTTTTGATAAAATGGGTCTCTAGGACACAAATGAAGAGATATTTCTAAAATTTTTACATTTTTAGAAATCTCTCTATTTTTTAGTAGGGGTCTTTATTCTGAATTTTTATTTTTGTGGCCAAAATCATATCATAAAAATTAGATCTTGTTGACTAGGTCAAATGCAGCAAAAAAAATAAAGTTTTGTGATGGGTATGCACTTATTTTTTTTACATGGTTCAATGAATGGTATGAGTTGTCATTTGGGTTAATTTCTGATTATTATTTCTGATAATAATTAATTTTTAGAGCTAACCCTATGGTTTTCATAAGTTGAATATATTTTGCATATCTTGTTTGCTTGTTTGCTTGTTGGAGAGTTCGTCACTTGCTTGCATTGAAAAGCTCAACAATAATTGCTAAAAATCAGGTAAAATCTACTGAGCGCATTGTGAGGATCCCAGGTATTCTCTTTCATCTAATAACATTTCTATTTAGACTTAAAATAAATCTCTTATGTGTCTGGCTTGTGTGCATCTTTTCATGCTTTTGTCTATTTCTACACACTTGCATAATTGATACTAGGTTGTGACCCCTTTAGGATTCATTAAGTAGTCTTAGATACTTGTGATTGATCTTGATTGCTATCTTAGGTTATTGGACTTACTAATCCACTGGCCCCTCATTTTCGCCCCGTGGTTGCAATCTTAGCACCATAAAGGGGAGAGGTCAATAGGACAGAAGCGTTAAATGTTCCACTTGGCAACCCTTTTGTTCTTTTAGGAACTCACTTATTTTCTAAGTTGGGGACTCATTTTTAGCTTGTGTGAGGTGTTAAGTGTTCCACCTTATGGACTCATTTCATATTCACTTTAAGCGTTAAGTGTTCCTCTTTCTACTTTTTGGGTACTTTTGGTAGATTTACTTTTGGAAACATACATCTATGCTCACATAGTAATTAGGCCCTATGAACACTATTCGTGATTTTTGAGAGATTGGATTCCCAGTGAAATATTACTTGATGATAGAATCCTTGTAGGTAGGGAGGATACTTAGTGCGTTTCACATTCAACTTGGTTAGTGCATCTTCTCTTATTGATCGATACATTCTCTCCCAGGAGAGGTTGATAGATCACGTGGGGTTGACATCACGAGCTTTGGTGAATCAAAAGTGGTTAGTGCGCCTTGTCTTATTGATTGATACATTCTCTCCCCAGAGAGGTTGATAGATCACGTGGAGTTGACATCATAAACTTTGGTGAAGCAAAACTTTGTCTTAGCGTGTCGGATTAATCTGCTTGCTTTGTTTGGGTTAAAAGTGAAGACGTATCAAAACCTTAGATCTGGAGCCAAGTCCCCTTGTGGTATACTATTATGAGTCACCTTTAGAGAGGGTTAACCGTAGCGGATAATCCCTTCACAGGGTAAACTGCGTTGACGGAACCTCAAGCGGTAATAGCCATTTTCACTGTGGTAGTGATAGCCGCTATATAAATATCCTTGTGGAAGAAATCTCCATGGGTATGGTTCATTATTGGGTTGTCAGATCTCCCTAGTAGCTCCTGAAGATTAAGTTCTCAGATTGTGTCAAAACCCTGGTGCGCTGGGATTGGAGTTCACCCCTTTTGATCATAAAAGTTGCAGAGTCAAACCATTACTAAAAACCCTAGCGAGGCCAAATTTTCATTTTATAGGGTGTATGTGCATTATTGCAAAACATTTTTGGAACATACACAATTAGCGCTTCTGAGGATTAGAACGAATAAGTCACTTGATTGTTCATGCGCAAGGTTGCTTTTTCCCTTGTTCAATTTTTTCAGACATGCTTGAAATCACTTGCTTGCTATTTTGCATGCTTGTTTATCTATCTGGTTATTGAAAACGGACAAATCTGTTACAATCCTCAAATCTGGACATTGAAATTTGCAAACAATTCAAATCTGAAAACTCAAAATTTGCAAAATCTAAAGTAAAATCCTTTTCTGGGGTCAAAAGTCATCTCAGGAGGTCAGAAATTCATACGAGTTTCCATCAAGTGTCATTTTATTACAACCCATCTGTTGTATGATTGAGTACCCAGTGTCGTATGAGTTTTCATGCTAGCAAATTCTCAAAGTCAAAATATTGCAACTGTCGTATGATATTGTCAACTGTTGTTTCATAGCCTACCCACTGTCGTACGAGTTCTGCAGAGTGTCATTTGGAAATTTTTTGAAAGTTGTCAAAAAATTGTCAAAATTGCCAAATATTTATCTTTTTCAGCCTAATTTTAGAATCTGTCGAACAATCACTGTGTCAGGAATAGAGCAGTAGCTATTGAGAATCAGTACACATGTCTCAAAGAATCAGTACACATGAGGAAGAAGCTCTAATCATTGCTATGATGAAGCAGCTCCAAGCTATGCAAGTTGAACTTAACAATCTTAAGAAAGAAAAGGAACCTAAAGAGTTCTCCATGGAATTTCTATACTCTTTTCTATTTGATAAAGACTTGTACATGTCACCATGCCCCTGGACAGAATTTGAGCAATGTGATAACCCTTATGATATCTCTTCCATGGAGAGTGACACATCCAACTTTGGAGACTATGATGACTATGATGATAGACAATGTAATGATACCTATGACACCTCCATTCTTAAGAATCCTCCTCGTCATTTGTTCCTGCTTACTACAAATGGGCCATCACATTGGATAGATCATGATGGTGATCCATATGATTCTGATTTTGAAAAAGACTTTGATGTTTTTTGTGAACAATACCTTGATTATTATCCATCTACTACTTCTGAGGATTATAAAATGTACCGTGCTAATTTGAAATGTCAATACTATAAGGATCTCTCCTCTAAAGACTCTCCTGCTAAAAATAAAGATTACACTCTCAAGCAAGATCATGTTAATGTTGGACCTTTGTCTTGTGATGGTTCCCTTCCATCCCCTACTTCCTCCAATACTCGTACATTTCCTAAAGCTTTCGAGTCTTTCAAATCTTTCACAAAACATTCATCTGACACAAGCCCTCATACTTTTCATGTGGTTCCCTATAGTTATCCTCCAGGGCTACTTCTTAAAGAAACTCAAGCTAACCTTCACTTGGCTGAAAATACTTTCCATAATGATCAACCTAAAGAGCCTAAGCCTTCATATGCTATAATTCCTACTTCAGCTAGTCCTCCACCATCTCTTCCAAAGTCATCCATACAATCCCAACATGCTTCCTTGTCCTTAGAAGTGGCTCCATGTCAAGAGGACTCTAAAAATGATGAAGAAAATAACATAAAGAAAGATCAAGATAAAGAACCCTCCATGTCATCCACTCTTTTTCACGATGTCTCTTATCTGCCTCAAGGTCCTTTTGATCCTGTACACCCTTTCCCATGCATTCCACTGTGTCTTAAGTCTTCTCCTAAGCAAGATCAAGCTACTACTTACACTGTTGAGCTTATTGACAATCAAAATAACCTTACTACACTTCTAATTTTCAAAGATGATACTTCCATTAAGGTTATTGAAAATAGTGTTGTTACTTCTGATGTTAAGCCTATTGAAAATCAAGAGAAAAATTATGCGCTTATGCTATCCAAAGATCCTTGTCAAGATCAAAGTCTTCCATCTTCTTGTTCTACCACTCCATGTTCGCTTCCACTTTCTACTCTTCCTAAGTCTTTGCAAGATTTGAACAATCCTATCAAAGAAGGTGCTCCTATTCAAGATGTACTTGATTCTATTGAAAATTCTAATGCTCACTCTAAAGATGCTGATATCCTTGGTTGTCATATAGATGCTGATGAACTTGTTGATTATCCTTTTGTGTCTTCCACTTCTATCCTTGGACCTCTTCCACCACTACTAAGGGCTTCACGCCTTCCTTCCATCATGGGTCCTTATGTCCCTTCACTTTCCCCTCCTAACTCTTCTAATTCACCATCCATCTTGGGTCCTTACATCCCTCCATCTCCCATCTTTCCTCAAGATCAACATAGATGCATACCCTTGAATCCTTTTCATCCACCCACCCATCTAAACCAGTCATATCCTCCTTCTTCCACAAGTCCCAAGTTCTTTGGAAGTAACTTGAATGCTCAATACAAGAAAAAGAAGCAATACAAGAATCCATCAAAAAAAGAAGATCACCATGTCTCCTCTCATCGACATGGAGGCATAAAGTCAAAAGAGATATCTAAGAAAAAAATTACAAGACAAGTATGGGTTCCAAAATCCATCATTGAAGATATTATCTCTAAATCATCAAAAGGAAATAAAAAGCCTACGTCTATATGGATTCCAAAGTCTCTCTTGAAAGAGTCTGGCGTTGAACAAAAAGTGAAGTTGACATTCAAGCTTCCAAAGGCTTCCACTTCATCTCCTTCCAAAAACATTCATCCATTCCATGCGCCTAAACTGCAACCTCTGCTATCCATTCGCCATATTCCTTCACGTATTCCTTCATTCACATTTCCTCCACCCTCTTGCCACCTTTTAAGGTGTGTGTTGATGTTGATCTTGCCTTCCTTTCTGTCTACCCTTTCACAATCCTTCCATTCATTATCCTTCTACCTTCTATCCTTTTTCTTCATTTTCCTATTCCTCCTATCTTCCAACCTCACTCATTTTACATAAAATCTTATCCTCCATTTTTCTCTTCCATCTTCCTTTCCCTATTAGCATCTTTGAGTGTATCATTTTGAATCCTTGGCGTATCATGGTTTATCCTTTCAAGGAGCATTATCTAAAAATCTTGCCTTCTTCCAATAAAAAAAAATGAAATTTTTTTTTTTGAAAATGTGCCTTGGTGAAAACTTGGAAACATGTGCCTTGGTAGAAAAATTAAAGAGAAATAAATTCATCCTATGGTGAAAACCACTCCCTTGTGGCACCTTGGATAAGTATCATGATGAAAACTTGGCAATCAGGCATCATGCATAGTTCTTCTACATATTTCATCCATTCCATCTTCTCTCTTTGATCTTGACAAGGTTGACCTATACATGAACATTTGGCTATTTTGTGAGTTGTCTTATGATTATCTTGCTTTCATTCCTTCCATGTTTAGCCTTCATATCCATCTTCCTCTATTCATTTTCACCTATCGCTATCCATTTCTCCTTTGGTCTTGATCTAATAAGAAAAGAAAGAAAGAGTGAAACACAGTGCTATGAAGCCTCTTGACATGTCTACTCTTTTGGACTACATCCTTTCCTCCTGTTGCATTACACTTTTGTGACTTATCCTATGCCAGCCTTTCATTGCTTGTCCAAATGTGCTTTACATGACAATTTTTCCCTAGCTTAGGTATTCTTGAGGAGTTTTCCCTTGAGGATTTCTTCCCTTCATTATCTTTTATTCTCTTGTCTTCCATCTCTTCCACCAGCTTGTCAATCCCTCTTGTTCTCCACCTTGCTAGACATTGAGACTACACGATATGATCTTGTTTGGGAGTTTGCAAATGGAAAAAGATGGTATCAAGTATCAGAACTAGTATCAGAACTAGTATCAGAACCAGTATCAGAACAAGTATCAAAACCAGTATCAAAACCAGTATCAGAACAAGTATCAGAACCAATATCAAAAAAAGTATTAGAATGCCTACTGGGGCTACTCCTTTCACTTTAGTTTATGGGTCTAAAGCGGTACTACCTATTGAGGTCGAAATCCCATCACTCAGAATCAGAATGCATGGTCTAGTAACTGATGATGACTACAGAGTGTTTAGGTTGCAAAAACTTGAACTACTAGATGAGCGTAAACAAGCACCGTATGATCATCTCAGAGTATATCAGAAGAGAATGTCTAGAGGCTACAACAAGAAAGTCAGACACAGAGAATTTCAGGTTGGCGATCTAGTCTTGAGAGAAAATTCAAAAAATCAATCCCATCAAGAATGCAAGGGGAAGTTCGAACCCAACTGGCTAGGTCCCTTTGTCATCACTGCTACTTTTGGCTCTAGTGCCTCTCAACTCTCAACGACTGCAGGAGAACAGCTTCGAGAACCAATCAACGTTCTCCATCTAAAGAAATTCTACGCCTAAGGCATTCAGTCTATGGTTAAATATCTTGAAAAAATCCTAAAAATAAAAAAAAGTCCTGAAAAAATAAACATCTTGGTGAAAACCTAGCAATAGGCACCTTGATGATTCACAAAAAAATCAAAAAAATATCAAAAATTCAAAAAAATTCAAAAATATCAAAAATTCAAAAAAATTGAAAAATGAAAAGTACAAAAAAATGAAAAAAAAAAGAAAGTGCCTTGGTAAAACCTAGAAACAAGTGCCTTGGTAGCAAAAATAGAATCTTTGCCAAGATGGTGAAAACCTGGCAAACGAGCGCCACTTGTTTCAAAATGCTCCATCTATCAGTGCAATCTTGGTCTTTCCCAGCTTTCAGTTTTGCTTTAGTTTGTACATATCTCCCAGTTTGTTTCTGCATTTCCAGTTTTCAATAAGTCAGTTTGTACACCACACAGCTCAAGCATCTATATCCTATCAATGCTTAAAACTTGGGGGCAATCAATGTCATATCCTATGGCCTCCAGTATATCTTAGACGTCTCATATCCAGTCAGAGTCCTTTGAAGCTTCATTTGAGCTAGTCAAGTTTGTCTTGTCTCCAGAAAGGATTTTGCATCTACAACAATGCAATTAAACACAAACTGAAACTAATTTG
The DNA here is from genome assembly GCA_027943335.1 of Chamaecyparis obtusa. Lineage (NCBI taxonomy): Eukaryota > Viridiplantae > Streptophyta > Pinopsida > Cupressales > Cupressaceae > Chamaecyparis > Chamaecyparis obtusa. The sequence continues at coordinate 304,388 of BSBK01002897.1, forward strand.
TGCTTTTCATGCTTTTATCTCCTTGTATGCTTACTGATTCGCATTGAAATTTTTGCATATTGTGTCCCTTCAAGCTCTTCGATGATGTCCTTTATAGGATTTAGAGAGTGATGACTAGGGGCATAATCGTTTCTTTGTCTTTTACTTGTATGTGAAAATCTAATGTCTTTGGAAATTTTGGATTGAAATGGTGTCCGACTGTAAGAGCCTCTATCTCGAATTGGATGGCCATGCGTACCTCGACCATTGATACTCAAAAAATTCAAAGAAGTTTGATCTAACTATTGTCTTTTTGAGTGAGTTCTTTCTCCTACTGTGAAACACGATCTTACCTAAGGATGTGAATGATAAAGGATCACTACAGGTAATTCAGATGGGATTTAGAATGATCTCTTGACTGTTTGATGTGTTTGTAATGCAAGAAGTATTCAGGTCATCATGACGTTCATGTTTTGATGCTTGTACAAATTGCTATATCAAAATGGACATGATATTCAAGTCATCCTGGCATTTGTGCCTTGGTTCTTATATCTAATCTGACATTCTGAAAATAAAATAAATATTCATATATCCATGGTTGTTGACTAGTGGGTGTTGTATTGATTCTTGCGCATACAAATCGATATTCATATGTCTATGGTTTCATAGCTAGTGGGCATTGTATTGATTTATCCGGTTACCTAAAAGTTCAATGATGATAACAAATCGACACATGATCAGTGACTAGGTCCTAGGTCTTAGGTTACATTTCATTTTGCATGTCTCATTTCATTTTGCATATTGCATGATCTCACAATGGCTAAACGAACTTCAATGCTTAAATAATTCTTCATATCAATTCTTCAAATCTAACAAGAGCTGAACCTCACACGAAGGTTCCTCCAATGAAGCAGCAAGTAGAATCCTTTTTCGGGATCAAAATTCAAATCTGAGATCATTCATATTATTAACTACTTGCATAATTGACCTTCAATCATCATAGAAATCTAGTATTCAACTTAACTGATTATCTAACATCAAACTATCAAAATTTCAACTTGGTCAACTATGGTTAACTCATGGTCAAACCTAGTCAAACTTGGTCTTTTGGACCTTCCAACGATGCAGAATGCATTCTCGAACATGTTTAACTACTTCTCAAATCAATTAACATGCTTCTAAACTATTCAACGCTGACTTTTCTTATCAGATTTCAATTTTAATCCCGAAGGGGGCATGGTATTGCACATCAATTCAAAGTCGGTAAATCAAAATTCTATTGATCAAATCTATCAATATCTTTCATCAGTGATCAAGACAAACAATCACGTCTAGTTACTAATTTATCAAAAAAAACCTCATCGCTTGGGGCAAATCTATCATCACTTGGGGCATATCAAATTCATCAAGATCCATATCAATCTGGTATTCTCCTAATCTTGTAGACTGTATCAGTTTTTGCAACCATCAGATCATAGTGTTCTTTCCTTGGTTCTTCAGAAACTGAAGGGTTTGGATGTGATACCTGCTAGTTCTGCTAAGACAATCGAGTCTAAAACGGGTCACTCACTTCTTTGCAATCATAAAGTTCAGAATTAGACATTTTGACACTTTTTTCTTTTTTTTTTCGCAATCCTCGGTTCATCGCTGCTACAGTTTACATTATCTTTGGTCATTCAGGACCTATTATCTTCATATCAAATCAATATCAATCAGCTTCTATCTCATATCAATTATCAATTTCAAATCAGTTTCATATCTTTATCAAACATAGACTTTCTTTGAACCACTGCGCTTCGCATAGTAATTCAAAGAGAGGCAAAATTTAATACCCCAAAAATGGGCTATAAGTTCATTAACCTCCTACATCTACAAATCAAATAAAATCAACATCGAAGTCCTAACCTAACACACATCTGAACATCATCGAATCTAATTGATTATCTTAAATTCTGCATCGGAGAATATTCCTAGCAATATTCCTAGTTATCTTAATTATCTTTAATTTAATGATTATTTGGCGATAAATCACATTTATCCTAAGTTTGATTAATTGAATATTTTCATATTTAATTAATTAGATTTAATATCTTGCCACTTAATTGTGTAAGTAAATTTAATTCTATCTATTATTAATTGTATTATTTAATTTTGACAATAAATCTAATATCCTATGAATAATTGATTAAATTCTTATTTAATTAATTAAAGCAAGTTGTCATTATTTAATAATATAGTTTTTAATAAAAGTTTGATAAAATAGTTAATTAACCCATAAATTAATTATTTTATTTCAAAAAGCAATCAAGTGGAGAATAAATCACTTTATTTATTTATTAAATCATAATTATCCATGTGCACATTCAAGGACCAGTTAAACTCAAATTGGAAAATCAATGCAAGTTGTTAGCTTTTTGAAACTCAACATCTTTCTGAGTTTTAAAATTGATTTAAACTTCTAATTCGAGTTGAACTGTGTTTTTGCATGATTTTTGTGACTTAATTATCTTTATTTAAAAATAACTCAAAAATCAACCTGAGTTATTTGAGTGATTTATGGCTTTTTCTCATGCACCTCCAAAGCCCTGAATTTCTATAAAAACAAGGCTTTAGCTCTTCATAATTCATCTCATAATTTTGCAAGCTTACTTTGCCAAAGTCATCTACGAATTGCACAACTATTTTGAAGAATTAGAATTTGGCGAATCAAGGCTTATTGCGAATCAAGGCTATTGTGAGATCAATTTGTTTTTTTTTTTACATTCATTTAGATTCTTTTTCATATCATTGTTAGATCATTTTAGCATATCAATTTCCATATTAGCATAGATTCATATCAGTTTTTATCATTCTTATTGCATAGAAAATTCAAAAATATAGATTAATTGCATTCAATTCATATCTAGATCAATTGCATTCAAATCTTTCGTTTAGGTGTCGTCTAGGTCACTGATCTCAATTCCAATCTGAGAACATTAATCTCGCACATACTAGAAGGCAGTAAATCAGTTGGTTAAATTAGATTTTAATTTTACATGATTTTGATTATAACTAACCTCTAATATTTTACTGAAGTGTTGTGTCTACAGATCAGGTACAATTTTCACACACACACCAGTAACACGATAAATCCAAGCCCTTCCAAATCGTATATAAAAAATTTCATTGTGATTAGTCTCACAATGAACATGTGTGAATTTGTTATGGCAACCAAAATCGTCTCTAGTACTTGTGTGGTGTGTTAAAGTCCCTACATTACTAAGGTGAAAATATTGTTTTGAGGAAATTGGGAGAGTCCCCTTAATTAGGAATATGGATTGATCATAGCCACCTGAACAGATATCCTTTCTAAAAAAATTTGTCTAGTTTCCAAAAACATTCTATTTGTTGGTTCAAAGGGTCACCCAAGCCTGTGAAGACATCCCACATTACTCACAGTTCATAATAGAGATAGAAGTTCTTTGGGAAGTAATGACCCATTGAATTTGGAACTTGGTGTTCTAGAGAAGTGTGTGCATTGTAAGGAAGAGCCTGTGCGTCTAAGTTCCTAGGCTATCCACTTTGTATGTGTGGCTAGATTTTATCCAAGTGGGAATTCATTAGATATTGTCCTTGCCAACCTTAGGATTTGTAAGCGTGTTTGTGCATTCATTCTAGAATAATTTAGCAATCAATCATTCATGTTTTGTGTGTGTGTTTTCATGCATTTTCCTTGCCAAAAAATCATCAAAAATAGTAGTCAAAAAATAAAAACTTTCCTAAATTTTGCAAACAGAACTACAAAACACGAGAGCTACGCATTTGTTAAATATTATTGCACATTTGTTTCACTGAATTGTGCATTCGTCACTATCACTACACATATCTCAAACACTCTGCGCATTTGTTTCAGACTTCTACACCTACATCACACTATCTTTCACATTTATTCCTACGTAGTCATAATAAAGGCTTATTGTACATACTTTGGAATTTTCAAACTTACTTTCTTGGATACCCAATTTTGTTTTCTTCTTGATTCTTGAAAAAAATTTGATCTAAACAGTGTTTTGATACCTAGTTTAACCATTTTCTTAAAAAATTCATTATCATTCTATTCATCTATAGTCCTCAAAATCACCATTTAGTGTTGATACCTACTACTTTGGACATCCGATTGATCTTTGTGAGCTCCCTATGAGGATTTATCATCCTTATCTAAGAACTTAGATTTTAATCTCTTAATTGTCTTTGTCATATCATATTGAGATCCATACCTCCTATAGACTTTTACTATCAACTCATCTCAACACTTTAGAGTTTCTTTCTACATCTATCTTTCCAAAACATATCCATTTTCTCATAAAAAATTTCATCAAAGCATCACCTTTCACCTTTTTATGGTTCAAACTCGATCTCAAAAACTCAAAGAACCCATCAATCTAGAATCTGTAGATAAGATGGTAGGAATTGTATGCACCCTAAAATGGTTGCCTAGACTTTGGGCCCCATTCTTTCAATTTATCAAATCCCTGAATCAATATTTTCAAAAATTAATATTTTTCAATTATATCAATTTCCTTAATCAAATCCTAATTCTATCATTTATTCGATTATATTCTATGGGCTAACCATTTTATCCTAAGTCTTTATTTATTTAAAAGGAATTCCCTCCTCTTTTATTAAATAAAAAGCTCCCACTTTACCTTTATCCTAAGTTGCACAAATAAAGTATTATTCTTATTTTATAAAAGGGAGAAAAGGCCTTTTTGTCTCACACGAGGCTCAAAAGTCAACTCTTATTTCTCATTGGAGGAAACTTGTGCACATGGATTGCTCCTCTTTCAAGCTCCACCCTTGATCAAATATTTTGCCTCTTAATCTCCATGGTCCATTCCTTCTCATTTCCTATAAAAGAAGAGCTCTCTTCTTTCATTCTAGATCCCAACTTTCATACTAACCTTATGATGCAGGATTTCTTGGCAACTTTGGAGTTTTGGAGATTTTATTGCATTTAGCTTTCATTCTTGCATTCTTAGCTTAGCTTTCATTGCTTTCTTAATCTAGTTTCCTTTCAAGCTCTAGATTAGTTTACATAGCTTAATTAGCAAGGCTTGTAACACTTTCATTTCCATAGAATTCTTGCATTTTTATTTCTAGCATAGTTTGCATTGCATCTTCATTGTTGATTCTTGAAGATATTGGCATTCTTACCCTTGGGTGACCCCACAATAGTGGGTTACACTTTTTTAGACATGATGATTTTTGCTGAAATAATAGATTTTTAATAAAATATGATTATTTAAGCCTTGAGAGGTTTCATTTGAAGGAATTAATTATAAATGGTTAGCTCAAAGCATCTTAGATAATAAAAAAATATTGATATAACTGTTACAAGTAGTGGTTGTCGTTGCACCAAAAGATCAACTTGTTAATGCCCGATACAACCACTAAACTTATAGAAGACATAGGAGGTGGTTAAGCCATGTCACAAATCCCAAGGGGAGTGCTGACCATTTGCCAACAATCTCCCCTTTAGCCTTACCTGAGGGGATTCAAACCTATGACCAAGCTTTGATACCACTTGTTACAAGCAGTGGTTGTCGTTGCACCAAAAGATTGACCTGTTAATGCCCGATACAACCAATAGACATATAGAAGACACAGGAGGTAGTTAATCCATGTCACAAATCCTGAGGGGAGCGCTAAGCATTTGCCAACAATAACATCTATACTCCTCATTCATACCTAAAATGGAGTCTCCTTCATACCTATTAAAATGATGACAAAAAATCAGTTCGACTTTATCTTTTGGCAGATCAAATGAATCCATTTGAAAAAATTATCTATGTAGTAAGGTACTACTGAGAAAACTCTTTCAAATGATTATATTGTCAATATATATTAAGTTTATTATGACTTTGTATTTTTAGTTTTACTAAACATAGATATTTCACTGTATGTCTACCTCTATGTTTGACACTTATGAAAAAATAGTAAATGAGAGAAAAAAAATTCTAAAAAATATCTATGCCCTAGGTATTGAAGTTTTCTTTCTATCCAAGTAAAGAAAAATGAAATTGGAAAAATACAAAAGTTATAAGCTATGTAGTCAAGGTATGTCAAAATTATGGTTTAGTCAACTTCAAACGTTAATAAAATATGAAATAATCATGATAATTTCATCAAACCAATTGCATGCCCTCCATATGGATGTTAAAAAAATAAATTTGAAAAAATCACATTGATATCTATTTTAGAAAAAAAGTTATGCTCTATGAAAATACTGTAACTCTTTGAAAATGACATTTTTAGCAACATACTAGTTTTCGTGGGAGAAAGAAAGAACTTTTAAAATCAATTCAAAAATAAAAATAAAAAATATATTTAGAATCTGGATAGAAAATCCTAAAAGACTCTAATTTACTTCATCTTCCGATTTCAAACGGTTTAACAAGAATATGCATTCAAATCTGAAAGTTTTTTTCAAAATGTAGAGTTTAGTGTCCATTCAGGCATAAAAGTGTAACCCACTATTGTGGGTTCACCCCCTTGTCTCTTTGAATCTCCCATTGTGTGGTTTACTAGCAATGTTGCATGCTTCAATAGCTCTAGCTAAGAGCACTATACACATCCTTGTGACTCCATGCCTAGGGAGCTCTAGGTCTCTTTCTCAAGGTTTCCAATCTATGGATTCTCTTGGAAGTAATGACTTAGAGAAATGCACAATTTAGTGTGTACATTTTTGGTGCCCACCGTGGGGCAGAACACTCTTATTTTGTCCTTCTTTTTATGCATTTCTGTCATTTTTTCATCATCATTTTTGCTTGTTGTTTTAGCTCTCTATTTTTCTGACAGATTATCATGCAATAGTTTTCCAATATCATGCGATATTTTATTACATACCCATGCAATACTTTTCCAGTAAAAGTATCGTTCGGTTATACAGGACTCTATCCCACCAATTGTTTATACTCTATCATATGTAGGTAGCACGAAGTAACACCCAGACAGAAAGTATCACACCCGTATATAGTGAAGTATTGCATGATTCATTCTCTGACAGAACTATCGCACAGGCCTGGCAGTGAGTGATTTTAGTCATTTCTTTGCAAGATTTGGTTTATTTGCTTTGGATTTTTGATTTGCTGTGGTAGAACATAGTTTGATTTGCAGATTTCATTTGATTTTTTATGTGCTAACCATTGTGGAACTAACAAGTTGTGCTTGTAGGTTCTCTCATTGTTTGAAATATTTTCTTAAAAGAACACATGTCAAAGCTTCAAATGCACAATGGCTACGGATCCTTTCTTGCAGGGCTGCCCAACGCATAAAAACCAATCAAGTGCTTGTTTAATTTCTTTTATTTTAAGTGCAGCATATACCAGTTGTTTCTTTTCATAGGCACTTAATATCTTGTTGTAGGAATCTTTTGGTGGTAGGAGAGTATGCTCTTCACCCTTGTGGTGAAACATAAATCTTGACTCATCTTTGGATTTTGAAGGCAAGAGGGTAATTGAACCTTTGCTTGGTGTGTTTGGGAGAAATTTTTTAGCTAGGAGAGTATGCACTTCACCCTTGAGGTGAACCAGAAATCTTGACACTTAAAGGTTGATCCACTCTTTGTTTAGTTTTAGAATCCTTTAGCGAGCCTTCTCTTGAGCAATCAAGGGGAACGACCCAAGTGGGGACAAGCTTTTCGCTGGCTATTCCAACCCACTATAAAATCAAGGCTATCAAGGACACAAAACCTTCATAGATGTAGTACTTGTCTTCACTTGATGTGAGTACTTGTGGGATTGTGACCATGAGGAAAATGTTGAGAAAGAATGCATAAGGTACTCTTGTGGCTGTGAGGTCCGTTACTTGCCACAAGGTAAGGAGTCCCTTTGGGGAGCAAGAGGGGTATTATGAATGGAAGCCCTTACTATGAACCATACATAGAATCCACCTTATTTTGCTACTTAGCTTCTTGGTGCAATGATTGATCCTAGTGGACTAACCCGGATCACCCCAAGATTAATCACCATCTGTGTTCTTTTGGTTGTGTCATTGGCACTTCCATGACAAAGCCAATATCTATTGTGGGCAACCACTTTGTGTGAGGTGATGGGACATCAAGTGTGGGCCAAGTTGTTAAGTATTGAGCCTTTGTCTTTTTAGGCTAGTAAGTGCTTGAACTGTTCTCGTTGTGATCTACCCGTGTAAACATTCTCAAACATCAAACATCACGGTAGCATTCATAGGATCTTTCTTGCTTTGATATCATAATTGCTTGTCTTGGCAAGGTTTCTTTTGCCCTCGTGCAAGTGTTTTATGACATGTTTGATCACCTACTATTTGCAAACTTGTCTGATTACTACTAGTACTATGTTTGAAATTGAAAAATCCAACCATCAGATTGAAACATTGGCCAAATTGCCTTTAAAACTGAGATTTTTACACTTACTAGTCAAGAGTCGTATGATCCTGAAATATCATCGCACACTGTTCTAAGTTTTATCGTGCGATATTTCATTGCTAAACAACTTTCACATAGCTTGCCTAGATTTTATCGCACAGGCTGCTTGGAAACTGTCGCACTACCTTATGTGAAATATCACCCAAGAAAATTGTGTTGCCCTGCTACTCTACAAACTACCACACAGAGTCAATCTACTATCCTGCAGTCTGTCAATTATCAACTTGCTATTTTTTGCCTTGTCATCTTCCAATCTTCCTTGGTCGGTCCAGGTCCAGTCTTAGGTGCAGTGACATATTGCTCAACATCAAAATGAACTCCAATGGTATCAAATTGCATAAAATGACTCTTGGTCTTCTTTCTTCTACATCTTCCATGTCTTCTAGTCTCCCATTTTCATCCAATCTCTTCTTCCTTCATGATTCTTCCTCTTCTTCCTAGACTCTTCATGTCTTCTTGATTCTTTTCTTCTTATTTTCTAGTCTACCTTCTTCTATTCATCTCTTCTATTCATTTCTTCCATGCTTGATTACTTCTCTTAGAGAACCATGAATTTCAAATATCTTGCTATGGAACCTCTCTTGAGGATAGATGATCTCAAACTCATTGCTCAATTTGAAGAGTTCTATTCCTCCAATGGTCCTTCTAGATATGGCACATGTGATAAACTTAAGGCAAGAATAAAAGAAAAGATGAATGAATCAGATGCCTTTGCTAGAATCGTAGACATGATCATGTCACAACCTTCTTCTTCCAAACATATTTCATTTTATAAATCTTCTCATCATTCCTCATCTTCCAAGTCTTACCATGACTCTTCTAGACATTATTCGAGTTCCTTGTTATCCAAGTCTACTTCCTCCACTAGATCTTTAATTTCCTCTTCTTTACAATCTCGTTCCTCTTCTACTTCTCCCAAGAGTCTTACTTCTCTTCTCAAGACATACCATGATGAGCAACATGATAATCCTTATGATACCTCTTTCACGAAGAGTGACACGCATGTCTTTGATGACTATGATGGCTATGATGATGAACCATGTAGTCATACCTATGACACCTCTATTCCTAAGGGTTCCCTTGGTCCTGTGCTCGTGCTTACTAGAAATGGGTCGTCACATTGCATAGATCGTGATGGTGATCCATATGATTTTGATTTTGAAAGATACTTTGATGATTTATGTGAACAATACCTAGATGATACATCCACTTCACTTGAGGAAGAGAAAATATACCATGCTGATTTGAAACATAAATATTATAAGTATCTCTCCTCTAAGAACTCTCATGTTGAAAATAAAGATTACACTCTCGAGCAAGATTATGTTGATGATGGACCTTTTTCTTGTGATGGTTCCTTTCTATCCCCTACTTCCTCCAATTCCCATACATTTCCTAAAGTTTCCAAGACTTTCAAATCTTTTACAAATCCTTCATCCAACGAAGATCCTAATACTTTTCCTATGGTTCCCTATAGTTATCCTCAAGGGCTACCTCTTAAAGAAACTCAAGATAACCTTCACTTGGCTGCAAATACTTTCAATAATGCTAAACCTAAAGAGCCTAAGCCTTTATGCACTATAATGCGTACTTTAGCTAGTCCTTCACCATCTTTTCCAAAGTCTTTTATATAATTCCAACATGCTTCCTTGTCCTTAGAAGTGGCTCCATGTCAAAAGGACTCTAAAGATAAAGAAAAGAACATAAAGAAAGATCAAGGTCAAGAACCCTCCATGTCATCCAATTCTTTTCATGATGGCTCTTATCCATTCCATGGTTCTTTTGATCCTCTACACCCTTTCTCATTCATTCCACCATGTCTTAATTCTCTACACACTAAATCCAAGAACGAAAATGCAAGAATGAAAAATGTACACACTAAATTGTGCACTTCTCTAAGTCATTACTTCCAAGAGAATCCATGGATTGGAAACCTTGAGAAAGTGACCTAGAGCTCCCTAGGCATGGAGTCACAAGGATGTGTATAGTGCTCTCAGCTAGAGCTATTGAAGCGTGCAACCTTGCTAGTAAACCACAAAATGGGAAACTCAAAGAGACAAGGGCAAGAATGCCAATATCTTCAAGAATCAACAATGAAGATGCAATGCAAACTATGCTAGAAATGAAAATGAAAGAATGCTATGGAAATGAAAGTCTTACAAGCCTTGCTAATTAGGCTATGTGAACTAATCTAGAGCTTGAAAGGAAACTAGATTAAGAAAGCAATGAAAGCTAAGCTAAGAATGCAAGAATGAAAGCTAAATGCAACAAAATCTCCAAAACTCCAAAGTCGCCAAGAAATCCTGTAGTATAAGATTAGTATGAAAGTTGGGATCTAGAATGAGAGAAGAGAGCTCTTCTTTTATAGGAAATGAGAAGGAATGGACCATGGAGATTAAGAAACAAAAGATTTGATCAAGGGTGGAGCTTGAAAGAGGAGCAATCCATGTGCACAAGTTTCCTCCAATGAGAAATAAGAGTTGACTTTTGAGCCTCATGTGAGACAAAAAGACCTTTTCTCCTTTTTATAAAATAAGAATAATGTTTTATTTGTGCAACTTAGGATAAAGGTAAAGTGGGAGATTTTTATTTAATACAAGGGTAGGGAATTCCTTTTAAATAAATAAAGACTTAGGATAAAATGGTTAGCCCATAGAATATAATTGAATAAATGATATAATTAGGATTTGATCAAGAAAATTGATATAATTGAAAAATATTGATTTTTGAAAATATTTATTCATGGATTTGATAAATTGCAAGAATGGGGCCCAAAGTCTAGGCAACCATTTTAGGGTGCATATATTTGCCCCTCTTTGACTAATGTGAGGTCAATTTGGGATCACATGTGGTCAAAGAATGGAATTGAAACATGAGATCTATTTGGGATCACAAAACAATCCAGACATGTATTCGACGGATTTGAAAAATATTGATTTTTAAAAATATTGATTCAGGGATTTGATAAATTGCAAGAATGGGGCCCAAAGTCTAGGAGACCATTTTAGGGTGCATATAGGAACAAGTAGTGGTGAGAATCCTTGGTCCAAATTTTTTAAAAAGGATACGATTTTTACAACTGAGGAAGAACCAACAGATAAAGAATTGAAAGAATCCATGCAAGATCCTAGGTTCCACAAGGTCATGGAAAGAATCTTAGACATCCAGATAAATAAAAATACTTCATCATGTTTAGTCAACAAGGAGTTAGACTACCCACTGATTTTGATGTCTCTACTCTCAAAGAACCCCCTATTACAAATGATGAAGAAAGAACTAGTGGTTCTTAAGAGACACATGCTCACGGAGCTATGGAAGACAAATAACATAATGCTTCCCACAATACACAACGACCTACATTATCTTTGGACCCTATTTTACAACAAATCAATATGCTTCAACAATAAATTGATGACTTTCAAACTGGATCTTCAACCAAGAAATATTCCTTAGATGATATAAGTCCTTATCCTTTTGACAAGCATTTAGCAATGATTCCATTCCCTCCTCATTTTAAGGTTCCTAAATTTGACTAATAAAAAGGGAATTTGGATCCGTAAGACCACATATGTGAGTTTTGTGCTACTTTTATTTAAGTCGCTCACAATGACACTTATCTTATGCAACTATTTCCACATAGTTTAGGAGGACAAGCCATAGAATGGTTCTCCAAATCATCCCAGGCATCAAATCATTCAATGAACTTGTTGACAAATTTGTGACACATTATTCATATAACATCAAACATGAGATCACTATACTTGGTCTTTGCAATGCCCACCAAAATAACGGAGAACATTTCCTTACATTTTTGTAAAGATGGCGTCAACTATTTTCCAAATATCCACGAACAATTCCTGAACAAGAAAAGATGGATATCTTTGTGCATAACCTTACACCAAAAATGAGTTACAGGTTACAATTGCAATGTCCACCAAGTTTTAAAAATCTCATTGAAAATGGAGTCAAATTTGAGGAAGCTATGGTTAGAAAAGGTGAGATTAAGCTCTACACTAAAGACAATGTTGGGTCTTCAAGCTTGAATCCCAATAACAATAATAATGACAAATAAAATTTTTGGAACGAAAATCAGAACATTGTAAATGATGGGATTGTTGATAATAGACATGTTAAATTAACACAACGTGTCCTAAATCTCACATGCAAAGCCAATGTTACTTATCCTACTCATAGTAATCAAACTATAGCACAGAATACGAATAATAATTTGTCAAATTTAAGATTACCTTTTATGTCACGCAAAAGAGCTTATACTCCTTTAGGTGAGTCTCTTGAATCTGCACTAAGGAAATTGATTACCAAGAAACTCATTGTACTTCCTAAAATTAGAGACTATGAATCAAGGGTAAAACCTTCTTGGTTGAAGGATAATTATTATTAAAAATTTCATAGAGGGAAAGGTCATCAAACCAATGATTGTCAAAGACTTAAACATGTGATACAAGACTTGATAGAAAGTGGTGAAATAAGAATTGATGGACATGCCTCAAACGAGTCACACATGACTTTTAATTTTTTAAAGATCCACTTCCCGAACATGAGAAAGGAAGTTATTCCAATACTAAGGGTGATAACCAAACCAACTACAATACAACATCCTATAAATATGTTAATCATAGCTCAGAATGTCATCCTTCTCAATATTATGCCAATGTGATTACTATCAAAGAAAAGTCTGAAAGCCAACCAGTTAATGTCACAACTTGAGCCCAATCCAGGATTACCTTACAAGGTGTCCCATCCAAACCTACCACCTCACAAAATAAGTCAATCTATGTCCCAAAGTCTACACTGGATATGTCAAATCAATACAATATTTTAGATCAATTGAAGAAAACACCTGTTGAAATATCTATATTAGAGATTTTTCATTTGTCACCATCTAATAAAGATATTCTTGAAAAGCTCTACTAGAGAGAGAGAGATAAGGGGGAGAGAGAGAGAGAGAGAGAGAGAGAGAGAGAGAGAGATTTCTTCCTCTCACTCTGACTATTTCTCCTCACAATTGAAATCTATGACTTAAATAGGGTGCACGTGTTATAGGGTGCACACATTATAGGGTGCACACCCTATAGCGCACACGCCCAATGGAAGTTATAGATTTTCATAGTGCACACACCCCATAGCGTGCACGCCTTATAGGACGCACACATTTGGTAAGGCATTGGAATTTACCAATCCTAAAGCTTGGATTTGCCTTGGCAATCTAACCCAAAGGCTTGGAGGATTCAAATAGGCCTGAGACGTGTTTTCTAGCAAACATACAAAAAAATGACAACTTTTTTTGTGTGCTCTTCATCAGGTTTACTCATGGTTCAATAACATAAAAATCAAATGATGTGATATTGAAGATCTCTTTGATAGCTATCTAAGCATATATAATTTATTTTGAATCCTGATTATGTTAAGTTTTTTATCTCTAATTTCTTTTGTGTGTATGTCCATTTTTTATAAAAAATCAACGTGTAGTATTTTGGGCATAGATTTTTGGCTCGTTTATAAAATTTTGCAACAAGTTACATTTTTAGAAACTAGACTCCATTCTACACACGTGAAAAAAAAATAAAATTTGATTAGTTTTAAATGATTTCTAGGGGGAGCACACAGAAATTTTATATTTTCAGGATGTGTGTACTTCATAAATTCATCAAAAATTATACATTCATCAAAAAATTAGCAAAGAAATCTAGGATAAACTACGTCGTGTTAGCTAACTTCTCAACGGAGCGATTAAAAAAATTCAAGAAAAAAGTTAACATTTTAGGGGGAGCACACCAGACGCTATGCAATATTTTTTCACAAAAAATAGGACCACTTTTTGTGCTCCCCTTTTTTAGGGCCTTAATCTGTACCATTTTCAAAATAAATTAGTAGTTTAGGAACTACATTCAAAGTATTACAACTCTTGTTCTTGTCGCATCTTAAAATTTTGAGTCTAACTATCTTCAATTTCTTAATGAAGTTCAAAGTTTGTTGATTTCAAGAAAAAAGTAGCATCTTATACCCCCTTTTTGGTCCCCCATCTTTGTGCACTTACCCATAATAAATGTTTTATCTATTGTTTTAATGAAGAGAATATGTAATTTAAAGAAAAAAGATATTTAACTTATAAGATTAAGGTTTGGAATTATGTTTGACAAAGAAAAAGATTGTTGACGTAGTATGTTTATATGATCAAAATGGTGATTATAATAGTTTCACAATTAGATAAGAATTTGATTGGAGTGGATTATAGATACTCATGGTTGTAAAAATAAAGTAAATCTAATCTATAGGTGCATATTGGATCTTGGGAAAGGAATTGAAAATATATGATTTGACAATAGTTTAAGTAGAAGCAAAGAGATGTCTTGGAGTCCAATTTAAATTTTGAATTTAAAATTTTGTAATTTGTGGTTGTGCAAATGAAGAATGAGTTTGAATCCCACCACGACCTTACTTCTCATCGATGCCAAAAATGTATAGTACTCATGTGATATGTCTGTATGGTTAGACTACAAATGAACTTTTAATTCATGTCGTTGAGATGACTAAATATATAAATCTCTTCTTTTTTTTGAAAGAAGAAATAATTTAATAGCAAAAAATTATTGAGTTATTTTAGTGCCTTTTAACTCACTAGGAGAAACATTCTCTTTTATGTTTGCTACTAATTTTACAATGAAAGTGGTATGCTTTTTCTATTTCACCCCATCATTTTGAGAGTTATCATAGAGATTTTTTGGTGGGGTTTTTTTTTTAATGTTGACAATGCCCATTTTTTAAAAAATATCATGTCACTTAAGTGTGGACCATATAAAACATTCTTTTTCTATTCTATTTTATTTTATTTTATTTATTATTAACCCTCTAAAATATTATTTTAAAGATATATCTTTCTATGGGCGTAACCATTGCACCTGATTAGGATGCAATTGCTACTTTATGACAAGACTAGTATGTGTTTGCTGGACAATGCACAAAGTAGTGATTGTACCATGGCATGTGCGAATGGAAAAAACTACCAGTACAAATAAGTTGCATCATAACTAGTGCCAAAAGTTTGGAATAAATAAATGGCTATAAGTCAACATCATTCCGTCGACTAGAAGCTATAGCATTGAGCATGCCAGATGTAAAATGATTGACCTTAGATATTCATATATTTTTCACTTGCCCCACCTTTCTCTTTCTTGTTTTGGCACAACTTGTAAACTTTTGTGTTGTTTATCTATTTGTTGCTTTCGATCAACAACTTGAATATGAAGAGGTCTGAAGTCGACCCCAAAAACAGAACAGTATTTAAACAACCTGGTGGAAATTTTTATACTCATAAAAATAAGATTCCAAAAACCAACCCGATAGGAAGTTTCGATGCTATTTCTGATAAGTCGATTCTCAGAACCATTTGTATATTAAAGCTATATACGGATCATTTCTCCTCTATATAAAAAATAAAACTCTAGAACATTTCGAGTCTATTCCGAAAAGATAGCATTATTTAATCAACCCGGTGGAACTTTCGATGCTATTTTTGATTATCCGGTTCTCCCTATGTTTCACACTCTGGACCATTTGTAAATTCAAGCTATATATGGATCCTTTCTCCCCGTCAATTCGTATAGAGAACATCAAAAAAACATTTTAAGTTTTCAGAGCAGAGTTTTCAGCCATGGGCTTCTTCAAATTCCTTGCAGTTGTATGCCTCTACCTGCATGTAATGTCAGTATTTTGGATAGCCAACATACCCACTTGCTCTGCAGAGATTAGGGACTCTAAAATAGATTCAGATTCAAGACCCATGATTTTGTTTCAAAAATTTGGCTTCAACCACCATGGCCATGTAAATATTTTGGTGACTAACGTTTCTTTCAAGACCACCCAAGCAGAACCCACTTTAATGGGTTTCTTTTTGTTAACAGACGAGGGCCTGGTGTGGGTCCTCGTTGAATTAGAGCACATTACCCATTACTGTGTCCTTAACAGTCGTTTCATCAAGCCGTTGTTTAACTTCAAGCAGCAGGATGCATCAATGAATTATAATTATTCAATCCCCATTGCTGATCCCAATGAGTACAACTTGTTTTTTGCAAATTTCCATCACGAGTACCAGGTTTCAATGAATGTGCATACTGAGATGTACAACATGGAGGGTGGTGTGAAGGATTTTCTTCCTGCAGGTGAGACTCAGTTGCCCAAACTCTACTTTTTTTTTTTTTTGCTGTACCTTGCTTTCCTTGGACTGTGGATTTATGTGTGCGTGAAACATAGGATGATTAGGACACATGTTCTTATGTGTGCACTACTCTTGCTAAAAGCCCTCAATTTGGTCTGTGAGGCCCAGGATAAGTCATATGTTAACAAGTATGGGACTGCCCATGGTTGGGAAATTGCATTCTATAATATTCGGTTCTTTAAGGGCATTATGTTTTTTAGCTTGATTGTCCTGATTGGGTCAGGAAGGTCTTTTCTGAAACCCAACCTCCAAAAAAGAGGAAAAGGGGTTCTTAATTATGATTGTGATCCCATTGCAAGTCCTCGCCAATATTGCTGCCATATTCATCGATGAAACGGGTTCGTCTACAAAGGATTGGTTTACATGGCAACAAGCGTATTTGCTCATTGATATTATTTGCTGCTGTGCAATCATTTTACCAATAGTTTGGTCAATAAAAACACTCAGTAAAGCATCCAAGACTGATGGGAATCTGGCAAAACTGACGCTTTTCAGGCAATTCTGCTTTGTTGTTGTGAGTTACTTATTTTTCACCCGAATTGTTGTTTATGCACTCACCATGTTCACAGCTTACAAATTCAAGTGGGTGAGTAATTGCGCAGAGGAGGCTCTAAGTCTTGCCTTTTACATTTTCATATTCTACAAATTTCAGCCTGTAGACAAAAATCATTACTTGGTTAATGACGAGGAAGAAAAGAAGGCTGCAGCCGTCCTCTTGGATGAAGTTGAGTGAAGAATTTTAACACAATTCAGTTATTTCCGATTTTCTGTTTGTGTGAATATCAAGCGTGAACAATGTTTTAACAGTTAAGCAAATCATGTTAATTTCTCTCTCTTGTCTAGAAAAACTTTGATATCTTTTTTAGTTTCTGTCGTAGGTCTAGAATATAGGCATCGACTGAACTTTAACTAAGTTTTTAACAAATGCGATATCAGAATTTTATTTATTTTAATTAAAGTAAGATGCAATTTGTTTAACAGAATAAATGTACAAAATTAATTTTCTGTGATCTAATTGGGTAAAATGAATTAAGGCGGATTTTTAGAAAAATTTCTACTCTGCGTATAAAGCTTTTTGAAGTGTCTCCTTCCACTCATTTTTACATAAAAGATCATAGTCACATATTTCCAAAATTTAGATGAAGAAATGTTATTATTTTTTATTTTTTTTGTAATTGCCTCTTCTATATTTATATTCAAAAATCGTTATGAAATCTCATAATAATATATTTTTTATTAATCTTATTATTTTTTACTTTTATTTGTAATTAGCCTAACCTCTTATACTTATATTCAAAAATCCTTATGAAATCTCATAATAATATTATTTTTTTATTTAATAATATTTTATAAAAATATTTTCTTTCATTATTGTAATAATTGTTGTCATTTAACAAAATTTTATATTTATCATTATATTAAATAATATTAAAAAATTAAAAAGAAAAATAAATTTTTTTAATTAAAAATATAATTGATTTAAAAAATATTTCTAATAAAAAGTGTTATGAAAAAGTATTTCAAATACAACATATAGATTATCCTTTACGAATTGAATTTATGTTTATATATTGTGACGAATAAAATTAAAAAATTAAAACAAGACTGCCAAAATTTTTATTAATCTTATTATTTTTTACTTTTGTTTGTAATTAGCCTAAAAATGGTTATGAAATCTCATAATAATAATTATTTTTTATTTAATACTATTTTATAAAAATAGTTTCTTGCATTGTAATAATTGTTGTCATTAACTAAATTTTAAATTTATGTATGATATTAAATAATATGAATTTTAAAAAAAAATATACTTATTTTTCTAAACTAAAAATATAATTGATATGGAGAATTTCTCGTAAGCATTTCCATAATAATATAAAATAAAATTTATAAGTATTGCCTCATTACACCTTAAATTTGTTGGAAACTTAAATTTGTTGGAAAATGTAAAGACAAAATCATTGCATCTGCATGAATATCTCGATGAGGGCTCTTCATGCTTCTCCCATATCTGAGCTCTATATGTCTCTACATGTTTCTATTCTCCTCTCTCCACATTTTTGTTCTATGCTATGTGCATTAGTATCCTAGGTTTTTTTTAATTCTGCAAGCTATAATATCTTCGGTGTAAATATTTTACAGTTTTAGTGTATTTTTATTCTTGTGTGTTAAGATTAAAGCACTATATTATAATTAGTAGTTCTTGTTTTGTTGTTATTCTCTCTTTTCTATTCTCTATGGTTAGAGTTTGTGATTTAATACAATTAATGTGCCAGTCACCAAAACCCTCTTTGAAACTTTTGCGAGGATCTATTTTTTAAAGTGCGACAAGTTTGTGTTTTTAAAAAGAACTGCAACAAAGAGGATCTATTTTTTTAAGTGCGACAAGTTTGTGTTTTTAAAAAGAACTACAACAAAGAGTGCGGATTTGCTAAGGAATATGTGCTTTAAATGAAGTCAAATTGGCGTTCTCATTCTGCCGCGCCAGCCAAAAGGACTTTCTACTATGACGTTCTGTAATTTTAATGCATCTAATATTGAGGCTTTTGAACTGCACCAAAATCTTGTTTTTATTTATTTATTTTTTAGGATTAAAAAACACCCTCCATTTAAATTTTTCAATCGAACCAACTATGAGCTTGGAAAAATCATGTTCTTATTTATTTATTCTTGAAGACTCACTATTCAAGGATATTGAGAGGGGGACGGTTTTGGCATGCCAGAAAATTGATCTTCCTATACTCCCACATTCTTTGAAATAGGTGACCCTAGTTATTTTTATATTGTGACAATTCTAAGTTATTTATAATTTATTTAGATGGGTGGAGAGGAGAAATATCAAATAAATGTTTGTATTGATAGGATAATTTAACTATGGGTGTCTCCTAGTCTATTTAGGTCTTTTTTACTATTTTTATATATTTTAATAGATTATTTGTTAAAATAATCAAAGAAATAATGTGCAATCATATTTTACGGAAGCCTTATTTAACTAGCAGATTTATTTAAATTGTAAATTTTAATTTTAATTTTAATTTTAGTTTAGTTTTCAAATTATATTAATATTTATTAATTTCAAATATTTCCACCACCTAAAACATGTAACATGTATAATTTTTTTATTAAGATAAATTAAAAAATAATATTTTATTGATTCAAAGTTCAAATTATTTTTTACACAAAGAGTGATATCAATTATCCATATATTTTGAAAATCTATGTAATTTCTTATTTCATTTTCTATAACCAAACTCATATTTATAAACTAACAATTATTTTAAACTTTAAAATTGTAAAACTAAGTTTAAACAGACCTACCAACTTTTATGTTTTGAAATATGATTTTCAAAGTTCTACTTTTCTATTTTGTGAAATTTGAAATACAAATTTTATACTTTCCCTCTTCTAAAGTGTATTTAATCCCTCTTTTTAAATACATTAACAATTGATAATCTCACTCTCAAAACCACAATTATAGTTAAAATTCTCAACTAAAGTAAAAATTAGAGATTTAGTGGACCCAAATCACAATTACAGTTAAAATTTTTTATCTAGAAACATGAATAGTAGAATTTCTCTCTTCCAAAACGCAATCACATCTACAATATTCATTGAAATTACTCACCTACTATTTTTATTTGTTTTAACTTTTTAATTATAAATTCATACTTTTTCTATATTCTACAACTATTTTAAGTATTAATATATACAACTATAATTTTGATCATTTGTCTACATTATAATGGTTAATTATATTAATTAATTTAATAGTTTGATCTTTTGATTTTATTTTTTGTTATTTTATATTACTGTGTATTCTTTTGCATTAACTTTGAGTTCCCCTTGCAATCAAGCAAAGCAATAATAAACATTTAATAGACCTTCAAAAGCAATTATAATTGTTTATTGCAATAATCAGCTTGTTATTAAGGCAAACATTTACAAATTTATTTTTCTCTCTAGAAATTTTTATATCTTAATGTTTGATTAAGGATTAAGGAATGAATACTAATCTGACCTTATTTAGTTTATGTCATAAGAAAGTGTCAACTAATAAGGCTAAAAATTAGAGTCTGTGTGCTCTATTAAACCAAAATGAAAGTATCAAGTGCGGTCCAACTTAATAATTAGGTAAAGCTTTCCCTTGAGTGTTGGACTCTTGCTTTTGTTTTGGCTTTATATGGATTTTTGTATTTCTATTTTTATACTCTATTAAGTAGCATATGGCAATAAGATATGGAGCTAAAATATATTAGATAGAAATTGGGAACTAGTGATGGCACCACATCCTCTGGATCAGGTGCACCTATTTTCACTTAATCAGTCAATGTATGAATAGGAGCTGATAACTCAAAGTTTATCTTAAATTAGTTCCGAGATTTAGTTGAAAGATCTATATCAACATAACAAATACATTTGGATATTAGTTATAAAGTTATGATTTCATATATTGATCAGAGAAGTGTATGATCGAGTTATTTTGTTGCATTCGGTGAAGTAAAGTGTGGTTCAATTAAACGGTAAAATAAAGTTAGATAAAGAAGCATTAAATGTATTTATAGTCATTGGATGCCCTAACCTAAAAGGAAATCTATAAATAGAGGGAAAGATACATTATTTTTACTTTACATTTGATGCAGGAGCATCGTGACCCATTAACAGGAGCATCGTGACCCATTAACAGTTTGAGTCCTTTTGATTTTAGTGGGACCATGTTGAGAAAGGGTTAAAATCCCAAAGAATTGCATTGTAATGTGCTTAAAATAGCATTGTAATTTGCATTGTAAAATGCTTAAAATAGATATATAATTTGTGAAAGAATGGGAATATCGGGTAGACAGGTGGTTTCATAACTACCTTAGAAATCTCCATAAAGAGACAATATGTAACGAAATCAAGATAGAGGAGAGAGTGGGAAGCGAAAGAGTTACAAGAGTGAGAGAGAAAAAGATTGAGTGAAGAGTCGGCTCTCTGGCCTTTAGCCAGAGAGCCATGCATACTATATGCTTGTGTATTTCAAGTATTTTGTGTTTTAAGATAGTGGAATCATTTTTATCTAGTCATGTCTCTCTTTTCTTGTTTTGGCTATTCATTGTTAATGAAGCTTGTTTTCCAATGCTATCGGCTTTTGGTGTCTCTGTTCCATATTCATCTGGAAGAACCTAACAGCAATAATGAATCTATTGGCTTATGGGTCAAGGTTTAAATGAAAGTATTTGAAAGCTTAAAGAATCGGGTTTTTGTTGTGAGCTGTATTAAAATACGACTGATTCAAAAGTCTTAAGTTCCCTGTTATCAAGTTTGAGAGTGTGATTACCAATATTGAAGCTAACGGATTTGTGTTAAGTCTGTTGTAACCGACTGTAGATGCCCGGTTACGTTATGTTCATTAATGAATGCATTAGATTGAAAAAATGGTTCCAAGAAACCGTTATCCGAATATGGTGCTAGTGCATGCATGATATTGGCTAGAAGTTAGAACTGGCTACCCCATGTGGAGAACGAAAACATTTGCGTTGACAGTCACTTTGGGAGAGCATCAAGGATATCGGAAGCCGTTTTGTTCCCACTGTCATTCCTGCAGTGAATGTGAAACCCGCAAGGAACCTTGTGTTTTGAGCTCAGTTTTGGAAATCGAGGAAGTGAGACCGAGACCAATGTAATGCGACTCGACATTGTAGTAGAAGGTGGCGGCAAGCTCCGACTGTCATGCTCGAAGGAGACCATGTGTAATGGCAAGGAAAGGTGAGTGAATGAATTAAATTGCATGGAGAAACCGAGAGGTGGCGCTGTCGACAGTCTAAGAAAGACATTGAATAATGTGCAAATTGAAGAAGTTTATTCAAAGAGAATGGAGTGTGGGAACTAATTAACATACACCGTGAGGCATTGGAGTGAGACTCCTCCAACTTGGCTAGAATGCCGAGTAGTAAGGAAGACTTAGAAACACCACACTCATCAAGTATGGATGAGTTGAATCAACAATGGATTATGGGGGTGATGCTGATCAAATATAGTGGTGGGTTTGATCTCAAAAAGGACTAGCAAGGTATGCAGAAGAAGTCAGATTATGAAGAATGTTGTTAAGTTTTAGTTGCACCATTGAGCCCGATGTTTACGAACATGGGTATAGTGGAAGATCTGGTTTCCATACAGATATGATGGTGATCATTTCTCATTTCCTCCGCATCAACATTCTTGTGAGCACATTTGAGCAGTGAAAGATATGAGATCAAAGAGCTATTTCTGAGCATTAAATTGAGCATTATGAACATATGAGGTATTTCTAGAGTTCACCGAGCTGAATTAAGAGATTCTATTGCTATTTTATTTAAACCCTAGAATTTGTTGTGGTATTTTCAAAGATCAACGACATCAAAGTTGTAGAAGCCAGTAGTAGTTAAGAAGATTGACCCAGTCAATCTGAAGTACAAACTTCCACCCGTCATTGCTACAAAATTAGATAAAATCAGAGCCCTATCCCTGATCCCTCCAAGAGTAATTTTGATTGAAGACGTTTGTGCCTTCACTCATTGCAAGATCGAGGATATATGTCAATCTGAGATTTACCGACGTTATCCAAACATGAGTGGATGAGAATCATATTAAGAAGAGTTCATGACAAGTTCATGTGGCTTGATGGATCAATAAAAATAACTTAGGATATTTTGCACATTGTTAGAGGATTTCCAGTCAGTGATAGACCGAGGGCCTACAAGAAGATAGATAAGAACAAACTATGTGAGCTCACAAAAGCTAAATGGGATGCAAGAGGCTTGAAAATTTCTATAGTTGAAGATCCTGAACTGAAATTTGCATCGAATATCATATCATATAGGATATTCCAATCATCTCAGGTAGACAGTGTACCCTATGGAGTTGTGGATGCTGGTTAGAAAATGGTGAAGAAGGATATGAAAATTGACTTATACGAGATTCTACTGAAACAACTTAATGACAACATGAATATAATTCGAAAGGCAAAGTCAAATACACTAAAGTTTGGATCATTGTTGGTATGTATATTCTTTTATTTCCAAAACTCATTTCCAACAATCGGTGAAGTCAAATGGAATGCAGACAAACCTATAGTTTATCAAATCGCAGAACTCTCACTGGGCCACCTCCAACACTAAAATTATTACTGCATCTATCATAAATCTCAAGAATTTTAACAATGGACTTAACCAAGGAGCTATTTTCACGATCCATAGGAGGGTATCCTTCTTGCTACCCTAAATAGGGTTCACAAAATGATAAGTAGATCTAATTATTTCAATGGCTAGTTGGTGCACATTTTCCCTTCTGCGCTTCTTAGATTTTCTAGTGACAACCTAAAAAATTTCTTGTTGATCACTCTCCATTTGTTCCAAAGCTTCTCCAATCAGAGAATGGGGGGTGGTGCCGCCGTAGATTTCCCAAAATTTGGGCAAATGCTAGCAATGGGGACATCTTCGTTCACTGTGAGATTGTCACTAGTGCCGGGTTGGGTCATGAAGCAAAAGGAATATCAAGGTTTAAAGGGGGATTCTTCAAATCTGAGTGATTCCTCCGAGTATCATTCCCTACATTTTCCTATTGACAATCAAGCAGTCTTTGCGTAAATGGCCCTCTTTTTTGCAGAGGAATCATGCATTCACACCCCTTAGGAGTTCGATAGGACAGGAGAAGAAATCTCCTTCATTGTTTAGGTTAAGAGCTTTAGGAAGGTTGATTCTAGGTATAATAGAGATAAGAACCCTTACATCTAGGTGCGGCACAAGTCGAGAGGAATCATCCATGCAAATGATTTTGCTAATAGGTTCCACAATATGGGGAATAAAATACCACAAGAAGGGAGGGATGTTCTTTATTAAGACCCATCGAGGGCATGACAGAGCTAGGATTTTACCTGAAATAGCTTCTAGGGTCCAACCTAGGGCACAGAAGGATGTTTTCCCCACATTTCAATAGATTTTTTTAAGAACTTCAAGCTACATTTCATGCTTATTAAAGAAGATCACAAACAACCCTTTCTGTATTTTCCTATAGAAAGGGATCTGAAAACCTAATTTTAAATTCCAATAATTGTCAAACCAGTCATCCACAAATTTTTTAGGACATTTTTCAATATCAACACAAGCAAAAAATATTGTAGTATCTTTTAGTATATTCTTCTCTAAAGCTATTTCATTAGCTATGGATTCGTTAGGCAAAATGGAGATAGAGAAAGAGTCGAAGCCAAGGTCCATACCTTTTGGATTCGCTCCTCCATCTCCATCGGCGACAATAAACTTCACATTCTCAAAGATTGCAAATGAATCCCTTGCCCCAGCCTCACTAAATATTTTCCTTGGTTGCATAAAAGGTTGGGAAGAAGCGAGCGGGGTAGGTGCACTAAAAACACCATCAGATTCCACCTCCATTAAGGCTAAGGGAAAACACACAAGTGAACAAAAAGGAATACGTAGAAGAAAAGAAGAACACAATTAAATGAAGCAGATAAAATAAAGCATAGAGAAAAAGGAAATCAAACCACATGGAGGAGGGAGACCTCCTCCACCACCACTACTGAGGTACGACCCTCTAGTTCAGAATTACAAGATCGCCTTCCAAAGCAGGTTGCTCACTTTCCACAGGAGGTTTTCAATTAAAATAAGATATATAATAACTATTTTATCTATTGTTTTAATGAAGGGAACTTGGAATTCGAAAAAAAATAGATATATAGTATAAGATTAAGGTTTGGAAATGTATTTGACAAAGAAAAAGATTGTTGACATAGTAGTTTATATGAATAAAATGGTGATTATAATAGTTTCACAATTAGAAAAGAATTTGATTGGAGTGGATTATAGATACTCATGGTTGTAAAAATGAAGTAAATCTAATCTATAGGTGCATATTGGATCTTGGGAAAGGAATTGAAAATATATGATTTGACAATAGTTTAAGTAGAAGCAAAGAGATGTCTTGGGGTCCAATTTAAATTTTGAATTTAAAATTTTCCAATTTGTGGTTGTGCAAATGAAGAATGAGTTTGAATCCCATCACGACCTTACTTCTCATCCAATCCACAAATGTGTAGTACTAATGTGATATGTCTATATGGTCAGACTATAAATGAACTTTTAATTCATGTCATTAAGATGACTAAATATATAAGTCTCTTCTTTCTTTTGGAAGAAGAAATAATTTAATAGCAAAAAAATATTGAGTTATTTTAGTACCTTTTAACTCACTAGGAGCAATATTCTCTTTTATGTTTGCTACTAATTTTACAATGAAAGTGGTATGCTTTTTCTATTCCACACCATCATTTTAAGAGTTATCACAAAGGTTTTTTGATGGGATTTTTTTTTAATGTTGGCATGCTCATTTTTTTAAAAATATCATGTCACTTAAGTGTGGACCATATAAAACATTCTTTTTCTATTTTTTTTAATTTTTTTTAATTTATTATTACCCCTCTAAAATATTATTTTAAAGGTATCTCTTTCTATCAGAGTAACCATTGCACCTCATTAGAATGCAATTGCTACTTTGTGAAGGGACTAATATGTATTTGGTGGACAATACACAAAGTAGTGATTGGACCATGACATATGCGATAAGTCAACATCATTCCGTCCATCACAAGCTATAGCATTGAGCATCTTTATGAACATGCCAGATGTAAAATGATTGACCTTAGATATTCATATATTTTTCACTTGCCCCACCTTTCTCTTTCTTGTTTTGGCACAACTTAGTAAACTTTTTTGTTGTTTATCTATTTGTTGCTTGCCATTAGTTTTTGATCAACAACTTGAATATGAAGAGGTCTGAATTCGACCCAAAAAATAGAACAATATTTAAACAACCTGGTGGAAATTTTTATACTCATAAAAATACGATTCCATTTGAACCATTTGTATATTAAAGCTATATATGGATCCTTTCTCCTTGTAAAATCCTATTCCCATAAAAAATAAACTCTAGAACATTTCGAGGCTATTCCAAAAAGACAGCATTATTTAATCAACCCGGTGGAACTTTCGATGCTATTACTGATTAGCCGGTTCTCCCTATGTTTCACACTCTGAACCATTTAGGGTTTTTAGAGCAGAGTTTTCAGCCATGGGCTTCTTCAAATTCCTTGCAGTTGTATGCCTCTACTTGCAGTTAATGTCAGTATTTTGGATAGCCAACATACCCACTTGCTCTACAGAGATTAGGGACTCTAAAATAGATTCAGATTCAAGGCCCCTGATTTTGTTTCAAAAATTTGGCTTCACCCACCATGGCCATGTAAAGATTTTGGTGACTAACATTTCTTTCAAGGCCGCCCAAGCAGAACCCACTTTAATGGGTTTCTTTTTGTTAACAGACGAGAGCCTGGTACAGGTCCTCGTTGAATTAGAGCAGAATACCCATTACTGTGTCCTTAACAGCCGTTTCATCAAGCCGTTGTTTAACTTCAAGCAGCAGGATGCATCAATGAATTATAATTATTCACTCCCCATCGTTGATCCCAATGAATACAGCCTGTTTTTCGCAAATTGCCATCATGAGTACCAGGTTTCAATGAATGTGCATACTGAGATGTACAACATGGAGGGTGGTGTGAAGGATTTTCTTCCTGTAGGTCAGACTCAGTTGCCCAAACTCTACTTTTGTTTTTTTTGCTGTACCTTGCTTTCCTTGGACTGTGGATTTATGTGTGCGTGAAACATAGGAAGACTAGGACACATGTTCTTATGTGTGCATTACTCTTGTTAAAAGCCCTCAATTTGGTCTGTGAGGCCCAGGATAAGTCATATGTTAACAAGTATGGGACTGCCCATGGTTGGGAAATTGCATTCTATATTATTCGGTTCTTTAAGGGCATCATGTTTTTTACCTTGATTGTCCTGATTGGGGCAGGAAGGTCTTTTCTAAAACCCAACCTCCAGAAAAGAGAAAAAAGGGTTCTAATGATTGTGATCCCTTTGCAAGTCCTCGCCAGTATTGCTGCCATATTCATCGATGAAACGGGTCCGTCTACAAAGGATTGGTTTACATGGCAACAAGCGTATTTGCTTATTGATATGATTTGCTGCTGTGCAATCATTTTACCAATAGTTTGGTCAATAAAAACACTCAGTAAAGCATCCAAGACTGATGGGAATCTGGCAAAACTGACGCTTTTCAGGCAATTCTGCTTTGTTGTTGTGAGTTACTTATTTTTCACCCGAATTGGTGTTTGTGAACTCACCATGTTCACAGCTTACAAATTCAAGTGGGTGAGTAATTGCGCAGAGGAGGCTGTAAGTCTTGCCTTTTACATTTTCATATTCTACAAATTTCAGCCTGTAGACAAAAACCATTACTTGGTTAATGACGAGGAAGAAAAGAAGGTTGCAGCCGTCCTCTTGGATGAAGTTAAGTGAGGAATTTTAACACAATTTAGTTATTTCTGATTTTCTGTTTGTGTGAATATCAAGCGTGAACAATGATGTTTTAACAGTTAAGCAAATCATGTTAAGTTCTCTTTCTCTTGTCTGGAAAGACTTTGACATCTTTTTTATCAAGGCGAAACACCAGAACTTTTGTCTCATTTATCTATTTATTGCTTGCCATTATTTTTTTATCAACAACTTGAATATAGAAAGATGTGAATTCAAAAAATACTGAACGATATTTAAAATATAAGATTCCAAAAAGCAACATAATTTAATCAACCCGGTAGAACTTTCGATGGTATTTCCGATAAGTCGATTCTCCCTATGTTTCACCCTCTGAACCATTTGTAAATGAAAGCTCTATATGGATCCTTTCTCCTCGTAAAATCCTATTCTCATAAAAAATAAACTATAGAACATTTCGAAGCTTTTCCAAAAAGACAGCATTATTTAATCAACTCGGCGGAACTTTCGGAGGTATTTCTGATTAGCCGTTTCTTTCTATGTTTCACACTCTGAACCATATGTAAATCCAAGCTATATATGGATCCTTTCTCCCCTTTAATTCGTATAGAAAACATCACAAAAAACATTTTGGGTTTTTAGAGCAGAGTTTTCAGCCATGGGCTTCTTCAAATTCCTTGCAGTTGTATGCCTCTACCTGCAGTTAATGTCAGTATTTTGGATAGCCAACATACCCACTTGCTCTGCAGAGATTAGGGACTCTAAAATAGATTCAGATTCAAGACCCATGATTTTGTTTCAAAAATTTGGCTTCACCCACCATGGCCATGTAAAGTACTAACGTTTCTTTCAAGGCCGCCCAAGCAGAACCCACTTTAATGGGTTTCTTTTTGTTAACAGACGAGGGCCTCGTGCGGGTCCTCGTTGAATTAGAGCAGAATACCCATTACTGTGTCCTTTACAGCCCTTTCATCACGCCGTTGTTTAACTTCAAGCAGCAGAATGCATCAATGAATTATAATTATTCACTCCCCATCACTGATCCCGATGAATACAGCCTATTTTTTGCAAATTGCTATCATGAGTACCAGGTTTCAATGAATGTGCATACTGAAATGTACAACATGGAGGGTGGTGTGAAGGATTTTCTTCCTGCAGGTCAGACTCAGTTGCCTAAACTCTACTTTTTTTTTTTTTTTGCTGTACCTTGCTTTCCTTGGATTGTGGGTTTATGTGTGCGTGAAACATAGGATGACTAGGGCACATGTTCTTATGTGTGCATTACTCTTGTTAAAAGCCCTCAATTTGGTCTGTGAGGCCCAGGATAAGTCATATGTTAACAAGTATGGGACTGCCCATGGTTGGGAAATTCCATTCTATATTATTAGGTTCTTTAAGGGCATCATGTTTTTTACCTTGATTGTCCTGATTGGGGCAGGAAGGTCTTTTCTAAAACCCAACCTCCAAAAAAGAGAAAAAGGGGTTCTTATGATTGTGATCCCTTTGCAAGTCCTCGCCAATATTGCTGCCATATTCATCGATGAAATGGGTCCGTCTACAAAGGATTGGTTTACATGGCAACAAGAGTATTTGCTCATTGATATTATTTGCTGCTGTGCAATCATTTTAGCAATAGTTTGGTCAATAAAAACACTCAGTAAGGCATCCAAGATTGATGGGAATCTAGCAAAACTGACGCTTTTCAGGCAATTCTGCATTGTTGTTGTGACTTACTTATTTTTTACCCGAATTGTTGTTTATGTACTCTCTATGTTCACAACTTACAAATTCAAGTGGGTGAGTAATTGCGCAGAGGAGGCTATAAGTCTTGCCTTTTACATTTTCATATTCTACAAATTTCAGCCTGTAGACAAAAATCATTACTTTGTTACTGACGAGGAAGAAAAGAAGGCTGCAGCCGTCCTCTTGGATGAAGTTAAGTGAAGAATTTTAACACAATTCAGTTATTTCCGATTTTCTGTTTGTGTGAATATCAAGCGTGAACAATGATGTTTTAACAGTTAAGCAAATCATGTTAAGTTCTCTTTCTCTTGTCTGGAAGGACTTTGACATCTTTTTTATTAAGGCAAACATTTGCAAATCTATTTTTCTTTATGGAAATTTTTATATCTTATTGTTTGATTGTGAAGAGCTGAGAAAGACTGGCAGTAAAACAGAGTAAGAACAGGACAGTAAAACAGAAAAGAGCAGAGCACAATGAATTGAAATTGCTATTAACAGAGCACTGTAATTTTTCTAATACACATTGTATGGAGGACTGCTCTATTTATAGAGCTCGTACAAACTTCCAGAGAATTCCTGAGAAGCTACGGTGAGAGGAAGAGAGTTTTCTGGAGAGTTCTGTCTGCAAAGAGAGTTCTGGAATGTGAAATAAATGCTCAACTACTGAGCACTGTACAAAATAAAATAAACATTATTCCAACACCCTCCTATAATGTTTATTTGGAGAGGATGGGAACCTCCTTGAGCTGTAACAAGTTTCTGATTTTAACAAATTTTACAATACGTAATGCTTTTGTAAATATGTCAGCAACTTGATTTTCTGTTCCACAAAATTGTAGTTCTACCTCTTGTCTTTCAGTTAAGTCACGAACAAAATGATGATGCACTTCTATGTGCTTGGACTTGGCATGATATACTGGATTTTTTGCTAGCTTGATAGTGCTTTGATTGTCACAAAATATTATTGTAGGAGCATTTTGTTGATGGTGAACTTTTTCAAGTAGTCTTCTAAGCCACAATGCTTCTTGAGATGCTTTTGATGATCCAATATATTCAGCCTCTGTAGATGACAATGATACTGTTGATTGCTTCTTGTTGCTCCAAGAGATTGGTCTTGATCCAAGATGAAAGATGTACCCTGAAGTTGATTTTCTATCATCAATATCACCTGCATAATCAGAATCTGTATATCCAACTAAAGTAGGCTCTCCTCCATACTTGTACTCAATGCCAATGCCAAGCTGATAAGTACCCTTAATATATTTTAGTATTCTTTTGACTGCTTTCCAATGTTCAATGTGTGGATTTGCTATGTACCTGGATACAATACCAACTGCATATGCAATATCTGGTCTAGTTATAGTTAGATATAATAGATTTCCTACAAGTTGTCTATACAACTTTCCATCCACCTTCTTTTGAGTAGAGTTAGCACTCAATTTTAGTCCTACTTCACATGGTGTATTAGATGATTTACAATCACTCACTTTAAATTTTTCCAATACATCAAGAGCATATTTAGCTTGAGAAAGCATGATCCTTCCTTCTTCTTGCCAAACTTGTATGCCTAAGAAATAATGCATCAACCCTAAATCAGAGTTATTTCAAGAGCTTGTTTGAGTTGATCCTTAGTTATTTCAATATTATGTGTGTGATCTCCTGTAATGATCAAATCATCCACATATAATACAATAATAACAACTTTAACATCACTATATTTCACATACACATCGGGGTCAGCGTTACTTCTTTTGAATCCTGCATCTATGAAGTACTCATTTATCTTGGAGTACCATGCCTTTGGTGCTTGCTTAAGACCATATAATGATTTTTTTAATCTACACACCAAATTTGCTTTACCGTCTTTAACAAATCCTGGTGGTTGTTGCATGTAAATTTCTTCTTTTAAATCACCATGTAAAAATGCACTTTTTACATCCATTTGAAAAATTTTCTAACCAAACTTTGCAGCTAAAGCAACTATTGTACGAATGGAAGTCATTTTAGCAACTGGAGCAAAGGTTTCAGTATAGTCAATACCTTCTGTTTGTGAGAAACCTTTAGCCACTAACCTTGCTTTGTGTTTTTCAATAGCTCCATCTGATGTGAACTTTGTTCTATAGGTCCACTTGCAACCAACCACATTTTTCCCTTCTGGAAGTGTTGTCAGTTCCCACGTTCTATTTTTCATCAAAGAGTTGTACTCTTTTTGCATAGCTGCTTCTCATTCATATTTTCCTTTTGCTTCTTCATATGTGCTTGGAGTGTCAACCTACATCACCTTAGACATGAGAGCATAGTTAGCAAACATATTTCTAGGACCTTCTTGATAAATTTCTTTAATACTTTTAGTTTTCCATGTATTTTCTTCATCACTTTCACTTGGTTCTTCAATTTGTGTCCCTTCTCCTCCTGCACAAGATTGCACACCTTGATTTTGATCATTAGTAGAAGTAGTCTTATCTTCTTCAAACAAGATTGGAAAGTAAGATAATGTAAGAGGATTATTACTTTCAATATCTTCATTAAACCATACATTCCTTTTGATATGAATTTCATTTGTTTTAGGATTGTATAACCTATATCCTTTTGTCTCCTCACTATATCCAACCATTATGCATTTTTCACTTTTTCTTTCAAGTTTGTTCCTTCTTTCATCAGGAATGTGAGCATATGCGTTACATCCAAAGACTCTAAAGTGAGATACTGTAGGTTTTCTTCCACTCCATGCCTCTTCTGGTGTTATGTTCAAAACTGCCTTAGTAGGTGTTTTCAAGATGTATATGACAATATGAACTGCTTCAACCCAAAATTTAGTTTCTAGATTTCTAGAGTGAAGCATATATCTAGCCATTTCTATTATAGTTCTATTTTTTCTTTCAGCAACCTCATTTTGTTGGGGTGAATAAGAAATAGTTGATTCTTTCTTTATGCCATGCACTTTACAAAAATTCAAGAAGGTTTTATTTAAGTACTCAGTCCCTCTATCTGTCCTTATTATTTTTAGATATTTTCCACTTTGTTTTTCAGCCATAGCTTTAAACTCTTTAAACTTTTGAAATACTTCATCCTTCTTTTGTAAAAAATACACCCAAATTGTTCTAGTATAGTCATCTATAAAGGTGAGAACATACCATGATCCTCCAATTGAAGGTGTTCTAAAAGGACCCATTACATCACTATGAACCAAATATAGAGGAGTTCTTGCCCTCCATGATTTACCTTGTGGGAAACTTTCCACATGTTTTCCCATTACACATCCTTCACATACCTTATGGCTTGATGATATTTTTGAAAGCCCATGCACCATATGTAATTTCTCCATAAGCTTGAGACTTTGATAATTGATATGTCCCATTCTTTCGTGCCATAACCTACTTATATCATCATATTTGGCAATAGCACAAAAATTCTCATCTTCATTGTTAGAAGTAAATTCTTGAAATTTATATAATCCATTCTCCATTTTACCAATTGCAGTCACTTTATAATTGTTGTTCACATCCTTGATTAAACATTTGTCATTATAAAATTCTATTTTATACCCTTGACTTGCAATTTGAGATACATAAAGTAGATTTGTTTTTAATTCAAGAACTAACTTCACATTTTTGAACACTCCATTATCAACTTTAACATTTCCAGTTCCTTCAACTTCTAAAGTACTATTATTTCCCAAATATATTTTCTCTGCACTGCTTTTACTTATTGACTCAAATTGTTCCTTATTATGAGACGTGTTGTGTAGCACCAGAGTCAATAACCCAATCATCCTTGAAAGAATTATTTTCTTTAAGTGCAACACAAAAAGCATTTCTTTTAAAATCAACAAACTTTGTAAATTTATTTGTCTTCTTCTATGTATCTCTATTCCTTTTGAAACATTCATTTGCCTTATGACCCATTTTGCCACAATAAGTATATTTCCATTTACTTCTATTATAATATGTACTTTTACTTTCATTCTTCCAATTTCTTTCTTTAGATTGATTATCTTGTGACTTTTTATAAAATTGTTTTCCTTTTGTTATGAATGCCTGAGATTCATCACTAAATGATTCTCTTTCTTTAATTTGTCTTTTCTCCTCTTGAACTAACTTAGCACATAATTCTTCAGATTTAATACTTGTTAATTTGTCTGCAGTATCTAATCCCCTTATAAATGGCTGATAAGATTCTGAAAGACTTTGTAATATAATTTGCACAAAATCTCTATCATCTATATCCTTTCCAAGAGAAGAAAGCTCATTTTTCTTTTCCTTCAATTTACTTAAATGGGGGACTACTTCTTGTGAACTTGATAATTTCATATTATATAACTCTGTAGTGAGAGATAAGATCCATACATCACTTGAATTCTGGTATAGATTCTTCAAAATTTCTCATACTTTAACTCCACTTCTCCTATTACGAACTTCTGAAAAAATTTCTTCTGGAAGTGTAAGCTTGATTAGTGCTGCCGCCTTTTTGTCTGTTTTATCCCAATTTTCTTGATCCTTTCTTAGATTTGCTAGTCTTTGTTCACTGCCAATAACAATCTCATAGCAATTTTGAAGAGTTAGAGTAATTTCAATATGGGATACCCAATCATAATAATTCTTTCCATTCAGTTTTACTAGGCAAAGTAATGCCAAGAAAATCCATTATGTTTAATTCTCTCTTTTTTGGATGAGAATGAAACACACTTCAGATTTTTAATAGCCAAAGAAAAAATAAAAATTTCTCACCAAATTTGTGTAGAAATTCTTTAATCTGCCCTCAAAAAGTCTTAGTGCTGCTCCACCAATTTGCAACCTGCAAAAATTCAGAACTTCACACTAACAAATCCCACATCACATGCCCAAGATTTAAAACAACTCTGATACCATGAAGAGCTAAGAAAGACTGGCAGTAAAACAGAGTAAGAACAAGACAATAAAATAGAAAAGAGCAGAGCACAATGAATTGAAATTGCTATTAACAAAGCACTGTAATTTTTTTAATACACATTGTATGGAGGACTGCTCTATTTATAGAGCTCATACAAATCTATAATTCCTGAGAAGCTTCGGTGAGATGAAGAGAGTTTTCTGGAGAGTTCTGTTTGCAAAGAGAGTTCTGGAATGTGAAATAAATGCTCAACTACTGAGCACTGTACAAAATAAAGAGGTTGGCGACCCCAGTAATAAGAAAGTGTGAACTAATAAAGCTAAAAATTAGAATTTGTGTGCTCTAATTAAACCAAAATGTAAGTAGCAAGTGCGGTCAATGCGGCAACAAGGGCATAATGCCAAACGATTGAATGTGCAACTTAATAAACAAGTAAAGCTTTCCTTTGAGGGTTGGACTCTTGCTTTTGTTTTGGCTTTATATGGACTTTTGTTTTTTTTCATTTTTGTTTTTTTAGTACTTGTTTTTAGGCAATATTATTGCATTCACTTTAGTTTTTGTGAGCTATTAATCAATTGACTTTCTACCAATCAAAACTCATTATTTATTTCATTTTAAAACTAAATTTAAAGTTAGGTTCTAGATTCTTTTATTTTATAAATTCTAAAATCATTTTTCAAAAATCTTATTGGTTTAAAACATTTTGTGTTATAGGGACGGATTTGCAGGCCATTTTTTTGATTGCATATTATATTTATATGTTAAATTATATGATATTTTTATTATTTAGTAGATTAATTAAATTTTTGTATTAAGTATATTATTTTATATTATTTGTTATATTAATAATTTTGTACTTCAATTATATTTAATTACCAATTTAAATTATACAATATATAAACATTTATTATAATAAATTATTACAAATCTAAATATCATTATATGTGATAATATATTATTCAATATAATATGATATTATATAGTATTATATTATATTTAGTATATTATAATATATCAAAATTTAATAAATTATAATATAATACATATATTTTAAATACGAGTTGAATTTATGTAAGTTTCACAGAATTATTCATCATTATAAATTATATTATATTATTCTAAAATATTTTGTTATATTACATTATTATATTATAATAGAATCATATTAAATTAATTAATTATAAACTTAGATTTATTTATATATTATTAAATATAGAGTTAACTTTTATTATAACTATAACAAGTGCCACGTAGTGGCTACTACTTGCCGATAATATAATATGGTAATAAAAGTAATAAATATAAAGAATGAGAATAATTATTTTAATTAGGAAAATTGTTTATTTATAAATTTAAAGTTAACCTATAGTTTAAAAATAGAAATTTGGTTAGTAAATAAATTATTTCTAAAATATTAATTTAAGAACAAGGAACAATTTTAATAATATTTTATATAGTTCATATAACTTATGTCAAATCATATTATTTAGTATTTTAAAATATAACTTATAATTATTTTATTATAAATAATAGATAATATTATCACTAATTGATAAGTTAATTAATATAAAATATATAATGAAAAAGTTAAGTTTATTAATATTTAGATCATAATTATAATTTATGTTATATAATCTAAATATATAATATCTAATTATAATACATATAATAAATTTTATTATTCAATTTAATATACAATTAGTTAATAAATAATCTATATCCAAAACCATGCATTTATATTATAACAAGTTTTTAAAAATAAATATGAATTATTTTAAGGGCATGGTAAAGTATTTGCCCCTATAATATTGCCTTGAAAATTGTAATAGAGGTAGTGCTTCTGCAAAATCCGTGTATAAGAGGCTAAATTTTTAAGCCAATAGAAGAGCTCTAAATTAATTTTGTTGAATTATAAACATAAAAAATGTGCATGTATACTATACAAATTATTAATTTTGTAACAAATTTGATAAAAATAATAATTTTAATTGGTAGAAATGTGATTTTTTAATCACTAGTTAATAGTCGAAATCCAAAAAATGGATACAATAGTACTTGCCTAGCCTATCGGCAAGTACTAATAAGATATATTTTGATTAAATTTTTCATAAGCATATATTTTAACTATATATATATATATATATATATATATATATATATATATATATATATATATATATATATATATATATATATATATATACACACTATAATTTTTATATTATATTATAATATAGTTATAAAATAATAATTTAAAATTAAATTTATTAAATTAAAATTACTATTATTTAATCTACTCTAAATTCATAATAAATAATTTTATTCCAACATTTACAATATTATGAGGTAAGTACTAGTCACCACGCGACACTTGTTTATTTTTATATAGCCCACTTAATCTAAATGGATTTAATCAAGTTTCTAATCTTAGTGGGTAAACTCTCTAATAATTGAGAAAATATTCTCTTTTAGTATTGGATCTTTATTTATTTATTTATTTTTTTTTATGAATAGAGGTCTTTTCTATTAATAAATATAAAAGTAAAGTATTCACAAAAAAGGGGTCGGGGGGAGAAATCACCCTGCAAGTCACTCGGTAGCTAGGCTAGAATCATACAACAATTCATCAAAAAAGCATATAAAAAGAGAAGCCCTTAGGTTGCAAGAGCAGTAATAGAAGAGGGAGGAGGATCTCTGTCATCGAGATTGCCCCATACATTGGGCCCAAGAGTCTGATTAGGAACGGCCTAGCTGTCCTCAGGATCTTCTTTTTCCAGCTCCCCTTCCTCCCACCTGGGCGAAATTGCAAGCGCCAGGCGAGAGAACTTGTCTTGATTGGCAGGAACAAAGGTCGAGGGCTGAGCAACAGTAGTAGCAATAGAAACAAGCACAGGAGGCCAACCAAAACCCACATCCCTCCGAGGAGGAGGAGAGGCAAAGTGGTGGCGCCATTGATGCAGAGTCCTAGAGTGTCTGGCAGAGGAACTTTGGCTATGACGGTAGCCCCTGGGCGGTGTGTGATTAGCCGACAGAGAATTTGGAAGGACCTGGGCCATAGTACAAGGGGCATTTCCCCAGTGCTGGAGAAGCTCCTATAAATGGGAGACCTCTAAGGCCACCTTATCCATTTGCACCTGAATCTGCATCATGACATTATTACAAATACATGCCTTAGCACAAAGAGAAACATGAATATCCAAAGAAATGTGAGAAAAAAAATAGCATTTCATTCTTTCTATAAGGTAAATAATATCTCCATCCTAAAAGCATGCCATATCTAGGTGTACTGGGAAGGCATTCTGGGGGAATCACCAAGAAGTGCCATATGCCACAAAAAAGGTTCAGGCCTAAAAGGAGCAAAGAGGTCGTGAATCCAAACCCAGTAATTCTGGACACGATGACAAAATTAGGAAATGTGCATGAGCGTCTCAGAATAACCACAAAAAGGGCATTTAGGATCAAGAACACCCAAATACCTGAGTCTAGCTCCCAAAGGCAAGCCCTAGTACAACAAACACTAGGCAAAATGAGCAATCTTAGGCTCAGTGATATAATCCCAAATGGTACGAAATCGCCAGCTCCAACTCTTCTGAGAAGAAGAGACATGCCACTGTTGGTTGAGAGAATCAATCATGGGCAAATGGGGCAAAAGCCAAGAATACCCAAGCTTGGGTTTGTAACTGGTGAAGGGCATAACAGGGTACCATTTCCAGCCCTTCCACCAAGGTCTAACAGATTGAATTCCCAACTTGTGCAGGAGATGAGGCACGATGGCTGAAACCAGCAAGTCAAAAGTTTGATGATCTGGGCGGATGAGCTGGAATTGAACCTAGAGATCATCCCAAGAGTGGAGATTCATGGTGGCTCTAGAGAAAAGATCTTTAGGGGTTTGAATGCCACGCTTGTGAAACTGCAAAGCACTAACCCCTTGAACTCTGGCAAGAGGAATCCCTTGTTGAGAAAATAAAGGGGACCACCAAATGTTCTGTTGGTTGAAAGAAAGACTATTCCTGAAACCATTTCCAGCCCAATGGAGCCAAGGTTTGACAGACTCCCAAGCTCTCCAAATACTTTTGGCAACAAAAGTACCTTGGATTTGAATAGGTTCCTTTATAACTAGAAGGGTTTGAAATCCAATCCCCTTCTAAGAAGGCTTGTGGAGAGGGTATCCGAAGGAAATGCAGTGTCGAAGCATAATTTTCTAGGCCTCATTACCTGTGAGACACTGGACGACCCACTTGGCACAAAGGGCCTACCCTTGTTTTTGAGTGTCAAGTAAACCAAGCCCGCTTGAGACCTTAGGAAGGCAACAAAAATCCTAGGCAACTCTGTGGAAACCCTGATGGTCAATACCAGAAGCCCAAATGAAATCACGTAATAATTTCTCAAACTTCTTTAGGAGGCTTTGGAAGGATCCTAGCAAGAGGAGTAATACACATGTGTGGCCGCTAGAATCTTGGAGCAAATCTGGGACTTTCCTGCGAGAGAGAGCGGCTTCGTGATCCAATAATAAGCTAAAATGTCCCCTTTCTAATTTTATATGATATTTAAAGTCTCTTATTAGATTTTAAAATCAAACAACCAATATTTCAAAAGATCAACCAATTTCTCAATAAAACCCAAATCAGGTATGCCCAAAATAGAGCCAAAAACTTCACAGCTTCACATATTATTGATAAATATGAAAGTAGATATTTTTACAAAAATTTTGCCAGCATAACGGCCTACAAAATGACATTTCCAAATCTGTATAGATTTTACACAACAAATCCCAAACGGAGGACAAAAATAGTGCTCATCGGGCTCCCGAAAACAACACAAAATAGCTCAGAAACACCACAAAACACTAATAATCTATCACAGAAGTATAACCACGACCCAATACATATATTCAGCTCTATTTTAACATCAAAATGTCTTCAATACAACAGCAAACCAAACTAATATGAAATACTCAACCGGAAACACCAAACTCTTACAAGAAACACACCCAAAAACTCACAAATTTGCACTGTTCAACACAAGGGAAAACTTTGCATGAGCTTGCACATGGAATGGCCTCAAACTCCCATCCTTAGCCTTACTAGAAACCTACAAACTCCCTTCCTTAGGTCTCCTTCTCCACAGGTTTGGCAGCCTCTGAATAGCAACAAAGCAATGAGCAAAAATCAAGTTCTAGAATGAGCCCGAAATACCTCCAAACCCCTTTAAAAGAGGGCATAACCTTAACTCACAACCAAGAGGGCTCAATAATACATATTTTAATAATAATTATCATTTATTAATCCATTGGTTTCCAAAGATTAGCCCCTTTTTCTGAAACTTTACTTTTTTGAGCTTGCCAGCCTAGCAAAAGTTATTATTTTTAATTATTTGAAAATGGGACATGACAAGTCCACCCTCCCAAATATTGCTTGTCCTCAAGAAATGAAGGTTGGGATGCTCAAGAATATGTGCTCCTTCCCAAGTTGCATCCTCTAATGGTAATCCTTTCCATTTGACCAAATGCTCTGTGATGCTCCTATTTCTCAATCTTTTCTCTCTTGTATCTAAAACCTCTTCTGGTATTAAGACTAATTTCCCTTCATCATCAAGAGGTGGTAATTCTATAGAGACTATGGTTTTCTGGCCTAGAACCTTCTTGAGGCAAGAGAAATGGAAAATATTATGTATTTTTCTATTTGGTGGGAGCTCCAATTCATAAGCTACCTTTCCTACCTTTCTGATGATCTTATAAGGCCCACAGAACCTTGGCTTGAGCTTCTCTGCCCCACTCCTCTTCAAGGTGCTTTGCTTATATGGCTGCAACCTGACAAATACCAAATCTCCCACCTCAAAAGATCTTTCAATCCTTTTCCTATCAGTATACAACTTCTGTTGGTTCTGTGCATGTTGTAGATTATCCTTGAGGGACCTTATTATGTCTTGTATTTGCTTAACGAAATCACTTGTTGCAGGTACTCTGCTATTTGAAAGTACTAGATCAACAAAGGAAAGGGCATCATAACCATAAAGAGCATGAAAAGGAGGCATACCAATAGACATGTGATGAGATGTATTGTAACAATACTCCCCTAGGTGCAACCATTTCACCCAAGCATGTTGTTGATTTGAAACATAGTTCCTCAAATATCCCTCTATCCATTTATTAACTATCTCTGTTTGTCCATCTATTTGAGGGTGATAGCTAGTACTAGGAGTGAGTTTAGTTCCTGCCAAATGAAAGAGCTCCTTCCAAAAAGAGCTGAGGAATCTACTATCTCGGTCACTGATAATGTTTCTAGGCAAGCCATGTAACCTGAAAATTTCCTTGAAGAATAATTCTACCACTTGTGATGCCTTGAAATCAGATGTGATGGGAAATAAATGTGCATACTTAGTTAGTCTATCTACCACCACATATATGAAATCCTTACCTTGAACCTTGGGCAACCCAGTGATGTAGTCCATGGAAATACTTTCCCATTTTTGTTCAGGAATAGGAAGTGGCTGCAACAACCCTGCAGGAAAAATTTGCTCACTCTTGTTTTGTTGGCATACCATACATTCCTTAATGTGTTTAAGGACATCCTCCTTCATACCCTTCCATGCAAACCGCTCTTGAAGTTTCTTGTATGTCTTGAAGTATCCTTGATGACCAACCAAAGGTGTGTCATGAAAGGCCCTCAATATCCTCTCCTTAGTTTTTGATCCTGGCACTAAGAAGATCATGTTCTTGTAATAAATCAATTCATCAACAACCTTGTACCTTTTATCATCCACTAACTTATCCAAAATCTTTGTGGAAAAGGAATCTTTAGCATACTCTAAAAGTATGGAGACTTTCCAATCAGCAGAGATAGATGTTAAGGAACACAAAGTGGGCTTTTTTGAGAGAGCATCAGCAACCACATTATTCTTTCCTTTCACGTATTCAATATCAAAATTATAAGCTTGCAATTTTCTTACCCATTTTTGTTGATGATCATTCAAATCCCTTTGGTTCAAGAAGAACTTGAGGCTATTATGGTCTGTCTTTACAATGAATCTCCCACATACCAAATATTGTCTAAACTTATGAAGTGCATGCATGATTGCCAACATTTCCTTATCATAGATGGAGTAACCTTTCTCTGATTGATTTAATTTTCTACTCTCAAATGCTATTGGATGTCCCCTTTGATTTATGACAGCCCCTATACCTTCTCTAGAAGCATCACATTCAACAACAAAAGGTAAAGAGAAATTTGGAATTGCAAGCACAGGGCATGAACTAATTACCTCCTTAAGCTTATCAAATGTTTTTTGTGCCTTTTCTATCCAAATAAAAGCTCCTTTCTTTGTCAAATCAGTCAAGGGGGAAGCAAGCTGAGAAAATCCCTTGACAAATCTCCTATAGTAGCTACACAACCCAAAGAAACCTCTCAATTGTGTAAGATTAGTGGGTGGAGGCCAATCCAAAATTGCCTGGATTTTTTGTTGATCAACCCGTACTCCTTTAGAACTTATAATATGTCCCAAATATAGGATCTCTATCAAACCAAACTCACATTTAGATAGCTTAGCATAGAAGGATTGCTGCTCCAAGATTCCCAAAATAGTGTATATGTGCTTTAGATGCTCTTCCCATGTTTTACTGTAAATCAAGATATTATCAAAAAATACCAAAACAAATTTTTGAAGAATCTTGCTGAATACCTTATTCATACAAGATTGGAATGTTGCGGGTGCATTAGTGAGGCCAAATGGCATAACAAGAAATTCAAAGTGCCCATAGTGACATCTGAAAGTAGTCTTTTCCACATCTTCCCTCCTCATGCGAATTTGATGGTACCCTAATCTTAAGTCAATTTTTGAGAAGTATACAACACCATGTAACTCATCAATGAGTTCATCTATGCGTGGTATGGGATACCTATTTTTTATGGTCTTCTTGTTTAGAGCCCTATAGTCTATACACATTCTCATTGTACCATCCTTTTTCTTAACAAGTACCACAAATGATGCAGATGGATTAGAGCTAGGCCTTATGAATCCCATGTCTAGGAGTTCCTTAATAGTTTTTTCTATTTCTTCCTTATAACCTCTTGGATGGTGGTATGGAGTTTTTATAATTGGTTTGGCACCCTGTTCTAACTCTATAACAAGCTCAAAACCTCTATCTAGTGGTAATCCCAGAGGTGAATCATTGAAAACTATATTATGCTTATCAAGAATATTTTGAATTTCAAAATGGAAATTACCTTGATTCTTTGGAGAGCTTGTGGGATGGATTATGACTCCTACTGCCCATGCTACTTGTCCTCTTCGAAAAGTCCTCTCCATTCTCTTTGCAGTGACCACCTTAGGTGCTCCATTCGATAAGCCTCTCAATAAGACTTCTTTCCCATTGGAATGAAATTTAAACTCCATAGTTTGATGGTTCATGTAATAGCCTCCAATAGAGTGCAACCATTGAACACCCAATACAAGATTTGTCTCCCCAATGCCAACAACATAGAAGTCATCACATAACTCATAATCTCCTAAGGTCATCTTGAGTTGTTTCACCACCCGTGTGCAAGGCATAGTGAATCCATCAGCTATAGTAACATTGAATCCCTCAAAATATTCTGCTTTAAGCCCTCTTTTCATGACAAATCCCTCATCAATAAAATTGTGAGTTGCCCCACTATCAAGAAGAACTGTCAACCTTTGCCCTGCTAGTACCCCTCAAATTTGAAAGGGATGGTATCTTGCGACTCCTGATAATGCTGCTAAAGTGCCATCCTTGCTGATTTATTTTTCTTTCTCTTCTTATTCCTCCTCCTTAGTGTCATGAAATTCCTCATGCTCATCTGAATCAGATTCTGAAGAAACTTCAATATAGTGCACTTAACCTTTCCCCAAACATC
This sequence comes from Chamaecyparis obtusa, assembly GCA_027943335.1. NCBI lineage: Eukaryota > Viridiplantae > Streptophyta > Pinopsida > Cupressales > Cupressaceae > Chamaecyparis > Chamaecyparis obtusa. The sequence goes on from BSBK01002897.1 coordinate 347,894, forward strand.
TGTGTCCTGGAACCCATGGTTCTCTACAAGTGAAACAAAACTTTTTCCTTCGTAATTCACTCCTAGTCTCTTCATCTACCTTCTTTTTTGCTACATTTATCACATTCTTTGGTGGTGGTGCTGGAAAAGTCTTTTTCTGAAAATTCCCCTTATGTTGCCAAAGATTTGGGGGTTTTTATTAGTGACTAGTTTCATAAGCACACAAGTTTCAAGTTGCAAGCTTCTTTTGATAGCTTCCTGTAAGGTTGAGGGTGAGAAAGTCTTAACCAAACCCTTAACAGAATCTTCCAAACCATCAAAGAAAAGATAAACAATCCTCTTTTCACTCATATTAGGTACCATAACAGCCACTTTTTGAAAATCTTCTATATATTCATTAACTAATTTGGTTTGCCTCAACTTTGAAAATTCTTTAAAATACTCTTCATCATCCTTGAGATCAAATCTATCTATCACTCTTTGACTAAAATCATCAAATGTAGTTACTTGATCATGACCTTGAGTAGTCATTCCATGATACCACTAATCATAGGCTGCATCTTCCAAGTGTAGACTTGCGAATTGAATGACATCACTCTCCTTCATGGGGTTAAGTGTGAAGAAGGTCTGTAATTTCTGTAGCCATGCTCTAGCTGAAATTTTATTTGTTCCATCAAAAGTAGGTGATGTAAATTTGCTTATTTTATTTTTGAGCTCTCTTCCACTTATGTCATGCTCCCTCCTGTACTCTTTCTTGGGCATCAAAGTGTTCATCATATCCACATATTCTCTAAAAGGAACTGAATTGCAAAAGTCATCATCTAAGCCATTGTAAGTAGCTCTTAATGCAATCAAGTTACCTGTAACCTCTTCCATAGGACTAAGGGCTGGATTTGGTACTGGTGGCTCATCTGCAGGCAATAAAATAGTTTTTGTTGATTTAGAGGGTGTGGGTTTCAGATTTCTTGGCTCCTCTAAAGTGCTCCCTTTCTCATTCGTAGATACAACTCCTTGCAGTTTTTCTGCCAATATCCGCAAAGCCTCTCTAGTTTCTGCCAAACTATCCACTGTTTGCTTTTGAGTATTTTGGATGTCCTGGAAGAGTTTCTTTGCCATCTCATCTGGGTCAGCCATACTTGTTCCTTCCTTGGATTTTGTAATTTTATTTTCAACTGGAGGTTTGATCAAAATTTCTTTATTCTTTTCTCGTTGCAAATATCTCTTTTCTCTTTCACTTAGTTGCATTCAAACTTCTACAAACCCTCAGGCTGGCAAGATCATAGCTCTGATACCACTGAAATGTACCATTTCTAATTTTATATGATATTTAAAGCCTCTAATCAGATTTTAAAATCAAACAACCAATATTTCAAAAGATCAACCAATTTCTCAATAAAACCCAAATCGGGTATGCTCGAAATAGAGCCAAAAACTTCACAGCTTCACATATTATTGATAAATCTGAAAGTAAAAATTTTTACAGAAATACCAACATAATAGCCTATAAAATGACATATCCAGATCTGTATAGAGTTTACACAACAACTCCCAAACAGAGGACAAAAACAATGCTCATCGGGCTCCCGAAAATAACACAAAATAGCCCGGAAACACCACAAAACACTAATAATCTATCACAGAAGTATAACCATGAACCAATATATATAGTCAGCTCTATTTTAACATCAAAATGTCTGCAATATAGTAGTAAACCAAACTGATATGAAATACTCAACCAGAAACACCAAACTCTTACAAGAAACACCACCGAAAACTCACAAATTTGTATAGTTCAGCACAAGGGCAAACTCTGCATGAGCTTGCACATGGAATGGCCTCAAAATCCCATCCTTAGCCTTACTAAAAACCTTCAAACTCCTGTCCTTAGGTCTCCTTCTCCACAAGTTTGGCAGCCTTTGAAGAGCAACAAAGCAATGAACAAAAATCAAGTTCTAGAATGAGCCCAAAATGCCTCCAAACCCCTTTAAAAGAGGGCATAACCCTAACTCACAACCAACAGGGGTCAAAAATACATATTTTAATAATAATTATCATTTATTAATCCATTGGTTTCCAAAGATTAGCCCCTTTTCCTGAAACTTTTCTTTTTTGAGCCTGCCAGCCTAGCAAAAGTTATTATTTTTAATTATTTGAAAAGGGGACATGACATAATCTTTTTTTCAATTTTGGCAAGAACTGCATTCCATAAATCTATAGGGTGGGCTTGAAAAGAAAAGGGAATGCCAAGAAAGAGTAAAATTTCCCCATGTTGGATCCTGGTCCAACCAAACTGAGAAAACTAGGGGGCCTCGGGAAGAGCCGACTATCTGTAGCAGAGGGTTTTATGCCATTGAATGGTTGAACCAAAGGCCAGACAAAAGGTGTCTAAACACTATAAGGTTTCCTTGATATTCTCTTCATCCTCTTCTAGAGTGAGGAAGGAATCATTGACAAAATGGCCATTGACCATTTTTTGAGATGAATCTGACAAGTAGATTCCCTGAACAGTTCCCATAGAAATGGAGTGGGCAAGTAGATAGCCAAAACCCTCAGCGACAAGAACATACAAGGTTAGAGCTAGAGGGAAACCTTTCCGAATGGATCAAAAGAGCCCAAAGGTAGAAGACTGGTGGCCATTGATGGTGATGCAGGAAGATGCATCATTGAAGAGCATCTAGATAGATTGAAGAAATCTGGGTCCAAAACCATAGCGTGAATCATAGCAAGGATAAAAGGTCATTCAATGTGATCATAAGCTTTAGAAAAATTAATATTAAGAAAGAGGGCTTTCAGATGAGACTCACGAGCCCATTCCATACTTTCCCAAATGGAAATGATATTGTCAAGAATAAATCTTGACTTAATAATTCATGTTTGCTCAGGCCTAACAAACTACGAAAGCATGTGACGGAGCTTGAGAGTCAGCACCTTGGCAATGTTCTTGTAGGAGACATTGAGAAAGGTAATAGGCTGCTAGTTGAAAATGTCCTTCAGATCCCTAGAATTGGGAATAAACTTGATATTGCCTTGGTTAATAGTACCCCCAAGAGATTGGGTATGATATGCTTCCAGGTAAACCTGATGAAGATAAGGACCAATGGCATCCCAGAGGGCTTTTTAAAAGTCACAAGGGAATCCATCGCATCCTAGGGCTTTATCACCAGCCATGACAAACACTACTTCACAAAGATCATGCAAGGAAAGCAGTTGATCACAGAAGGCACACTGAGTAGGGGAGACACACTGCGGAATAACCATAGTCCACTCAGTAAGATCTTTCTCGCTGGTAGGAGAGTATCCTTGAGTAGCAAAGACCTATTCATAATGGCGAACAAAGGCTTGCAAAACATTAGGAAGCTCAATGAGGAGGTTGAGGCCTTCTCTGATTCTAGTTATGCCCACACTGGTATGCCGAGGATGGAGGGCAGAAAAAAACTCTTTAGAAGCTTGGTCTCCAACTTTAAACCAGTGAAGATTATCTTTGATCCGGGCTCCTCTGGAAGCATATTTGTTAGCAACTTGTTTCTAATGACATAACTTGGCAAGGTTAAGTTGAAAATCCTAATTGAAAGGGTCCTGGACTAAGGCCTCAGTGGAAACATGTAAAGATTTGGTGTTAACATCATAGGATCTATGATGACACTTGGCCAGCTGTCTGCCATAAATTTGCAAGAAATGAGCTATATGCTTGATGGCATCATTCCACCATTGAATCTAGCCTGTCAATTGAGTGGGCCTAGGCTCAAGGTTCCAAACTCGATGAATGTGGGCCATAGTGGACAGATGGTGAAGGAGAGAAGTATTAAAAAACAATTGCATGATGGGAGGCCTAGCCTTAGTTGTCTACCAAACAATATTAAATTGGATGGGGAAGTGATCTGACAAGGTCACATCAACAAGAGAAGTGACTGCTAAAACTTTCTTTTCAGAAAAAGAGAAAAAATATTGTGTAGAGATCATAGCACAATCAAGCCTTTTATGAATTCTGCTAGAGGAGGCCCTATAATTAGACCAAGTGTGCCAGACCCCATCAGGATGACGAAGGCTAACATTGGGACTAAAAAGCCCTAATTTATTACTCATGTAGTACCAAGCTTCTCTCTCCCCAAATGTCCATCGAAAAGGCAAAGGCCATCCTTGTCAGATGCCATCTCCACCATATTAAAGTCACCACAAACAAGCCAGGTAGCAGGTGGTAGAGAATCCACAAGCCAACGCCAAAGGTGAGATCTCTCAACAGTATCATTGGGAACATAAACATTAGCTATGCCAAAAGAATGATTCTCAATAATGAAAGTGGCCCAAACAACTCTTTGTTAGGAATAGTCCCAAGAGATAACTGAAAGGGGGGGGGGGGGGGGTGAATCAGTTATCTACAAGATTCAATTCTTTATACAATTAAGTATACTTAAACATAAAGCATAAACACAATGAAAGAACACTTGAACACAACACCATTATTTTGGTTACGGGGAAACCCAAATAGGTAAAAACCTCGGTGGGAATTGACACCCACTAATATTCTATACTAGTGTATAATGATCCTTGTTAGAAGATCCTTTATCCTGTTAGGAGTAGCTTTACAATATATTAAGTATAGTAGACCTGGTCAAGGGTTGAACCTTGTTAGGAGTCTTTTACAATTATCCCTATTAAGGGAGAGGACGCACTGTCCAAGAGCTCACTGCTCAAAGGGGTGAAGGCTACAACCTTCTAAATAACAGATACACACTATATCTAGATCTTGGTGAACTATGCTTTGACCTGCTATCTGGATCAGTTCCAATGTATAGCATAAATACTTTACTTTGTCACATAGACCTTCCTCTGATGACTCTACACTTCACACACTCTGCTCTACTCTGCTTAATCAAACTTGAACCACACTCAAGCAATCACAAATGACTGCCTATAAATATCTTTCTTCTAAATGATATAATCAAGTCGGCTTGTTAGAACCACCTTGAAATCATATTAGAGAAACCATAACAAACTCCAATAAACATTCTGTCAGCTCTACTATGCACGCAACACATTCTGGGACCTGTCTTAATAAGATAATTGTAGATGCACACTACACACTGTCGGCTCTACCAAAACAACTGTATCTTTCTCCTTAAGCTAAATTAATTCATGCACTCTTAATCGAACATCAATAACTCTTCTCTAAGCTTAAATCCAAGGGCGTATACCCCAAAGATAGGCACAACTCTAGAACCAATAAAATATCTGTTGGCTCTTCTGAATAAACACAAAAACTTGCTACTGGCGAATAGCTACTGCATAACTTCACTTCTACTAAATATCTGACTATGTGTCCATAACTAAAACATCACTAACATGTCTTCAACATATATCCAAGAGGGCAAGGCTCTATGATAACTATACTGACAACCATACACAAAACACTGTCTATTACCTTGTCAGGAACACTACTGACACAAGCTGCTATATAACTATCTATACTAACAGTTAACCTCTGCGCCCATGATATCATGCTGATATCATGTCCATGCTACATATAATGAAAACTTACTTCATAAGACTTCCATGCATCCTACTTTCCATATGTTGTCATCACTAACAAACATACAGTCAGTACTGGCTTGCTGGCAAATCTCCAACACTCTCTGCATGGGGTCAGAACCATGACTAACCAAAAATGAATGCCAACGAGGAGAAAGGAGAGTAGCAACTCTACCTCAACTAGCCTCGTGCTGAGAACAAAGAGCAAGGCTTGTAGGCCAAATAACTTTACAAGTAGCATCAAGCATGAAACCATAAATCTTATCTTCCTCAAGGCATAAAACATCCAGATGACCAATACGACGATGTAAATCCCTGACAAAAAATTTTCTGGGTAGGGTTGTCAACCCACAAATATTCCATGAGATGTACTTCATAGAATAACAATGTCATCTATTCCATCACCTTCCCTAAGGGCATCAAAACTATTAGATAAATAACCTTGGGCAAAAACACACCCAGAAACCTCCATGGATATATTACGTCATTTTTCCTATATGCCTTCAAACCCAGTCTCACACACCCAAGAGGGTTGTGAGAATGGCAGAAGGAGATAGAAGAATCAATCTTTGTGGTGGCTTGAGGTGCTTGGGCTAGAGGAATGGTAACATGGGAGTCAATAACTCCTTTCCCCCTGTGAAGCAGGGTTTGAAGCCTCGATAGTTGGGGTTTTTGAAGAAACCATGCTATCCAAAGGTGGCGGATGGGAAGTGGAAGCCGAAGCAGACTTCTTGTTTGGCTTGTTATGGTGGCCAATTGTGACCCATTCATCTTTCTTACCGTCTTCTTTTTTTCCAACCTCAGCCGGCTAAGAGCCAGAATCCTTGGGAGGAGACTTGGTATGAGGCACTGCGAGAGGGCAGTCCTTAATCTTGTGCTCCACGGATTGAAAATGAGAAAAAGTGTTGGGAAGGTTGAGATAAAGCACCTTATGGGTGAAGGTGGTCTCGCCAACCTGAATCTCTATAGTCTCTTTAAGGTCCCTAGAAAGGTCGACCTCAACATAGAGCCTCTTTTGAGGCCGAGGATTAAGAAAATGGTCATGCTCGGTACATATAACCCTAACTAGCTTTTGTGCTATGGAATGCATGAATGGACAATAGGGAAGGAGAAGACTAGGAAACTCTACCCACACGAGGACTTTCAGCTTCTTGTCATCAAATACAAAGAAGTTACGAGTCTAATGTTGGAAATTAAAAGCGAGGTCCTAAGGTTCCAGGGACCTTTGGTAAAAATGGTGTCCACATGGGAGGGATTGGAGAAGCAAAACAAAAAGAAGCCTTTGGTGAGGCTCTAGGTGCCATCTAGGTGGATTCCATGAGGGGTCCAAGATTTCTCAACCCAATCCCTGATAACATGTTCAAGAGGGTTGTGACCCAGAAAATAGCCAATAAGAGTATGTGCTTCAAGCCAAGTGCAAGCATCATTAAACTCGTGAATGGGCAAAAAATATCAAGCTGAGACATACCTCGTGAAACACTTTGGGCACAAATTTGTAGGGACGTTTGCTTGACGGTGCCATTGCTATCTGAAACCACACCAGCACCAGCATCAACTACTTGGTGAGAAGTGGCGGGAGCCATAAATACTAAACTATTTCCCACAATAACTGCGGAATGAGGGAAGAAAAAGGGATGCATAAATTTGACGCAAAGCAAAAACCCTAGCAGAGCGTAGAGCAAGCCTTGAAGTGGTTTTCATCAGCTATTTTTGTTTTTGACTTTTCTTTTGTTTTCACTTTTTAAATTCTATTGGGTGACACCTTCACAATAAGATATTTTACATAGATGTTAACAAATTTTTATCTTTATACAAGAGACCAAGTTTAAATGACTTTGGGATTTTAGTGGATGAATTTTATATTTCATATTATCATTCCCATTACAATAAGTTTTCACATTTTGCTTGGATTGTATAAGATTGAAGAAATTTGTTAAAAAACTTGCATTCAAGATTAAATTTCCAAAGAGGTAACAAATTAAATACATATCTTAAGAAGAAACAAGTGCCACATAGTGGCTAGTACTTGTCGAATTTAATTATAAGTTTAGTTGTAGATAAACTTAAATCTATTTTATTATATTTATTATAACTATTATATATAATTGAATTAATAGTTATTTTATAAGGTGTACTATGTTTTATAATTAATTAAAATATATTTATTAATATTAGAATTATATTTAGATATAAATTAAAATTAATTATAAAATTAAAGGCGACTATTATATTATTTAAAAAAATTTAATTATTATCATTCATATAAAGATTCTTATCAATTACACATAAAATTATAATTAATTTCATTACTCTTCTAGCTAAACTAGACTCCATATATTTATTTATTGCATGTTGATATATCTAATATTTAATTATTATTTTTGTAAAAGTATGATATATTACCAACAAATTTAATAATATTTATTAATTTATATAATATATTACCAATAAAAAAGTTCAAATTCCTCCCTAGGATTTTTAGCCATTTATTTTGTATTTGTGGAAGGTACATAGAGAATTGAACTAAATCAATCCAGGTATTTAAATATTTATGAATCCAAAATCGAATTCTCACTTTATAAAATATGAATAATTATCAACATTATTCATGATAAAAGCAAATAACAAAACCTTATTCCTTCGCATTCCTCTAGTGTTTTCTTACATGTGGCATTCCTCCCTGATTTTGTGGGCCATCCATTTTCCTGTTTTTATGAAATATTATATTCACAATGCAAGAAATCCGCGTATAAGAGTTCAAATACATTCGTCCAATGAAATGACAAAAAAATAATTTCTAGATATTATAAAGTTAAAAAATTCGCATCTATATTTTAGAAATGAAAAAATTTATAATGAAATATAAAATATAATTTATTTTGATTGGTGTAGAAAAGCTCATTTAATCACTAGTTAAGATGAAAAACTCAAAAACTGATACAATAGTACTTAGCCTACTGACAAGTACTAATAAAAATGAAGCATATCTAAAGATTGAAGTATTGATTGAAATAAGTAACTCTCACACTAAATAACTTATTGACTGATAATTTATACATGATAGTAAATATTTAAAATAATTTTAGTTAAAAATTATAAAAATAAATAACACATTAAAAAAATATTAAATATAAAATTAACTAAAATATATATAATTTTAAATAAATATGCAAATAATTTTAAAATAAAATTAGTATTTTTAAATAATAATATAATTTTAGAAACAAATAACAAATATAGTTGAAAAAAAGAAGTAAATTTTATTTTTTTATATACGTAAATGGCTTAATTTATTTATAATAATTAATGTTTTACATCAAATATAAACTATGAAAGTCTGCAACTGATTCTATCAAAGTTGCAACTATCCAACAACCTATTCATGCATCTACTCATGTCATCATTGTAAATACATTTTTGGCCATCAAAAACTACATCATCTCAAAAACACCCTACAATAATTGTGACTCGATGCCCTTACTAAAAAATGGGGTCTTCATACATTCATCACTGCAAAATTATACAAGATTGACACAAAAAAGAGACATGGACACTACATTGGAGGGTTTGAAGCACCCAGATCAACTGGAACCTCCCTCCTTGCTCTGCCCCTTCTCGTCGTCGCTCGTCCCCTACATTGGTGTTGCTCCTCATGTTCCTCGCCTCAGCCACCACCTCATCCAACATTCCTCCTCCTTCATCTCTATTGGTCTCTCATCCCATTCCTTCTTCTACATTGCACCTCCCCTCCACTACCTTGTGGTACTCTCTAGTAGTCTACAACTTGTTGTAATAAGATAGTTTTGTCAAATTTTTGTTTGTCAACGTTAGAGTTTATGACTCCCTCCTAGTCCTCTTTGTATTGGTACATTACTTTCCACATATTCTTTTCCTCAATCTTCGTTGCAACCTTATTATTCGTTGCTTGGTAGAACAAGAAAGGATAGAGGTGACCAGGGTACCTTGGAAGATGAATCCATATTCCTTGTGTGAAAAATCTAACTCCTAGTTCTACAACTCAAAGGAATGTTTCAAGATTCTTTCACCATTCATCTCGCACACACCTTACCATGACCCTACAAACCATAACCACATTGTTGAATTCGAGCTCGGACACACACAAAAGAGAGGAGATGTAGTGTTGATCCTCCATTTGTATTCAAATAGGAGGAAATCAATCTTAAACAACCAATGAATCATCATGAGGAAGAAGGGATCATCAGTGGTAAACACATTTTTGAGCCTCTCCTCAGAGAATTTATGCCAAAATTCCATCTGCTACTTTGTAGCATAAAATTTAAAACTTGCCTCCATTGTCTACCCTTCTCTGTGAATCATTACCACCTTTAATGCAAAAAGAAGGCCATCGAAAAAATTTTGAGGACACAAAATGCTCAGGTGTTGTGAGCATTTACTCTCTGTCCTTTCAACTCTCTCTAAAATCCCACCACCTTTGCCAAATTTAATTTATGTCCCTTCAACACATACCTCTTCTTCAATTGCTTTAGGTGATATCATCATGAACAATAATTCTATGTCAACCAAATCACATAATTTGATCAACATTCCATGTCACCATCAACCTATTTGCTATGTTGGAAATTATGATGCCAACTTAGCCAGTGGGTCTTCCTTTGTATTTCTATTGAGGTATCTATGAGAGATTTTGAAATTGGCAAACTCGACCAAATTTTTCTTGATTATGGATATAATTTTGTCAATCTTCCAAACATGGGTTTTACCTTTGGAAATTGTATTCAAAATTATCTAAGAATCTCCTTCGAAATGAAGCCTCTCAACTTGCATATGGTCCACCATTTTGATAGCCAATAATGCAACTTGGGCTTCTTCTTTGTTATTGGTTCCATTATCCATTTTTTAGATTTAGTTGCAAGGATGTGTCCTGAACTATCCCTTGCAATATAGCCTATGTTCAGTGGGTCAAGGTTTTCCTTGGATGCATCATCAAAATTAATTTTGACCCACCCTTTAGGTGGGCCCTCCCATACAACATCTTTACATCTTTGTCTGGTCAGATTATCCCAAGGAAGTTCATTAATAGGCCTATATCTGAGAAGGTTCCAATTCCTTTTTAGCAAGGCTCTATGTGACTGAAAGGATACTTACATGGATTTTGAGTTGCACATGTTGTATTGACTAATTCTGATATATTATTTTCAATTCATAGATAGAGATGTTTAGTTGATTCTTTTTTACCTTGAAATATCCTTTGATTTTGCTCCTTCCAAATCTCACAAAAAATAGTTGATGGAAACTTTTTCCAAATTCTAGAAAAGGCTGATTTGTACTTTGGACTACTCCACATCTTAAACATTTCTTTGACTATTTTTGGGAAGATAATTTGCATACATAATTTGTTTAGTACATAGATCATCCAACATGTGTTAGCTATCTCACAATGCCACAAGAGATGATCAATGCTTTCTTCCTTGTTTCTTTAGAGTATACATTCAAATGGCCTATGATATCCATATCTCATCAAACATTCACCCGTAAGAATTTGAGCTTTACAAACTAGGTAGGAAAAGGTGCCTGCTTTAGATAGGCATTGTTTGTACCCAAAGAGATGGGTTGGTTCATGTGTAGGAACCTCATCATTTCAAGCCAATTTATAGCTGAGATTGATTGATTATTCTCCCTATTTGGCCCCACACTAGATTAGTTCATCCTTTTCTCCTAACAAGATAAAGCTCTTGTTGCCCATTATTCTCTTCAACTCTTCAAGTTTATCCTCCTCAAGATTGATATTCGAGTGCTCCTTGCATTTCCACCAACCTTCCTCCTTAAAAATATAATTAGATACTTTATGACCCCACTGTACAACTACTTTATTTTGTAAAGTACCATGTTTCTTGCCTTTGTAAATTGAAGGATATCCCTCAAAGGAGTCTTCCCAAAAATCCACCTTCTTTCCATCCCCCATCTTCCAAGTAAGATGGTCAGTGTTTATATATCTGCATGACATCTTAAAATTTTAAAAATATGATCCCTTTGGAGGATCTGATATGGCCAATATTCTATCATTCTCCTAGTTCTAAATATTTACTTTCCATGATCTTTTCCCGTTTCTACTATGGGTTCCTGTATATCATCCATATTAGTTTGGCTCCCATGGATTCACTCATCAAGTTCCATCTTTTAATTCTCACACTATCAACGTCCATTGGTTTGCAGATTTGATTCGATGGCAAAAGAAGAATCTTATTATAAAATTATATTTTATAAGTTTTTTATTAAATAAATAAAAAAACTAAAAACCTCTTTTGATTTTATAAAAAAGAAAAAAGAAAATAAAAAAACAAAAAATATGCTTTTTATTTATTAAAAAATAAAATATTAAAAAACATATTTATTTTTTTATTTAAACCTTTAAGAAAAAAGAAAAAAAGGGGGGGTGGGTCCCCTTTCCATGGTTGGACTCATGAGAGGCGGGGCCAACCACCCAACAAGTTTGAGGAACTACGATTATAGGGTCTGATGCAGTACTACATGTATCGCAAATTTTATATTTATTTTAAATATTAAAAAAAAACAAATATAAATGCCCCCCTAAAATTCTAATGTATATTTTTTTTTACTTTTAAATGAAAAACTTAAAAAAGGGAAAATATTTTTTTTAATTAAAATAACATTGTACTAGTACTACACATGTCTGTATGACAACTAGAGATGCCTATTTTTTTAACTCTTGATGCCTAGCTCCAATTTGGATGAATAAATAGGTGATTCTGAGATTTTTGGGTATTTTGATCATGATGGTAGTGTCAGATTGGCCCAAAGTGCACCAAATTTTCTTATCGGACTTTAGGGGTTCGATTTGTAAATAAATAATTGCCTCAAATTTGATTTTTGCCCAATATAGGCAAATTTATAGTCAAGATTCACTGGAATGGCCACCTAGATGCAATGGTGAGGTCAAATATTTATCTACACACTCCCACAAACTAGTGCACCTCTGGATCTAGATCATGGCCCTCCAAAATATAAGAAAATTTCTCCCTAATGGCTATGCAATGAACACTCCTATGGCTCTGCTACTATGTAAGAATTTTGATATCGATCTGATACCATATAAAAATTTGCCTAAGGAAAAGAATGAAAATGCCAAGATCTAGAAGCTCAATTGTTAGCACAAGAGAGATAGGAAAATAATATGATCAAATGATTGATTCAATATTGATCAAATAATAATGGATGCCTAGTCAATAAATACAAAGTAGATGTGCTTGAATATATAGGCAATGCATGATAACTAGGAGTGATGCAAGAAGTAAACTATTAATCACACTAGGTGCATTCACATGTCCACCAAAGGTGGATAATCCTCCATTGTACCAAAAAGTATGTGCAACAATGAGAAGATGATAATGTGATAGAAGGACTAAAGGTGGATGCCATGCCTAAAGTGGAATTCTCCTACACCATGTGCTAAAATGAGATGCAAAATCCTAGGTGTCTACATGACAACTAATATGTAAATACATTATCCTAAGTAAAGTGTAATTAGTAAATATTTAATTACACCATCAAACTTTGTAAGACACCTTCATCATGTCAAGTTTGACAATGAATGAGGCAAGATGAGATGAATGAACCAAATTCAAAGAACTTCATGAGAAACTAAATCTCCTTCCATTATTTTTTATGCCTAGAACAAACCCCCTTGTTATAAAGAAACAATGCTTTAGATAAGGTGTTCTAATCTCAAATAGATGTCCTTAGTAAATATTTTTTAAACCACATTACATATTGAAATTCATAAAAAATCTACAAATTTTTTGGATTCCTTTACCTTTGGCATGATTGCTTTTAGAGATGGTAGTAGATGAGGAGCAATGCCATCCCAACATTTATGGAAGAATAATGCAGTAAATCTGTTAGGTCATGGGGCCTTGTTTGGGGCTATAGAAAAACCATATTTTTAATTTCATCTAGGCTGAAAGGCATCATAAGAAGATTGTTGTCTTATTGTGTAATTGTAGATGGAATGACATGTAACAAATTTTGTGCATCCAAGCTAGTGGTTTGTGAATTTTCATAGATGGAAGGAGAAAGTAAAGTTTTGAAAAACTTTACCCCTTCTTGAATATTTGTAGCATTAATCAATTTCTTACTCGAATTTGTAGTTTGAATTGAAAAAATTGTTTGAGAAGATCTCTTGTCTTTATCCAAGGCATGAAAATGCTTTTTATTATGGTCTCCATTCTTTAACCATAGTTATTTAGAATTATATCTCCAAAAGATTTCTTCATATTTACATAGTTCTTCCCATTAAACTTTAAATTGTTTCTATTTTTCATGTGTATTTGCATCTGGGCCATGTTGAATTATACCCTCATGAACTTCTGCCATCTCCTTATCCACTTCCTCTTTTTGTTTAAAAATGTTCTTAAATACTTGCACATTCCATATTTTGATTTGGGCTTTTACATATTGTACTTTATGGAAAAACTTACATAGTTTGGAGCCCCTGATGAAAGGAGCACTAACCCATCATTGTCTCAGTAGAGGTATAAAATGAGGATTTGTAAGCTACATTCTCTCAAATTTAAAAGATGAATTATGCCTCGCTAGAGGGGTTATTCTTTTTAATAGGCAGAGATATAGCATAATGGTCTAATACTATAAAAGGTAGAATGTCTGATTCTAACTTATAATCCTGAATGGACTAGGTGTGAGCAACAAGAAAGCTATCAAATCTCTCTACAATCTAAAATAGATTATGCCTCCTCTTTTTCCATGTAAGCTACCCTTTCTGAGGTGTTATGTCTTTGAGGGCATTATCTGAAATACAACACAACAAATCCTCCATGGCTCTTTGAGGATGACATATTCCTCCTTTCTTTTCTTATAGAGATACAATGGCACTAAAATCCCCTCCATGGATAAGATTTTGAGCACCATGTATTTGAATATAAATAGTTAACATATCCGAAATCCTTTTCTTCTTCTGAGTTGAAGAAGCACCATAGAAATTGGTTAAAATGATCTCGTTATCAAAGCTTTGCACATTCATAAACTTCCAATTGTTATCTGATATAATGGGTTGTACATGTACATATTATGGATTCCATATGGTTATTAGGCCTCCTGGTGCTCCCATTATAGGGACATGAATACTCTTTCATTTTGGCTATTTCATAATTGTTGTCTCAAAAGTGACTTGTGATGTTTTGGCATCTTACAACATGATGATGTCTACCCTAGATGCGTCAATTTGATGTTTAATCTAAGACCTCTTTTCAAAGACATTAATGCCTCTGACATTCAATGAAATCAACTTCATTTCTCTCGAGAAGATCAAAATGCTCTTCTCAACCTTGTAGAAACTATAAAATTACCATCCAAGGTTATTTGTATACTAGAAACTATCTCCTCATTAATTTTCACCGACTTGGGTTTCCTTCCTCTCTTCTTAGGTGTGAGTAGAGTAGGATCTTGAAAAGGAGTCTAGGATAAAAATAATGATTATGAGTAGTCAAATACAAGTGGTTTCTCAATCTCATTATCACAAGATGTTTCAAATCCATTTGATTAGAAGGAAGAGTTATGATATGTTGCATACTATGTGGCATGTGTAGAAATTGGGGATCAAAAACTTTCACATCTTCATTCAAAACATCATCAATAATTTCATCAATTAAGTCTACATCCAATGTGCACAACATGTTTTTTCCTATTTTCTCCAAATTTATCACTAAATTTTCCTTTGCACATACTTGTCCCTGAGAAATAATTGTGTTTCCCTAAGAAAGGGTAGAATACACAATAGGAAAGGTAGCAGATCCAAGACCAACAAATTCTCTCTAGGCTACACAAGAAGGCCAAAGCTAGTTCCTACTATCAACATATCCTAAAGATCATCTAGAAATCTAGTTATTTATTATAATATTGATTAAGATATTGATGCAGTAGCCAACTATATATTAGAGGGAAGTAAATTTTGTTGATTGAAATAGCCATAAATATTCTCGTCATTGGATATAAATAGAGCTAACTGACCACCAAGGTTAACCCAAAGCTAGAGCATATGTAGAGCCTATTGAAAATGTGTTAGAGTTGTTTCATCCTAATAAATACTTGTGAGTCTCTAAGAAATACTTGTCACCATCATATAGTTGATTAGATAACAATCTTGAAGAAATATGTGTATTATTTTTAGCCCCTTTGAAATTAATCATGATATCTATAGGTTGATTGCCTAGAATCAATGTCTGCACCAATCCATTTAAATTATCTTGGTGTGAGAAAATAGATGCAAATAAAGGGGGCAATTTGAGAGAAAAATTAATTTGAATTCTCTTTCCCCTATAGTGCTAAGTTGGATTTTTTTTGTGATTAGTAAAAGGCCAAGGCCAAGTTCTTTTATTAAAGTTTAAAATAGGTTACAAAATCTTCGTTCAGTGTGGGCACTGGTAGGAAAGAACGAAGAAGAAAACATCCAGTCTAGCCTAGGACTAAGGTCCAGTTTATAAAATACATAAAAATATGAAGGCATACCTTCATTTAAATAACAAAATTGAATTTAATATTTTCTTTTACATAGGTGTCTCTTTCGGTTCCTTATGATCGATTTCCATATTTATAAGTGTCATTATCATAGGAGGCTACCTCTATTGCAATGAAATCTGATTCCGCTCTTTAATTATAGTCCTTGTCTTGTAGAGAAGTTTAACTAAAAAATATCTTCGCAACTTGTTAGTTTGTAAAAAGAATACCATTTATTAACATTATTATAAGGGGACACAAATAAAATGTGAAAAAATTCTCTAATTGTGTTTCATCTTCCATCCTCAATTTTAGGATGGAAAAGTTAATCCTTTTATAGTTTAAATTACACTAATACTTACATAACCATTGCTAGAGAGAATTTAAATCTCTATAAAAAGGACTATTCTATACAATTATTAGAACCCTATAGTGCTAAGTTGGTATAGTTAGAGCATATTTTGTGTTCACATCTAAACTACATTTTCAAGGATAAATAGAAGCTAGCCATTTAGTCAAATCATTAACAAGTTGCCTGTCCTTTTTTGAGAAGTTGTTTTGATGAAAAGGACAAAAAGTTGATATATGAGTGTTCATAATAGTGTTTTTATTATGAACAATGTGAGGAACATTAAACCATTCTCTTCTATGATATAGATAGTGACAATAAACATAAGAGTTGAGAGAATCTTCAACTAAAATCTTTAGCACCTAGTTTATAGTTTTGGAAATTACTTGAATCTCATTTTGGATTTTCTTTGTAGTATCTATTAATATAGATATCTTGATAGGTTTTGAAGGATCTTGATAGATTTTCAAATCATGTTTAAGGAAAATTCCAATGCGATTAGCCATTATCTCTATAATATGGAGCTCCCTATATCCCAGTGGTAAAAGATTCATTTGTACTTAGAAAGGAACATATCTACTGTCAAAATTTGAAGGATTGAAGTTTGGTCTCCATGCAATCATACACAACCCAAAATACTCAAAGAACCATGCCTTATTTTTTAACACAATATCTCTTTCTTTCCCATTCACTCACAAGTAGATCTCTTAAAATATCTATGTGAAGAGAACGATTCATAAACTTACAAATAATAGCTCTCTGCCTCAGATCTTGTATTTGGGGATCAAGTTGTTTTTGAGAAAATGTGACAAAAACCCTACCTTCTTTCTAAGGTAAATCTTCATTTGAAAAGACTTGCTTTGTGCCTTTGGTTTAATATTGAGGATCTTTATGCCTTCATTATAGTTTTTGTTGTTTAATGATGACCTGCTTCTTATTTGCATGCCTTCTTTTTTCTTTTCTCTTTCTTTGACTTGATGAGGAAATATTTGAATTGAAGGGAGCCCTATAATTACAAGTATGTTAGGTACTCTTACAAATGTCATTTTCATACACATGATGCCTAGAGCCTCCTGGTTCTCCCATGTTCCCTTTGGAGCTGGGTCATTCTTAACTTGTAGCTTCTCTATAACAAGCTTCTTTTATATCTATAGATTGTTGTTTTTTATTGGATCTTTCCATGAATGATTTGATATATTCCTCATGCCCCATTTGGAAGAGGTGAAATGAGGCACACTCTTGTTTGGATAACTCTAGAGTTAGTCCATAATAATGTTTATGTTCTAAGCATTTGAAAAGTGAAAATCCATGCTAGTGTTTCTAGGAGCTATAGAAGCCAAGTGATCATCCCTTTGATGAGGATTGAACTCCTTTTGATCTTGATGAATGTCTCTTGTCTCTTCACATATATCAAATATGGGCTTCTTAGATCTAGTCAATCTTGGCCACAAATGAAAGGGCAACCAATTAGGTCTCCTGAACCTATGATGAGCCCTACTCTAATAAAACCTAGAAGAAGACCCCAAATCATATTGTTTCTAGGAGGAAACCCTAGATGTTTCAAGGTTATTATGGCCAAAAACATGATACTCCCAAGATCTACCAGATGTTCTTGCTAAGGTCTATCATTAACGAGGGTCTCTATACTTCTCAGGTCGACTTGACACCTATGTCAAATTATTCCATTTATGTGAATATCTAAAAGCCCAAGATTTTCTCATTGTCCTTAGCACTAGAAACACAGAGCTTTGCATTCAAAAAAATTTCTTTATTTGTGATGTTGTAGCTATATTTCATATTTAATCTATTGTTAATTATTTTTTATAATATTTATCTATAATTGTAAGTCAAATAGTTATTTTATTGATACATATATTTATGAATCCACTTTCACATTTTTATATAGACTTATAAATATTTTATAGTTTAGAAGTATATAGATTATAAAAATAAATAAAAGTACTTATATTGTTGTATCTATAAGTATTAATATATCGATATTTTTAGGTAATTGTTCAAGTAGATTTATATGTCTACATAAGTATATTTATATATAGAGAAATACTTTTTAATATATTTTCTTAAAATCATATTTATAAATCTATGTATTCATTTATTTACACAAATGTATCTATAATTTTTAAAATATTTATTATAGATCTACCAATACTTATTCATAAATTTATAAACTGACCCATGTTTCATGAGTAGTTGTTCACAAGAACCCATGTCTCATGAGAATGCATGGAAAACATAGCACTCATTGCATCTAGGTGAAGCTCACAGAGGTGAAGCATCGAGACTTCTCGGAGGTCACCCATACGAATACTACTCCAATTCAAGTGCACTTAGCCATGATGTTTCTTCCAAGATTAAGCTCACTTTTCTTGCAATCCCATTTGCAAAATTTTCAACAAGTATCGTGCCTTATGAACCATTCATTAGAAACCCCTTAAGCTCATCAATTGATAAGTATGAGATATTAACTAAACTCATTCAAATATCAAGAATCAATTTAAATAATGTATATATCACTTTCATTTTTTAAATATGTTTCATATAATTTTCTATAAAATATTACATTAATTTTATAAATTTAAATTTAAATTTATTATAAATAAAAAGTATAATTAGAATTAAAAAAAATTAAAATAATTTTAACAAATTAAGATCAAATTAAATAATAAGCTTTATATCTTGAATGTGTTAAAAAAAAAGATGGCTCTGCATTTTCGCAAATTGTGACCTTTTTTCAGTGTGGAAGCTTTGGATCATCAACTGCGTGTATTCGCTAAAACAAAATATGCCTATCATCCTTGGTGATCCTATAATATACTCTTAGGGACACCTAGGGCTCCTTATTCCAAGAATCTATCGGCAAAGAGCTCCTATGACACTTGGTCTGCAGCGAGTAGAGGGGGAGTGCTTGGAGAACAATGGTGTCCGAGGCAAGAACTTAAAAGAGACAGACATAAGACAGAGGACTCTGGTTGGCAAGAGGTTTGATCATGAAAATCCCATAAGAATGCTCCTTTTCCTCTCTCTCATTCACCAAAGCCAGTATCATTAAGTAACAAATTTGATTTTCTCAAGGCTCAGGAATCCTGTCAAAACCCTAATCTATATTCCCCCCACATCAGTGAAGGATAGCAACAAATAAGTTGCAGGTATTATCCCCAAGAAAGAATGTTTCCTACCCAAGAGATTTTTCTAAAATTCTCTCACAAAGAAAGCATGAGCTTTATCCAATAATGCTTCCTCAACAATTTGAAAACATTCAGAAGAAGGGACTCTATTCCCTTCCGTACCGTAGATCCTCCACCATGGTATATTCTCCCCCCCATAGAAGATCTCACTCAGGTAACCCTAGGCTCAGCCCACATTCAACTAAGATTCACTCTCCCTCTCGTATTAATATTTCTAACCCTAATAAAGTGGATTCTTTGGAAAAAAATCTTATCTAGAAAGAGTTGGATATCAATAGCAATATTACTAACAATATGCAGAGGATGTGTGCGAAGTTTGGATTTTTTTGCAGATGGTTCAGCATCGGGGCATCCTTGGAAACAATTGCAAGATGGATCAAAAAACAATTGGACTCAAAGGTATGTATTATAATCATCTCAGATAAATTTCTCGATGTAGACTATACAAATACTTCATTAAAGGCTAAACTAATGAAGGAAGGCCTTCCTAAATTTAGGAACATAGGCTTCCATATCCAGGATTGGTCCCCCTTCTTTAACCCTCAGAAATTAGAAATATTTTTTGTAGAAAAGGCTATTAAACTTAATAACCTTCCTATTGAACTCTCGGATATAGATACACTCAGAACTATTGGGAATTGTCTAGGAAAAATTGTGGGGTTTATAGATTTAGATAAGAATTACACCGAGAAGATCATCATAGTTAAAATGGATCTGAATGATCCTTTAGATTTTTCTTTGAAGATTAATTGTAGAAATGGGGTAGCTCACATCTATCCCAAGATTATTGATGGGGAATTTATAGAAGAGAACCATGATCATGAGAGCCTTGAAATAGTTGAGCTTCTCACTGAAATGAAGAACCAATCCCTTAGCAAAATCTCAGATTCATCTTATAGGAATATACCATTGGAAAACAATCCCCTACCTATGAAGTCAGCACCGGTAGAAGGAGTTCTCAAGGAACTTCGATGTAGCTTGTCCTCCCTTCTTGTTAAAAATGCATTTAAGGAACAAAGGAATTATGGTTCCCACTCAACCTTACTATTCTCTATAGATCCCAATCCCTTTTTTTCTTTCAACATAGACTCAGGGGGCTTTCATCTGAAAGAAAAGGTTCTTGCTATCAAGACTAGTCACCCCCCCTCTCCTAGAAATGAGACACCTCCATCCCACCAAGCCCTATCCTCTCAGAGACTTGCAATTCAAGAAGCAATGGAACCAACTCATCAGCCTGACAAGAACCTTTCTTCAGAAGAAACCTTACCCCAAGCTTCATCTCTAGGTCTAATTTTAATGAAGAACCCTGAAATACTATTCTAGGACTCATTTACACTGGTAAAAGATTCTCAGGTAGCAGAAGAAGAATCTATCCCTATAACAGGTTCACATTATAGCCTCTTGGAACATAGTCAGGTAGAGGAATCCCCCATCAAGGAAAATTCAGCTTCAGAAATGGTCAGAGTCTAGGAGGAAGTGATTACAATAGTAGATCATATGGGAGAAACCATAACAGATAAACTGATGGATCAACTCCTAAATGAAATCTTTGATGAAGGGGAGCTTGAACTTCAAAAGAAGTTACTTATTGAAGGTATTATTTCAAATATTAAAATTAATGAAGACTCCATAGAGGAATTACTGATAGAACTCAAAGAAAAGGAAATTAAGGATCAAGATACTCTAGGCATTGCTTTCCTTAGTGAAGGAAGGACCTCCCCAGATTGTGCTAAAGTACCAAAAAAAAGGGGTAGAAAGCCCAACATAGAATTAAGGGATTTAGCAGGAGAAGCAAAGGGGCAGGTGAAAATTACATCAATTATGTATGCAGGGAAGGGGAAGTTCCTTCCCAAGGAGCCATGAACCTTCTCTTGTGGAATGCTAGGGGCATGAATGCCCCTAAAAAGCAACGTATAATCAAACATTGCATCAAAGTTTATAACCCAGATATAATGCTAATACAGGAAACTAAACTAAATAATATAGAAATGGATAATTTCAAAAAAAAGGTAGGATTCAGACTCATTTAGGCATCAAATGCTATAGGAGCTTTAGGAGGCCTTTCCTTCATTTGGAACCCCAAACACATTTCTATAGACATTCTAGAAAAGAGACAATACTGATGGCTGGTCTAGTTAAGGAATTTAGGAATAACTTAACCTTTAATCTTATTAATATATATGGCCCAACACAAAATAAAGAGAAACTTTTAGTATGGCAGGAAATTGAATGTTTTATGAATCTTAAGATTGATGAAATTTTCTTCTTAGGAGGAGATTTTAATGTGATCTTTAAACTTTCAGAGAAAAAAGGGGGAGCAAAATCTCTACCAATAGTAGCCAGAGACTTCAACCTTTGGAAGGAGAGATTCTCTCTTAGAAATCCCAACAGAAGACAATTCCTTCACATGGAATAACAGGAGGAAGGGATTTTGAAACATCTCATAAAAGTTAGACAGATTCTTCCTTAAGGGGAGTATGATTGATCATGAATTCTCCCTTGAAGCCAAAATTCTATCGATTTTAGGTTCAGACCATTATCTAATATTTCTTAACATTCTAACACACACTAAACCAAAGAAAAGATCTTTTAAGTTTGAATAGGCTTGGCTTAGAGATCCAGACATTTTGAATCTTCTCGAGACATGGTGGTCAGAACCTAATTTCTCAGGATCTAGAATGTATATAGTAGTAAACAAACTATAATGGATCAAAAGGAAATTACTGGAATGGAATTCAACTAAGTTTGGTAACATTTTTGAATCAAAACTAAATTTAGAGAAGGAAATGAATGAGATCAATTCACAAGTTATTCAAAAAGGAATGAATGAAGAATTATACCTAAAAGAGAAAGATCTTCTCAAAGAATATGAAGAAGTCTTGGCAAGAGAAGAATTATTTTGGAAACAAAAATCAAGGGAAACCTGGTTAGAAGTAGGGGATAGGAATACAAAATTCTTTCACAACAGCACGAAAAAAAGATGAAATTTGAATAGAATATCAAGCATAACCAATGAGGTGGGAGTTACAATCGATGATCCAAAGGATATAGCCTCGGAAGTAGTGGATTTCTTTGATCAAATTTTGAATAACAGGGAGAGTTCATTCTTAGAGAGACAAGTGGAAATGCTTAAAAATATACCCAAAGTTATAAACCAACAACACAACAAAAGACTATCTGACAAATTTATAGAAGAAGTTAAGAATGCTCTTATGCTTATGAACCCAGACAAATCACTAGGACTAGATGGCTTCTCAACCATTTTCTTTCATAAATGTTGGCACTTTGTAGGCAAGGAAGTAATGGAAGCTCTAGAAGGAGTAAGAAATTCAGGGAAAATTCTAAAAGAAGTAAATAATACTTTTATTGCCCTTATTCCCATAAAGGATAAACCCTCAAACCTCAATGACTACAGACCAATAGCACTGTGCAATACGTTATACAAACTCTCTCACTTAGACTTCAAAAAATCCTCCCACTTATCATTAGTGAAGAAAAAACTGGTTTTGTGCCAAGTAGATCCATCTTTGATGAGGTTATCATAGCTCAAGAAGCTATCCATTCGATACAAAAAAATAAAAATCCAAGCATGCTCATTAAGCTAGAAATTAAGAAAGCTTACGATAAGGTTGATTGGAGATTCTTGTGCAAGTGTCTAGAAGCCTTTGGATTTTCTAAAGCTAGATTAATCTGTTTTTTGAATGTATCTCTACACCCATGGTATCCATACTAGTAAATGGAACCCCAGAAGGCTTTTTCAACATATCTAGAGGTTTAAGAGAAGGTGACCCCATATCTCCCTTTTTATTTATCATTATGGCCGAAGCCCTAGGCAGAACTATAACTACTAAAAAAGAGAAAGGAAATATAGGTGGAATTACCATAACTAGTCAATTAGATCCTACAACACATTAGAACTTCATAGATGATATCTTACTTTATGGATCTAGTAGTAGGAAGGAAGGAAGAATCTTTAAAAAGATTTTGGAAACTTATATGAGAGCCTCGGGACAAGAAATTAACCCGCATAAATAAAAAATCTTCTTCTTTAACATAGACAAAGAAACTGAGGACATTTGTAGGGCCCTCAACTTTAAACTAGGTTCACTCCCATGTAAATATCTAGGCCTTCCCCTAGTAAAAGATCAGAGAGAGACTAACATCTAGGATCCTATCATCAACAAAATCAAGGGCAAGATGAATTCTTGGAAAGGCAGATGGCTCTCCTCTACTGGGAGAGTAACCATGATTAGATCCATTCTGTCGACCATGCCAACATATATATCCTCATGCATTCACCTTCCTTCTAATAATAAAAAGGAGATCATCAAACATTTGAGAACTTTCCTATGGCAAGGGAGTAATGAAAAAAAGAAAATACCCCTTATCTCATGGGAAAACTTATGCAAACCAAAAACTAAAGGAGGGGTAGGTCTCAAGAATTTGGAAGATCATGGGAAGGCTTTGGGTGCTAAGTTAATCTAGAGACTATATAGGAATCCAAAGCCTAAATGGGCCCAAATCCTCATTTATAAATATATTTCAAACACAGACCCCTCAAGCATTTTTAGAGAAGCTTCCCCTCCTAGAGGATCCAAAATATAGAATTTTATGATGAGTTGTAGATACATCATTAAGGAAAAACTCACTTGGAATCCTGACTCAGGAGAGAATATTCTTTTTTGGGATGATTCTTGGGGTGGTTATGAGACCCTATCCAAATCCTTGGATAACACCACCCTCATAAATTCCCTCAAAGAAAAGATAGGTGTACGTCTCAAAGACTATATCAAGGTTAATGGAATGAAATAGGGATGGAAATCTATGGAAGGGTTGGGCATTTCAGCTTTAGAGGAATAAAAAATTATTGAAATCCTTAACAAAAGGAAGCTTTTTTTTAGAACTATTGAAGACACACTAGTTTGGGATGGCTCAAAAATAGGGGAATACAACACCAAAGATGGGTACAATCTCATCTCTCAAAACTATAATCGTCCCAAAACTAACTTGGCTATCAACCTTTGCTAGAATAAAAATTGCCTTCCTAAAGCAGGTTTTTTCACTTGGCTTACCCTCAATTATAAAATTTTAACAGAAAATAGATTTAAAAAGTTGGGGTTCTATGGTCCTAGTAGGTGTGTCCTATGTGAATCCAGCGAGGAAGACATTGACCACCTATTTCTCAATTGCCCCTTTGCAAATAAATGTTGGGAATGGCTTGTTAATAACCTGGGTTGGACATCTACCTTCCCAAATTCTCTTCTAACTATGCTACAAGCATGGCCAACCTTAAAAAAGGATAGCATTTATGCAAACCTCTGGATTTCCTGCCCCTCAATTTTGATCTAGGAATTATGGAAGGAATGCAATAGAAGGATTTTTAAGGATGAGAAATTAGAATGGCAACAACTCTACAATAAGATTGAGGCAAGCATCATATAAAACTCCAATTGTAGAATATCCAAGTGTCAAGATACTAATTTTAACATGAGCCATTGGGATGGGAAAATGCGAGGTAAATGGATAGGTCTCTCCCTCCCCTCTTTTATAGGTTTCAAGAATAATATCATGGCATCCAAAAGAGCTGAGTGCAAATGGAGACCCCTGAAAGAAGGGTGGTTTAAACTAAACTTTGATGGTGCTTCAAGAGGCAACCCAAGGGTTCTAGGTATTGGTTGTTGCATTCATAATAAGGAAGGAAAGGAAATTGCTACTATAGCTGAACCAATAGGGATAGAAACCAATAATTGGGTAGAACTCTATGCATTGGTCCAAGGTCTAAATAAATGTGCTTCATTGGGTCTAAGATACCTAGAAATAGGAGACTCAGCAATAATCATCAATGCACTTAGGAAAGGAAAAATCCCCAATTGGAGACTAAATTCACTTTTATTACAAGCATTAATCCTTTGCGATTCCTTTAAGGAACTCTCCATTAATCATATTTATAGAGAAGGGTATAGGTGAGCCGAAAAATTGGCTAACCTAGGGGCTGATAAGGATGCAACCTTGAACTCTCACCCAACCCTCCCTTCTCCTCATCATCATCTTTAGAATCCCAATGGAGGCCTTTCTAGGGTTCTTGTCTGCACTTTTAGTTACAGGACTTTTAGTAACCCCTACTAACTTAGAGCTATAGTATGGGACTAAATCATGTTTAACTTATTAAAGGGGAAGGCTTAGGATTTATTAAACCTAAAGAGCTATAAACCTTTACCTTTTAATCAGAACTTCCCTCGTTTCCCAAGAATATCATTAAGGAAATCCATGAGTACCATGTCTCACTTGAGATTTTACATATGCTAGTAGCATTTAGTGACACAAAGGTACACAACTAGATGCCACCACCTCAAGTAGTACTAATTACTAGGCATTATTATGCCTTCGTCACTCCCTTCTCGATCATAGATCTATGCTATTATTCTGAATTTAGATTAATTTGGGAGACAACTATTTAATACTACAAGTACGTATTAATTATGTCAGTTATCACACTCTCACATGATCAATTTCACTCCTTATAACTAAGAGAAGCATGTCACGAGTTTTATCAGCCATCAACTGATTAATTTAATTTCACTTCAAGAAGGAATAGATTTGTGGATTATTGGGAAGTAAGGCAATGGTATTGAAGTAGGCAGAGAACTAAGGATTGGGTTGGCAAAAAATGATATAGACCCGAGTTGTCACCTTTTACAAAAAGGAAAATCGACAAATGGCATTTCAAGGTCAAGTGAGGCCAGAGAGGTGGAATCAAATCCTCAAACCTCTCTCGGACACAATTCACAGGTCCTTATCAGAGGACTTGGAGAAGATCATTTTGACAATGACTTCTCAGTTAGGGTTAATGGGCATGTGGTTGGTCTTTTCTTAGCACTGGCAATCTTAATGGGGCTGAGAAGGAGAGGGTTATTAGGGAAGCAAAAGCAATCTTTAAGGATGACATCCTAGGAGGTCTGGAAAATGCAGTTTACAGCATCAACAAGGACCTCACCATCCCTTTTCTGGAACTATATATGAAGAAGGATCCGGAGGCCCTTCCTTCCATACCAAATTTTTAGCGGCTTCCAATTTTATTTTTCAAAGATGAAGCTACCTTTGATAAGGTGTGGCCTTCAATGAGGAAGAATTTGGACTTTCTTATTGCTATAGCTTTTAAGGAGGAGGTAGAGCTAGACGATATTCTCGACTACTAGCGTGTGGAAGGCTTTGATGTTTTGATGAAATGGATATGGAGTCATCTGATAACATAAGGGTCATTGCTCCTCCGGTTAAGAGATCATCTCAGGAGTACAAAGCAAAAAAAGAGGAGATCATCATTCTACAGATGGATGCCTCCTAGTGTTGCAACATTATCCGAAAAGGCTAGCTAAAGATTAAGGTGGAAATATATAGCTAATAGCTTATCTTTTTGAATGATCGAATATGATTTTTTTGTTTGTTAATAGGCTATAATGGTAAAATTATAGTTTACAGGAAAGACAATATCGACGAAGATAAGCTTTGTTTTATATTTTATCTAGTTATAGCATTAGTTT
>BSBK01002897.1:380000-404556 GCA_027943335.1 Chamaecyparis obtusa
TGATTCAACTGTCATTAGTTTCACTCAAACTATGTCCTCCTTACAACAACAACTTGCTTCCTTAACTCAAAACAAGTTTAGTATCCCTACATGTGACATGGGAAGTCCATTGTCCTTGGATATTATCCACACTCCTGTTCCTCAGCAAGGTGAGATGCCTTGTCTCAAGAATTATAATGGAAAAGGAGATCTTATTCATCATGTTAAAACATTCCAGATCCTTTGTAGTGATTATGCTCATGACCATAAGATTTTAGCCAAACTGTTTGCTAGAACTTTCCGTGACAAGGCCTTACAATGGTATTGTTCCTTGCCTCCTTATTCCATTGATTCCTTTCCAAAACTTGCTAATGCCTTTATTCAACAATTTCAAAACAACATTGGCCCGCAAGTGTCTTTGACTAATTTGATGCATTGTAAATAAAGTGCTAAGGAAAAGTTAACTGAATTTATCGGTAGATTTCAACATTTGCATGCTCAGATTTCCTATCATGTTCCTGATATTGATATTCAATGTATGTTTATTTCAAATTTGCAAAAGGATATTAGAGATAAGATTCTGCTTACTGAATTTACCTATTTTTCAACAACTTTGTGCAGTGCTTCATCATTATCAATTACAAGTGAGTCAATTTGAGAGCAACACTCCAATGGCTCTTGTTCTAGTTGATAAGAGTGATGCTGCTCCTAATCCAAACAAATTTCAAAAATTCAACAACTATGTCAAGATAAACAAACAAGAGAATGCAGTTGCTGATCAAGTTGCTCTTGCATCTCACAATGCCACTTCTGCATCCACTGCTTTTTGATTAAATCATATGTTTACTCCTCTTTCTGAATCTTTACATGCTATTATGAATAGGTTGTTAACTACTAATATGATTATTTTACCTCCTATTCGACCTCTTTTACTTGTTACGATTGCATCTAAAACTTTTGATCAAAATGCTTTTTGTCAATATCACCATCAGAATGGTCATGATATTGAGAAGTGTTATTCTTTAAAACATAAGGTTCAAGATTTAATTGATTCTAATGCCTTATCTATTGATAATCTGGATGGTAGTGGGAACAAATCTATCTCTCCTCCTAATCAAAACCTTCAAATTTATATGAACCCTTTACCTACGCATGATACTAATACCATTGATCAACCATCTGCTATGGAAATTGTGTATGATTCAAAGATGGATGATCTCAATCATGTTGTTAATCAAGTGGAGCACGTTGGTCAATCGGTATCTCCACCTCAACCTCAACCTCAACCTTAGATTCAACCTAAAGTTCAATCTCAACCTCGACCAAAGCCTAAACCTAAAATGAAAACTCAACCCAAACCTCAACAAAAATTTAAGAATAAAAGACCTCGGGAACTTTTGATTACCTTTGATGAATCTGAAACTATTAAAACTCCTGATGGTTCCCTTTACATTGCTACTAGGACTGCTCAGAAACCTACTCGTGGTTGTCTTGTGGATACTAGATCCTTAGTTAATGTTATCACTGAAGAAAATCATTTTATGAAAAGTTTACAATGTGACTTTTATGATACATCAGATGTGTGGATTCAAACTTGTAATGGTTTTCTTTATCCATCATTTGGTTCTATTACTTTACCGATTGATCTTTGTGGAAAAATTGTGAACACTACTTTTGTTGTGGTTCCTACTTCTAATCAATTCCAAGTTAAGCTAGGTTTGCCTTGGTTGACTGCCATGCATGTTGTTGCTTCACCTATCCATAAGTGTCTTAAGTTCATTCATGATGAAGAAGTGAAGACAATTAATCATAGCCTATATCAACCTTCTAGGCCTAGAGATTGTGTTGCTCTTGATTTATTTTGGCCTTCATTACCTAATTCATGTCCTCCTCGACCTGATAATATTTTTTGATCATATCAAGCTTATAAAAATTGTAAGATTATTGAATTAATCTCACCTCCTATGGATCTTAATTGTGGTCTTTTACCTACACCTCCATATCTCCTTTAACTATGGCTTCTAGTTCTGTTAATCAAGTTCCTTCTACCAAACCTATCAAAGATCCTGTGATTGTTTCTCTTATGGTTAATAATCCTATTGATCTTCCTAAAGAACCTATGAAGGATCCTATGATTGTTCCTCCTAGTTCTCAACCTATTTCAAATAAATCAAAACATAATCAATCTACTAATGAACATCGTAAAAAGTGTTGTGCTCATTCTAAAGCTCAAAGATCTTTCCCTTCCTCGGATAAACCTATACATAATGTGTTAGAAGAAGTTGTTACTAATAATGATGTTCACATGCATGATTATGATGATTCTATTCATATCTTAGATCCTATTTTGATTACCTTGGATGAAGAAGATACTCTTGATGATACTGATGATGTTAATGATGAATATGAGACTATTGACATTGACATTGATTTACCTAATATGCTTTCATCACAATTAATTCTTACACCTAGTGTCGAACATTGTGATTCTCAAGAGGATCCTTGTTTGGAACCAGCTATCATTCCTGCTATGTTGGATATAGTCCCTCTTGCAAGTTACCCACCTTCCCTAAATGATATACAATGAGATGGGGAGAGTAGGTGGCATGCTTGATTGTCTTGTCCTTCATGGTAGCTTTTTTTGTGTGTTTTCTTGCTATATTGTGCTTCTCCTGTAATGTGTTTGCTAAATGTTGTTAGATTCTTTTATACGATCCTTGTTACTCAGTTGGTGCAAGGTGATGAAGGAATCAAAACTATTGTTCAAATTCCTCTATATGTATCTCTATTCTTCTATGCATTGTCCAATGTTATGTCATAAATGTGCTATTGTTCGTAAATGTTTCCTTGTGTAATCTGCTTGGATTTGAGATATGGTAGCACTAATTGTTTTTGGTCTCCATGTCATGGTCCGAAAAGATTCTCCTTCGTATATCTTATGTGATCTTTCCTCCTTTGTGATTGTAGTTCTACTTTCTTTTGGAATGATGTCAATTTATTTGCAATAATATCATAAATATATTATCTTATGATCATACTGACCCCATGGTAGGTAGATCCTTTCTGTGTTCTCTATATGTTTTTGTGATATTTCCCTTGATTTGTCTTCGTCTGGGGGCATTTCGATGTGGAAACGTAATCAGTGGAGTTGTTTATGTTTCCATTAAAGCCATTGCTCCTATTAAAGTGTCAGCAATGACTTTAACATGGGGGCATATGCTTTACTCACCTATTGCACATGCGTACTTTTCAATATCCACATATTACTTTTCAAGATACTTTTTCTCCCTTTTTGGATTAGTAACTAATCCTTAAAGCATGGATTTATATTTTAGGATCTCTTGATCCCTCCAGTTTCAAATACACATATATTTTGATCCCTTAAGGTTAGAGGTGTCCTTAAGACTGGATCTCTTTTGTTTTGGTTTTATTCATATGGAATAGAATATTCATAAGGATGAATCCTTGATGGGTTGACTAGTGAGTAGCCACATTCACTAGGTGGTTCAATTCCATCTTTCCGGTTGCGTCATTCTCTTGTGTGGTTCACAATGGGACATAAGTTCTCATTGGGCATGGTAATCACACCTTCTTTCTCTCTCTAGAGATGTCTCTCTTATTGTGATCTAGGATTCGATGAAGACTTGAGTCCCTAGGGGCTTAAGGTTTTCCTTTGTCCCTTGGATTATAATAAGATTATCTTTTCATTCTGATCTCCTTTACCAAGAGTTTGCATTGAGTCCATACTCTTGCTAAAGTGGGGGCTTAATGTATCATCTTAAAATGGAAGCACTTCCATGATAAGAGTGTTTATCCCTCCGAGTGAGTGGTCTGGGGTCATGTTAAGTGCCTTGATTGGGTCTTTGCATGTATTTGGCTTTCTCCCCGCTTTCCACTTCTTTCCTACACTTGATTTCTTCATTCTATGTGAAATTAGGGTTAGGATCTCGAGGATTCTCCTTAATTTCCCTCTTCCATGGCTCTATTTTCTAGGTAGGACTCAAAGATAGGTCCTCCTAGCCTTCATCATAGTTATCATGGGATTTTATGTCTATCTCTGGCATTATGTCCCTTCTTGATATCATTTCTAGGTCTCTAGCCATCCTCGGGACCTCTTGATTTGATTCTGATTGAATTTGGGCCCAGGGTCAAATTTGAGGTTGATCTTGACTAGGTCAGGATCGAGCTTGAATCTGACTAGGTTAGGATTGAGCTCGAACCTAACTAGGTTAGTCCCAACCTCGATTTTGCCCCCCTCTTTCAAATTTCCAAAATCTTTTATTTTTGGGCATCGAGTCTTTGGGATATTTATTTTTCCACCTCCGGGTTGGCTATTTCAAGTTTCGGCATGGTAAATCCTCTAATTGCATTTAATCTAGTTATATTTTCTAAAGGTTAGGACCTAATTGGGATTTAATTCTCCAAGGTGGCCCCTCTAGAGGATTGTGCCCTAGTTCACTATAAAAGGAGGCCTTCCTCTCTCATTTTCTCCATCAAGTTTTGTGAGAAGACATCCACTCTCAAGCAATTTCATGTGCAAGCTCTCAAGTGCAAGCAATTCTTCAAGCATTCAAGTGTTCAAGCATTCATCCCTCAAGGAGATCCATTGTTAGCCATTGAATGATTCAATCTCTTTGGAGCCCCCTTGAAGATCCATCCTTCTACATTCATTCAAGCCTTCTCATATGCAAAGATCAATTCAAGATTGGTGTTGAAGATCAAATGCCATTGATTGGAGACATCCTACATTCATTCTACATCCATTGAAGCATTCCTACTTGTGGATTTGACGATTCAAATCCTCTACAAGGACTTCAACATAAGCAAGGTGATTTGTTTCAATTACTTTATTTATGCACAATATATTTCAATTCAATTTCAAGGTTAATTCCTAAATTGGGGTTTGACCAAGGCAAACCCCCCATACAAAAAAAACCCCCATTTTCTTATAGGTATAGGTGTGGGATTTCAGATCTGAGAGAAAATTTGGATACCCTTTTCGGCAAACTTCTGAGATCTGCGAACAGTATTAGAATCGACCTTCGAATAAAGAATCTAGCCTTTAACCTTTTATGAGGGTCAAAGTCGACCTGAGCTCATCTTGGAGAAAGATTTCTGGGTTTTCTTCGTCTCAGCATTTCCAGTCCAGAACAGGTTGCAAAATGTTCTAAAACCTCACATAGACATCATAAATTGACATTTTCTAGATCTGGCCTAATTTGAGATTAGTATTTGTATTTCAATTATTTCAGATTTCAAGCATAATTTCTCTATAGGGAAGCGTTGGATTTTCTCTCTCTTTGATATTCTTTATAGATTTATTTGATTGTGCATTAGCTTCTTGGTTGATCAAATTGGATCTCTCCTTTGGGAATTTGGATTTGGGAATAGATCTCATATTTCCCCACACATTTATTTACTCTTACATTTGAATAGAGGTGAATCCATTTTACTTCTATTTAGGTATTTCTCCACTAAAGGTGATTCCTACAAATTTTTCATCATACTTTCTGCAGAGTTAAATTATGAGGTCTATAACACAAGACTTCTCTATTTGCTATATGCTTTGAAAGATTGCAATAAGAGTTAATTTGGATATGTTTTCCTTGATAGACGTTAACCTTGAAGTAGGAAAAATGACTTCAGATTAATGATTATTTGGGTAATTGGATGCCTAAAAGCAAGCAGGTTATGTTCTGGGGAAGACTATATCCTTTATCTTTCTTACTAAGTGCTATGGGTATTCCTGCTTTGTTTGCAACATATCTTTGTTTAGAGATCACTATTTTGCAACCTTTTCTAAGGAGTAAATTAAGTCATTGTTATATCTTTTATTAAACTTAACCATTTCTATTATGTAGCCATATTTCAAATGAGGATTTTGGTGCTTTTCTAACTTCTTTATCAAGATCGAGATAGGATGAATTTAGATAGGATTGGGTTTCTATAAGCAGGCTTATGTAGTAAATCTTCTGATTAGTCACTTTCTGCTTAGTTTTAGTAGCTTTTCTTTTCTTCATGCACAACATCTTCTACATTGGAGTAGTTTGTTGGGGTATCTATTAGTCTAATAAATAAGATAATGTTGTTTTAAGGAATCACTAACCACAAAGACTAGTTTAAGGTTTCTCTATCTTATCAAACTATATCAACAATGGCATGGTTTTTGTAGAAAGAAATTTTATTTATGGCAGGGAGGTGTTTTATCTTTCCTCTCCTTTCCTCACCATTTATTGCTTAAGGTGATATATTGTAATTTTAAACTAGCACGATTGCAGTCAGAGCAAAGATGTATCTAGTATGACAGGATTTGCAAAGAATTTAATCTAAGTAGGGTGAAAGGAAATCCATCAGAAAAGACTAGCAGACTCAAATCAAGGCATGACATTAGAGGGAAGGACATCCTATTCAACAGACTGGACAGATTCTTAGTATAGTGGATTATGTTAATTATAATTTCTTTCTATTATGACATGTAAAGGAAGGGGATGCCCTCCTATAATGATATGTATTAAAACCGAACGAAGGTCCCAGGCAAGGCTAGAGGGTTTCTCAACCCTGCTCTTCCCTACCAGTGCCTGCACTAAGCGGGTTCTTTGTATGTGTTTAATTGATTAATAAAATCTTGGCCTCGGCCTTTTACCAAAAAATAATAATAATAATAAGCTTTATAAATTTATTTAGATTAAATAAAAAACATGGAACAAATATTTTATGAACAAACTAGTACGTATTTTCTAGATAGTGCACAAAGTAGTGATTGGACCATTGCATGCGATTGAAACATAGGATGAAGTTAGGATACATGATCTTATGTGTTCATTACTCTTGTTAAAAGCCCTCAATTTGGTCTGTGAAGCTGAGGAAGGTCTTTTTTGAAATCCTACCTCCAAGAAAGAGAAAAAGGGGTTCTTATGATTGTGATCCCTTTGCAAGTCTTTGCCAATATTGCTGCCATATTTATAGACAAAAAAGTCCATCTACGAAGGACTGGTTTACATGGAAACAAGCTTATTTTTTGTTGTACAATCATTTTACCAATAGTTTGGTCAATAAGAACACTTAGTGAGGCATCCAAGATTATGAATATGAATCTGATCTTATTAGTATTTGCTGATAGGCTAGAAGCAAGTACTATTGCATCATTTTATGGATTTCCTCTCTTAACTAGTAATTAAAAAATTCCATTTCTACCAATTAAAATTAATTTTTTAAAAAAAATATTGCTACAAAATTAGTAATTTGTATAGTATACATGAACATTTTTTACATTTTTATAATTCAACAAAATTAATTTACAATTTTTCTATTGGCATTAGCCTCTTATACATGGATTTTGTGGAACACTACCTCTGTAACAATTTTTGAGGAAATATTATAGGGGAAAATTGCAAGAATACTTTACCATGGCCTTCAAATAATTTATATTAATTTTATGCTTAATAAGAATATAATAATTATATTATATCATATTCTTTTAATATTATACTAGCACTTGCACCAACTAGGTGCAATGTTCACACCGATAGCACCTTATGTTGTACGATATTTGAGAAGTACACTTGTATACAATTTCTCACAACATATTCGACAATACTTCATACACCTATCATGTGTTGATGCCTTTAAGCATCTCTTGTTGACTCCTTATAACACTCTGCACTCAAAAACATCAGAACATCAATAATCTCTAAATATTTATATAATATACAACATGGGTGTCTATCTTTAATTATCAATTTTGAAGTGATCAGTAACACAAGTGCCTCACTGAGGAACAATCTCCAAGACCAGTTGGACAGATGCTTTTAGAAACAAGAAGAAAGTTAAAACATGATGTTCTTTAGATGGTAATAGAAGGCCTTTAAACTCATGGAAATCCACTGCTACATTTGAACAAGAGAATTGAACAAATTTGTGCACATGAAACAATGCATGGACATTAAGCTTGAAGAGCAGTATTTGTACAGACAATAGTATCTAGCCCTTCGTGTGGCTATGCTAGATTTATGTCTGCATGCTTTTATACCATTATTTACTTTAATTATATAATTATTATTTAAAAAGAGTAAATGAAGCAAAAATTTGTGGCATCAAATTAGCATTTTATCACTGCAAATTTATCTTAAAATAACAGTCCTTGTTGATGTAATTTAATGTAAGTGATAATTCTACCTTCAGATCAATTACAATATGACTACAGCTAATTATCCATCATAAATGAAAATATATTTAAGCAACCTTAACAAAAATTCAAAATTTTCAAAATAAGGTTTGGGTTACTTACGGACGGTCTAATCCTTAACCCTAAAAAAAAAAATCAAAACAGATAAATTTAAACAAGCCTAACAAAAATTCAAATTTTCAAAATAAGATTTGGGTTACTTAGTGACAGTTAGGGCTTTAATAATTCTACCTCTTGCGAACTCTAAACTTGGTTGAGACAAGACCATCTTTTGTGCTATTTTAGACAATATGATATACATTTGATTTCTTCTCTAGCTTGATAGACATCATTGTGAAGAGGAAGTTGTAGACAGTAAATTTGTTACTATTTGTTAGATGATGAAAGGGTACAAAACAAAATATGTAAAAGGCAGTAAGCTTAGACCTTGTGCCTTGACATGACTAATTAAGCCAATAGGCTTTTTTATGGGCATTTGTTAGATGATGAAAAGGTACAAAACAAAATATGTAGAAGGCAGTAAGCTTAGACCTTGTGCCTTGACATGACTAATTAAGCCGATAGGCTTTTTAATGGGCATAGCTCACTGATGAAAAGTGTCAACTGACAGGAAACATTACAATACAATACACAGAAAAGTGTCAATGCCAATAAATTGTCTTATACCGGAAAAAATCCCAATCACACATTTTTACCAGAAAAAGGAGTGCACTGCCACGAAAAGTGGATGCATTAATGAATTAAAAGATAGTTATTTTTCTGCGTGAGCTATTTGGTCAAGTTGAAGGCATGCGAACAGTTAATGGCCATGCCCTAAAAAGCAGCGCAGACCCACTCAACAATAGCAATCAACCTCAGCTAGGGTTTGGACAAGGCAGTTTTCCAGACAAAAGGCATTGGTCCCAAGAATACTTAAGCTAAAGAGAATGGTGCTATAAGTGTTAGGTTTTCAAAAGGGGCACTTACTATCACAAACGGCCACAACAAAACAATCCTCTTCAAGCAATGAAAGGCCCGAAAAATTATTTTGCTGTCATAGAATTCTTGATTATCCGCCTGGTATTTCTACATTCTGTATTGGCACGGAAAATAGCAGTAGCAGTGTGACGTTCTAGCCTCCTAATACGACAAATTTGATACCTGCAATTCCAGTGCAGTTAGAAATAGAAGTGTGCCCACTAGATCTAACAGAGGAGTTATTTAGCAGTATAAAGGGTGCCTATAAAGAGTAGAATAGGAACAAGTGCTGCCCTATTTTAGCGGCGTGGTTGTATGCAGCTCATGTGAAGATGGCTCTCAGAAGCCTCTGTTAGCCCGTTTTGGAGGATTCCCTTATTCTTCCTGATCATTCACACAAGTGTGT
The DNA here is from genome assembly GCA_027943335.1 of Chamaecyparis obtusa. Classification (NCBI taxonomy): domain Eukaryota; kingdom Viridiplantae; phylum Streptophyta; class Pinopsida; order Cupressales; family Cupressaceae; genus Chamaecyparis; species Chamaecyparis obtusa. Next base: position 389,528 of record BSBK01002897.1, read on the forward strand.
TGATAATTTTCAGAGTGCTCTACATGGCCGCGAAATACACATTCCCCAGCCTAATGACACTTGTGACCTTGTCTTGTGTTTCTGCGGGATAAGGCTTCACTAGATTAGTACTCTCACTTGCCTGCAGGCTTTCAATGTCTCAGCCCCTCGGTACCATGTGACCGCATCGCCTTCCGTGCGTGCGCTGGACGATAGCTGCAGAAAGCCTACCTATGCGGGGTGTTCTACATGTGTCTCTGCCCTGCAACGGGTATAGTTTTAATTTGTATAACAACACTATATTTCCATTAAAATTAACGCATGAAAACCAGAAGTTTTTCATATCTTTTTTTCTTCATGAAGGTGGATATAACCCATTTTCGTGTTACTACGTTTGCTACCATTCTGTTAATGGCAATTTTCAGTGTTTTGTTAGAAATTTTGAGAATGTTTTAGAGAGGATGATGACCCCAACATTTGATATGTTTATTGTCTTGAGAATGTGGATGCGTAATTTTGAATCAGTAGTGACTGAAGTTGTTCTTAAGTTAACCCTTTTCTAAAGAGGTAGGCGTACAAAGATCATCTTTTTTGCTGGGGTTTAGCTGAAAGGGGAAGAGATTCAGGCCTTCACTTACGCTGGATTTTGAACAATTTTTACGTGGTTTTCTTTGAGGATTTGAATTCTACCAAATGTTCTTGTACCGGACGAAACTTGTCCTGGGCATGAATCATGATCATACTCATTTTTAAAGAGTGTCAAGCATTTGTATTCCACCAAAATTCCACATATTGGACCAAATAAGTCCGTGGATTGGACCAAATTTGTCGTGGGCATGAGTCTTGCTCATCTTTAAACAGTACCAGGCATTGTATTCCACCTTATGTCTTTGTATTGGCCAAATTTTGTTATGGGCATCACACCCTTCTTTAATCCATTTGTATTCCACCAAAAGACCCTAACAAGCATTAATTTTACCAATAGATCAAGAGCTATTTTCAATTTAACTTCATTAGTTTAAAATAAACTAATGGCATTGCTCCTTTTTCCTGATTGTTTATTTATGCTGATAATTTGTATTTTAATTCATTTGTTTTAATTGTTACTTCTACTTTTTACAAAATAATTGTCTAAAAAATGCAGCAATTTTGATCAGGAACATCAAAATTTTAGCAAACCAAAATTTGATTGCTAAACAAGGTCATAGATTGGGGAATTTTTTATCAAACTGGAGTTTCTTGTTTCCGATCACATTCCAAATACTAAAACTATTTGAAAAGATTAAAATTTTGCTTATTCCAATATAGCTCGAGTAAAGACGAATTCTAAGGAAATTGTGAAAACAGGCCCAAAATAAAAATAACCAGTAATAACAGCTGTATTAAGACAGGGCAAAAGAAACAGAGCAGAAAACAGAGATATGAAATGAAAAACACAGTAATATATTAATCGAGCTTGCTTACAACTTTCTGAGCTCTTAAATGCCTTCTAACAATACGCAGTATGCTTCTACACAGTACATATTTATAGAGGGCATACAAAATCTGGAAACTCCTTTTCTAGAATATTCTACATCTTAGAATGTTCTACCCAAATTCTGGAATGATCTTATTGAAGACTCTAGACAGTCCAATCTCTAGATTCTTCTAGACAATATTAATCTTCCTAACATCCCCCCTTAAGATTGGCTAGAAGAATTCAAAGAAAAATACAAAAGGGAGGGGAGCATTATATTACTATCCCCCCTTAATGTTCACCTCAATCATGCCTAACAAACCCCGTAATTTCAGAAATTTGGCCTCAAGCATACTCTTCGTAAATATATCTGCTGCTTGGTCTTCACTTGGACAAAATTAGAGATGAACAATATTATCTTGAACAAGATCCATGATATAATGAACATCAATCTCAATGTGCTTTGTTTTAGCATGAAAAATAGGATTGCTTGCAACTTGTATAGCACTTTGATTGTCACAATACAAAGTAGTAGCTAAACTTTGTTCAAAGCCAAACTCACATAAAAGATGTCGAAGCCAAACTACTTCTTTTCCTGCTTCCTTTGCTGCTCTATATTCTGCTTCACAGGAAGATAGTGATGTAGTTGCTTGTTTTTTGCTACTCCATGTAATTGGATTTGATCCAAGCTGAAAAACATAGCCTCCAGTAGATTTTCTATCATCAATATCACCACCCCAGTCTGAATCTGTAAAGCCAAACAAAGAAATTGGGGACTTGCAACTGTAATATATGCCATAGTACATTGTTCCACGAACATATCGCAAAATCCTCTTGGTAGCTAACCAATGACTTTCTTTGGGTTCCTGCATAAATCGAGATACCATATTTACTGCAAAACAAATGTCTGGTCTAGAATGAGTTAGATAAACCAAGCTACCAACAAGTTGTCTATATAGAGTAGGATCTACTTTCTTGGAGGTGCATTCCTTAGTAAGCTTGACTCCAGATTGGAAAGGAGTAGGGGTTGGCTTGCAATCAATCATTTTAAATTTCTCTAAAAGATCCAAAGCATATTTTGTTTGAGAGATGAACAACCCATCATGAAGTCTACTAATTTGCAAGCCAAGAAAATAAGTTAGTTCACCCAAATCACTCATATAGAATGTCTCTTTGAGATCTGATTTCAAATCATTAATTAAACCAATATTTGGTCCAGCTATGAGTAAATCATCTACATAAACTGCAACAATGAGGATGTTATTGTTCACTTTCTTCACATAAAGATTTGGATCTGATTTACATTTTTTAAACTCATGAAGCTGGAAATACTTGTCAATCTTCTCATTCCATGCTCTTGGTGCTTGCTTAAGTCTATAGAGTGACTTCTTCAATCTGAAAACATGATTAGGATGTTGCTGATCTATAAAACCTGGAGGTTGATCCATATAGATTTCTTCATATAAATCTCCATTTAAGAAAGCATTTTTTACATCCATTTGATGAATATGCCACCCAAGACTTGCAGCCAAAGATAAAATAACTCTAATTGTATTCATTTTAATGACAGGAGCAAATGTTTCTTCATAATCAACACCCTCTTTTTGATTAAATCCTTTAGCAACCAATCTAGCCTTGAATTTTTCTATATCACCATTTGATCTAAATTTTGTCTTGTAAACCCACTTGCAACCAATAATATTCTTACCTCGGGGTTGAGGTACCAGTTCCCAAGTTTTATTATCCATTAATGCATTATATTCTTCTTTCATGGCTTGCTCCCATTCTTTCTTCCCTCTAGCTTCTTCATATGATTTTGGATCATTTATTTGTAATGCTTTGGCCATGAGAGCACAACCATTCCTTCCTTGGATCTTTGAGCCTTGTCTACAGATTTCTTCAACACTTCTTGTCTTTTGTCTAGCTGGAGAAATATCTTCTTCATCATCACTACCTGCAGATAATGGCTGATCAAAAGCATTAGTAGTTTCATTGGTGTTAGCAATGCATACCTCATCCTCATCAATATGATCTTCACTTCTTTCTAGAAAAGGAGAAGCATTTGTTGTTGTAGAGTGAGAGGAAGTGGTTGGAAGTTGTGAATGCTCATCAAACTTTACATCTCTACTTACAAATACCTTTTTTGTTGTCAAATCATATAACCTATAAGCCTTTGATTCTTCACTATAACCCATAAACAAACACTTGTGACTCTTTGGTTCTAACTTTTTCCTCTTTTCATCAGGAATATGTGTCCAAGCAATACACCCAAATACCTTTAAATAACCAATGTGAGGCTTTCTACCACTCCAAGCTTCTTCAGGGGTGATATTTGTGAGGGCTTTAGTGGGAATTCTATTTACAATATATGCAGCACAAGAAACAGCCAAACCCCAAAATTTATTATGTAAGCTTTTAAAATGCAACATACAACGAGCCATTTCCAGAAGAGTTCTATTCATTCGTTCAGCCACCCCATTTTGTTGAGGACTATAAGGCACTGTTCTTTGCACTTTAATTCCACAAGTCTCACAAAATGACTCAAATGCATAGTTACAATACTCACCCCCATTATCAGTTCTTAAACATTTAATTCTTTTCCCACATTGATTCTCAACTAAGGCCTTAAATTTTTAAAAAACTTCAAGTACCTCACTCTTTCTTTCAATAAAATAAACCCATACTCTCCTACTATAATCATCAATAAAAGTGAGGAGATACCTGGCACCTGAAAGTGAGGGATAACCCGGTTCACATAAATCGCTATGAATGAGTTGTAATGGATGATTAGCTCTCCATGCTTTACCTGAATCAAAAGGATCTCGATGATGTTTTCCTAGCACACATCCTTCACAAACTCCTTTAGATGGTGAGATTTTTGTTAACCCTCTAACCATATCCATTCTAACCATATCTTGCAATTTCCTATAATTTATATGTCCAAGTCTAGCATGCAAAAGTTTTGACATATAATCAGCTTGAGCAATATAAGAATGAGAGTATTTAAATTCTTCATCAGCAAATCCCACAAATTTAAAAAGACTCTCTTCATGATCAACTCTACCAATGGCAATTATATTGTTTGGGTCTTTTCTATCTCTAACAATAACTTGATCAGCAGTAACAACAAACTTATATCCAGCTTGAACTATTTTGTATACTGAAATTAGATTCATCCCTAATCCTTCAACCAATAAAACATTTTTCAAAAACCCATTTGTTACATTAACAGTTCCTGTACCTAAAACCAAAAGTTTCATTTTATTGTCAATAGTAATTTCTTGATCTGAATTCTTTCCTTCATAAAAATCAGTAAGCAAAGATCTATCTCCAGTCATGTGATATGATGCACCTGAATCTAAAATCCATTCTTTAATAGAATCTGAAGCAAAGTAGCCCCCTTTAACATTAGATTTAACTTCAGGTGTAACACTTACCTCCTTACTTGTTTTATCTTCTCTTTTTTTGGAGATGGCTACAAAGCTGTACCTATCCTTCTTTCCATCCTTAAACTTTTCTTGCTTGGGCTTGTATTGATGCCTTTCATTGTCCTTCTTTTTCAAACAGAATTTCTCCATGTGATTTTCACCACCACAATACCTGCAAATAATGGGTTTTCTTCCATCTTGTTTCTCTGCACCATCATTTCTAGAAAAATGGTTAGAACCTTCATTATTCAGAAATTTATTATATCCTTTCCAATTCTTCTTTCCATCATTTCTAAAAAAATTACTTTTAGCTGCATAAGCATGATTCTTCTTAATATATCCTTCTTTAATAAGCTGAACTTCATCTAAAACAGACTTGCAAAACTGATCAAAAGATTGTTGTGGAGTATTGGGATTTAGCTGAATAACCCTTTTTCTTGATTCCTTAAATACCTTGTATGGTTGGGGAAGCTTACTTTCTACCATTGCAATTAGCTGAAAATCTTTTTTTGCATATTCAGCACCTAGTTTCTTCAGCTGGGCATTTAAAAAAGTAACTTCATTAAAATAATCAGTCATCTTTTCAAACTCAAATGGATCTAAGTTCACCAGTTTTTCTTCTATACTAAACATGTTAGCAACATCTGCATCTTTATAATCTGTTTCTAAATTCTCCCACAACTCGATTGGATTATCAATATCAACAAATCTTCTATTGAGATTGGGGCTTAAAGCTTTACCAATAATACCTCTAGCTTGCTCCAACTTACATTTCCAAAGCTCTTTTTCTCTATCAGTTTGGGGTTCTCCAGTTTCCTTATTCACTATTCTCCATAAAGCCTTTTCTCTCAAAGCATTCTTGACTGCAATCTTCCAATCTGCAAAACCACTTCCATCAAAGATTGGTAATACTTCATTTGTAGAGCCCATGTTAGCCACACAAGAAGAAACTTCAAGCAAATATTGTTTCAGCAATATAGAAACTTTTAAAAACAAATCACTTCAACAATCTATTTCTAGCTGAATCTCACAACAATCTTCTAGCTAAACCTCACAACAATCTTCTAGCTGAATCTGGCTCTGATACCATGTGAAAACAGGCCCAAAATAAAAATAACCAGTAATAACAACTGTATTAAGACAGGGAAAAAGAAACAGAGCAGAAAACAAAGATATGAAATGAAAAACACAGTAATATATTAATCCAGCTTGCTTACAACTTTCTGAGCTCTCAAATGCCTTCTAACAATACACAGTATGCTTCTACACAGTACATATTTATAGAGGGCATACAAAATCTGGAAACTCCTTTTCTAGAATATTCTACATCTTAGAATGTTCTACCCAAATTCTGGAATGATCTTATTGAAGACTCTAGACAGTCCAATCTCTAGATTCTTCTAGACAATATTAATCTTCCTAACAGAAATGAAGTACATCTTGAATTTATTTTCTTATCTTTTTTTAAAGAAATGTACATGGAATTAATTCTATTGGTATCTATAAATTTATAACTAATTAATGGTTTTCTTAAATAGCTTAATGAAATGACAGAGGTGGAGGAAGTCTCAAACGGAACAAGCAGGATTTATAGTCGGGACTGTGAGCTTATGGAGCTGACCTGGTTATTAGCTAAGAACAAAACAACCGTTAGTTTTTTTAAATTTTTGAGTCTATTTTATCAATAGTAATTCTTGTTGCATTATTGAAACGATTATAAATTTTGCATTGAAAAAGTTTTCATGAAGTTTTCTTTATCTTGGGGTGGTATTTGTAAAACATGACATATGTCGTGTTCGTCCTCCTAACATTTTGTGTGCATGCCTAAATTCTCAAAGGACTAATGGGTTCCTCTTCCATTTTGGTCTATGTATTTTCCACTTCTTTACTCCTTAATGAAACCCAAATACAAGTTTCTGCATTTGATTTCCATTAGTATTTTTTTTTTCTAGACCTAGATTGATATATCATTCATATTAGGGAGTAGATACTTCTGAACATATTATATTGAAAAGTATGAAACTTGAATTTTGTTGGATACCACCTCAAAATAATTAGCAACATAAATGATGAACGAAGATTATATCCCCAACCTTTTTGAATAAACTCTAAAACTATTTTGAGGCCATGTAAAACACTAGAAAGTAGTAAGGGAATGCTTGGATGTACCCATAAAATTCTAACAATGCATTTGAATAGGAAAATAAAACAGAGATGAGGATGTGGACACGAATGGAGTGTAAAATCTGAAGAGAAGGACAAAGGAGTGGGATTTCATTTATGCTGACTATTGCTAAAATGCATGAGGTTGAAAAGATGCGTATTATGAAAAAAATTAACTAATTATATGCCACCCAAGGCCTAGATCAATTCTAAGTCAATTGATGATAGTTTTCTTTGAGTAGCTTAAATTTGAACCTTCATCCCTACTCAAATTGTGGAGGCATTTATAGTTTCACTATTTCATTTATTCACCTTGTCTATGCAACTGTGATGATTAGTAAGAGTTTGATTTTTTTACAAAAGCTTAGTTTGAATGGATTGGATATGTTGCAACACTTTTAGAATCTTTGAAAAAAATGCAATAGTCCAAGTGTAAAGGTGTTGGTATGCTTTGTGTTGTCTAGCAGTTTGAGTATGGAGATAGAGATAAGAATGGGGAGAGATGTAAGGTGGGGAGAAGAAGAAGAAGGAGAAGGAGCAAAAGAAAAAAGAAGAGGAGGAAGAAAAAGAGGAAGAAGAACATGAAGAAGAGGAGGAGGAGGAGGAGGAAGCACTTGAAGAATACAAGGAGGAGGAAGAAGAAGAGGAGAGATGGAGGAGGAGGCGGAGGAGGAGGAGGTTAAAAAGGAGTAGGAGAAGAAGAAGAAGAAGAAGATGCAAAAAAAGTAGACAAATAATCAAAGAGAACGAGAAGACAATGGAGGAGGGGAAAAAGAAGGAGAAGAACAACAACTAGAAAGAGGAGTAGAAGGAGAAAGACAAAACACTTGATTTATCCTCCTTCAACCTCCTACTACATTAAACAATTTATATCTATGCCAATTTGAAGAACTCCAAGGGTTGATACAAATGCACTTAACACATTATCATACTTATATAATAATCTCCATTGCTTGCTTAGAGCAATGAATTATCTATTATGTTTCTAGATAATAATGCTATAATCACCATTCTTCAAGAGAATGGATGATATGCTATTGAATTTATCTAGATGATATGCTATTGAAATGCTATTGAATTTATCATGGATATTAATACCTAAATCTTTTGAATTTAAAGTATAACTATTCTTTTTCAATATGTAGAAAATTTAGATTTTATAAAAATGGTTTATTTGTAATAATGAAATTACACATTAGTTCATGTTCTAGGTCATATGTGTGAAGTTTTATTAGTTGGTAATAAATGAATGAATGAGAGCAAAGTATATAATATTTTTCAAAACAAAAAAAAATAAATGTCTTTTTTAAATTTTTTTATCAATCTAATGTCATTTTATTTTTTTTAAATGTTATATAATAGGTTACAAGTGTACCTCTCAAATACCATACGACATATCCTACTATCGGCGTAAACAATGCACCTCGTTGGTGCAAGTGCTAGTCTTAGTTAAAAATAAAATCATGTAGGTGAAAGGCCATCCTGTAGGGTTATCTACAAGGGCAACACAAGTTCGGTATAGTTAAAATAAATCCTGGTAAAAGGAACCAATATTCAACTTGTATCCGCATCACATAATTTCAGTGGTAGTTTTATTGGAAAAAAAAGACCACTAGCTGATTCTAGGAGTTCCTAAATGTTAAATCTCAGCCATGAAGTTGGCCATGATGTACATGTACAGCCCTGGGCACTTCCAAGTAAACGAAATGAACCAGGAAGAAAGACTGAGTTTTACTGATAATATCCATAAACTAAAAAAATCTAATAATATAGAATTGGTTGGTTTTATAAACTTTTTGAACACTAGTCGTTTGAAGCAGTCTCCACCTTATGTAATAGGGGAACTTTCTTCCAATCACTTTATCATTATCTTCAAGAATGGATTTGAATGCAAAAATTGTAAGACTAAGTGCACACAGGCACGGAAAATTTCAAATGCATTCATATCTAATAGAGAATATCAACAATATGAGGAGTCTTGGATATTTTTGTGTACCTTTTTATGATGGAAACTCGAATTCTTAATGTGGAATGCTATGTTCGTTGACAACTATGTAGCTTCAAACCTATGCACACCATACCAGATTAGAAACTGCATTCATATGCTAAGATTGAGATAACTAAAAAAGGATGATTTGATTTTTCTACCTCTATTATCAAAAAAGAAAAAACTATAATATTGAGGTTGCAAATAACTTGTAAATAGAAGCCAACTGATAGCAGTTTTGACTCAGTCACCTTCTCTATATGGTTAGAATTATCTTCTCCACTCGGAAAAGAATTCAATTATATTTTTTTGGTTTCGTTCACCTTTCAATTGATGTATCCAGTCAATGACAACAAAGGTATTTTCATACAGGCTACACAAGTTCCAATTTAGAACTCATATTCACCTAATGAAATAATATTCAAGTATGAAATACAAAAATAAAAGGCCTTGAAGAGTGTGACATAGAACTGAATCTTAAGGTTGAAAATAGTTACTTTATTAAAATACCACTATGAGCTTCGTCAATTCCATAAATAATTAATCCAACTACTCGTCAGATATGTCCAGATCTTCATTGCTTGTTTTTTGTGTGTCAAGAATGGTGAGCGAACAATAGTTTGAGGCATAGAAGATTTAGTGTCAAAACTTAGTATATATTGTTTAAGTTCAACTTTTGTATGATCTGATAGAGAAGATGTTACATGTGTGTATCCATCATAACATATGTGGATTCTTTACTTAGAAATTCATGTGATAGATATTTTGGTCATAATGTTGGTGCAATGTGTTAGTATATATACAATGTTTATCCATCATAGCATATGTACAGTCTTTACTCTAAAATAATTTCAACCCAAAGAATTCTTATTACATATGTACATAAATATGTAGATTTATACTAAATTTGTTTTGTGTCACTTCGTCACCTTTATTTGTATCCAATATGTCATTGTTTAAAATGTATAAATTGAAGCCTGTAATAAAATTTACTAATTTTAATTCCTAATAAAACAAATAATAACCATAGGCGAGAGAATAGGCACAATGGATGATAACTAAGCCATATAGGGTGGAAAGAAAAAATAACACAGGCAGACTGTATTGTGTATTTAGGTGTATATCATTATTTAACAAAATGACTTAAATTGAATTAACACATGAATGTTCCACTCTAAATTATTTCTTCAATTGTTAGGATAACAAAAAATTATGTGGATATTCGAAGATTGCATTCTATGACACCCTCATATAAATGTCTGATATATCAATGATTTTCCAACAAAAATAGTCCTAATAACAAGATGATTTCTAGAGCAACAAAGAATTCAGATGTTAGCTCTACCCCCAAACATGGTTCATTAGAGATTGAGATAACGAAAAAATAATTTTTGATGCTTTTAAACTATTGAAACTTTGGTACACATATATACAATCAGTTGGTTTTATAAGCAGATGCTAGTTTTCTTCACTGATCAGTTGGTTAATAGATGCCTGATTATAGTTTTAGTGGGAATTTAAATGGTTGTGCAGCTAGAATCTGTATGTATACTTTGATGTTTATTCAGCTTTTATCTATGATTCGTGTGTTTGCAATCGGCCTTTCTTTAAGAAATTTATCTTTAAAACTCTAAGTCGGTTGGCTTGGAATAATTCTTGAATGTTCTGAGTTTGAAGAATGTTGTTGTTAGCTAGCAATAGAATGTAATCAAAGCCTTTCCATGCTTTTTGGTAAAAGCGTCTCTTGAATCTAATTCTTTTATAATAAAAGTTGTTGGAAGCAAATCTTTGTAGAAGGCAACTACTCCTTTAAAGCAGAGATTTGGTTGATATAGTAGCTCAATTGTTAGTGTGGTTTTCCTTTATGTATTTGGGCTTTAGGAGTTAATTGTTAATTTTCTTTTTAAAGGAAAAATTTGTTCACTAACAATGATGATGATGATGATGATGATGATTTTTATGATGCTAACAATGATATTCATGCTAGTGATTCTAATGACATGTATGAGACTAGTGATATTGATCATAATTTACTAGCTATTCTTTCACAACAATTATCTATTACTCCTAGTAAGGGTTGATGCACAAAGATGAGAGCCAATTCCGTGGAAGTCTGAGGCCAAAAAAAATTAGCACAAGAAACGAGCACCTATTTTTAAAAATTGGGTGCCCGTTGTTAGAATGATTTTAGAATAACTGAGAGGGGGATAAATCAGTTATCCTTAGGTCCAGATGTACCAATTCAACTTTTAAACACTTCAAACAATTCAGATCTACCGAACAATCCACTCGTTATCTATAGCATATAACTAGTAACATAAACTTGTAGTCCAATATCCAAAAGTAATCAATTTGGAGAATATAAAATACTTAACACATCAAATACCATTCACACAAGTATGACACCAGGATTTAACATAGAAACCCAATTTGGGTAAAACCACTAGTAACATGCTACAAATTTTTCACTCTTCTAAAGTGAGCTATGTGAGGAGCCAACCCTATTAAAGGTTACAATACACAATGCTAGGTGTGACCCTGTTAAAGGATTTAATCACCCTGTCAAAAGTGGCCTTGTTAGAGGACTTAAGAATGTCCCATTAAAATGTCACCTTGATTAGAGGATTTACAAATGATTGTTAGGTCAACCTTGATTAAAGGATTTCAATCGATACAATGGTTAGAAAGTAACATTAGGTTTTGATCTAATACACATAACTCACTTTGCAAATACAGATCCAATGTAGCTCATATGTTGATCTACTAACTGGCCTTCATTATCATCTCCATCTTTGATCTTCTTGGAAACCCTTCAAGCAATCACCACTCCACAACTCTTCTCAGCCTTTTGCTTAGGTTCGCCAATCAACAGAATCAACCTCTTGCATAACCTATAAGTAGGTTATACTTATACCTCATTAACTAGGTATCTTGATCTTTTTCCACTTAATCATCTCCTTAGATCTTAGGTTTAGGTCAGATTCATTCGAATCCTTCCAACATTTCATTCTCCCTCTAACCTTCTAGATACTTCTCAAAATTTCTCTTTGAATCTATGCATAAAAAATGGTTTACTGTCCATTAAATACTCTGGGTCATTCATCCTTATCTTGAACACATTTTACATATTCCAAGAATTTAACTATGTTGGTTGGGAATCTAAATCCCTTCACAAACTGTAAAATACTGACACTCAGTCATCATTGTGATCCTATGCTCGATCTTTACTGTATAATGCGGTCATCGCTAAACTGTTCTACTCAGTAATTGTTGTCTTCACTCGGTCCATTATCTGATACTTGGTAATTACTGATGCCCAGTCAACACTATATTTTCTTGGCTTATATTGGCACTTGGTCAACACTAGAATCACTCAACTTATATTGAAGTTCCTTAATATTCTTCTCTTTTTCTCGGTTAAGCCTATGCTTTCATACTTTCTTTCCTCAATTATTCTATGCTCCAAACCAACTATCTTCTCCACTTATTTTTATAGATAAACAACATGTTACCTTGTCAATGTGCCAACTAATCAAGTACCCATTGTAGTTTCTCATAACTCAACCTTTTCACTAGGTCTTCTTGTTATCTTCTCTTTTCAAATCCTCTTCATCAATCAAATGATATTGTACTCTACTAGATAAAAACTATCTCACCAGTTAAGGTTTGACATCAATGACAATATAACAATTGTTTCAATTGTAATTTCCAATAATCTCCCTCTTTAGCATTGATGGTAACACCATGTGCTTAGTTACCATACAATCCAAAAAGTATGTATTGAAGAAACTTATGTCAACTCTATGTAATCAGATCTTCATTAATATCCTTAGCTTCATTCTGATTCACATCCACTGCAAATATCAGATCCCTCTTGGAAATATCTCTCCCTCTTTGTCTATGCATCAATTTTACTGAATCTCTCCCTCAACTATTCATGGTAGCTTCTGTTGAATCTCTTTCTTTTTGAAAATAATGCCAAAGACACTTTTTTCAACTTTCTCATTCATCTTCACCATGTAGATATCTTCATATCAGATCTCTAAACTATATACTCCCTCTGTCATCTTGCTTATGACTAATCAACTTCTTGCGCTTTACTCTTCAACATCTCCTAAAGTGTGACCTCATTGCATCAATTTGTACTGGATATTTTGAGATACATTTGATGCAACACTCTATTTGATTCTAGGTAGCCTTAGTTAGGGGAATCACCCTTAATTTACCTCTTAGATACACATGTGCATCCTTAGGTAAATATTTAGTGAATATATCTATTAACTGCTCCTTTGTATTCACATACTTCAGTCTCATTTCTTTGTCTTGAACTAACTCTCTCAAGTAATGATACTTGATAGCAATATGCTTGGTCTTAGTGTGTATCACAGGACTCTTTGATATATTGATAGTACTTGTGTTATCACATAAAATAACAACTAGTTCAGTGATCTCTTCCTTCATACCTTTAAAAAATTGCTTGATGTACACTATATTTGAACAATTAACTATTGTTGCTACATATTCAGCTTTTGTTGTAGATTGAGAAATGCAATTTTTTTTCTTGCTTGTCTATAAAACTAATCTCTTTCCTAGAAAGAATGCGCCACCACTTGTACTCTTTCTATCATCCACATTTTATGCTCAATTTGCATCAGTATAAACTTTCAGTTCAAACTTGTTATTTTTCTTGTAGTACAATCCATAATCCTTTGTTCCTTTTAGATGTCTCATTATCCTTTTTACTACCATCATGTGATTCTCCTTACGATTTACAAAAATATTGCAACAATCCCAATTGCTAATACAATAGCTGGTCTATTGCGAACAACATATTGTAGCTTTCCAATCATTGACCTATATAAGGTTTGATTCACTTATGTTGTTTCATCATTCTTTTACATTATGTCCAGTAGCCATAGGTGTACTTACTGGTCTAGAGTCCTCCATGCCAGAATTTTTTAGTATCTCCTTGATATACTTAGATTGAGTAATGTAAATACCTTTCTTCATCCGGTAAACTTGCAAACCAACAAAGAATTTGATCTCTCCAAAATAGACATTTCAAATTCAGTTTTCATCTCATTTGAAAATGTTTGGCATAGTGCATCTTGTCCTCCAAATATGATATCATCAACAAATATTTCAGCTAACAATACTCCTTTACCTTTTTCAGTCTTTAAGTATAGATTGTTGTTGTCATTTATTCCTGCAAAACCAATCTTGAACAAGTAATTATGGAATCTTTCATACCATGCTCTAGGGGCTTGTTTCAATCCATACAGTTCTTTGTGTAGCTTACATGGGTAAGTGCACAAAGATGGGGGACCAAAAAGGGGTATAACATGCCACTTTTTTCCTGAAATGAGAAAACTCTGAACTTCAACAAGAAATTGAAGATAGTTAGACTCAAAATTTTGAGATGCGACAAAAACAAGAGTTGTAATACTCTGAATCTAGTTCCTAAACTACTAACTTATTTTGAAAATGGTGTAGATTAAGGCCCTCAAAAAGGGGGAGCACAAAAAGTGGTCCTATTTTTTGTCCAAAAACATAACACAACGTCTGGTGTGCTCCCCCTAAAATGTTAACTTTTTTTTTGAATTTTTTTAATCGCTCTAGTGAGAAGTTAGCTAACACCATGTAGTTTATCCGGGATTTTTTTTGGTAATTTTTTTATGAACGTATAATTTTTGATGAATTTACGAAGTGCACACATCTTGAAAACATGAAATTTCTGTGTGCTCCCCCTAGAAATCATTTAAAACTAATCAAAAATTAAAATTTCTTTTTTAAAGTGTGTAGAATGGAGTCTAGTTTCTAAAAATGTAACTTATTGCAAAAATTGATAAATGAGCCAAAATCTATGCCCAAAATACTGCATGTTGGTTTTTTACAAAAAATGGACATACACACAAAATAAATTAGAGTTGAAAAACTTAACATAATCAGAATTCAAAATAAATTATATGCTTAGATAGCTAACAGAGAGATCTGCAATATCAAGTCGCCTGATTTT
>BSBK01002898.1:0-232500 GCA_027943335.1 Chamaecyparis obtusa
ACCGCCATAAATCTGTGTATGTTATTCGCCACTTCCCATAATTTTGATTGGCAAGACCTGCTATAAGAACCTGTCTATACGCAAGGGTGATTGTGCATTGGGTGAGTGCAAGAAGCAGCTTGAGTTGTGAGTGGAGAGGATTTTCTGGTGCTGCCTTCTCTTGGCTTCCTTCATCAAGGTAACACATTCTCATTTTACAGTTTGTTTTTTCTCTCTTTTTCAGGCGTGTTTAATATAGTTTGTATGGCAGGGTGAAAGACAATCGCCAAGAAAGGACAATCCGAGAACAATTTCGAAGCGGCACTGGTAGCAGACCTCAGCATTTCAAAATGGAGAAAGATCAACCCACTTCATCTGCATCTGGCTCAAACATAGAGAGAGCAATACAAATTCTGAATAGTCATAAAGAGGCTCTCCCTCCCGAAGCAAAAAAGCTTGTAAATATAGCAATAGGTCATCTTACTGCGGCTCTAGCTTATTTAAAGCCGTCAAATGAGTCCGGCCCAGCTTCTTCATCTGAGGTTTCCTTAACATCTGATATGAATTTAGATGCGTCAAATGGGTCTGACCCAGATTCTACAAATTTAGATGCGTCAAATTGACCTGACCCAGATCCTAGATTTCATGTTTCCCCTCGCCCTGCTTTAATAAAATAAAGCGGACCCAACTCACCCACAGTAAACTCTGAATCACAACAAGAACCATCTGATGACAACACAAATCGATGACTATTACGAAAGGAGTTATGAAATGAGGTTCTGTTGCACTAGGGAACAACAGTCTTCAGGAAATATTTAGTAATTGAATTGGTGCGAAATCTCCATGTAAAGTTTTCCTTTCAATGGTTATCTATTTTCCGTGTTACTTCATATTCTGTGCAAATGGTCCTCTTTGGTCAAGTGTAGACTACTTAGTTTCTTTTAAATGTATTTTCCTTGTAATTTCGAATCGATGCTTTTTTTTCAGTTAATAACTATTTCTATATAGTTTTTGATTTAAAAATTGTCATATTAAAAAAATATATATTATTTTAAGAAAAACGGAATTGAATAAATACAGTAAAATTATTATAGTTATTATCAAATTCAGAGAGATGTATCTATTAAGTCAAATTGGTGTGTAGTTCTTTCAAAATTTCTAACTTTAATCAAAATTTCTTATAAGTTAAAAGAAACTTTAATCATTTAGTGAGTAATGAATGAATTCATGAATTAAATTGAATATTGTACAATATAGTTTATATTGTAAGATTTATTATTGTATTCGAAATTAGTTTTATTTATATGTTTCAATAATTTAAAGGAAGAATAACAACATTCTTAAAAAAAATAACAAGTGTTATTATTTTTTTCTAATATTTTAAAATGTATTTCAAATCTATGATAGATTATAATTTAATGAGAAAAAATATAATTTAGTTGGTCATATCTATTTGGTAACATCTTATTCAATATCTAATTTGAAATCAAAATTAAGAAGAAGTGTTGTAAAGTAGCTTCAATCTCCAAAAAAATATATTGATGGTTTGGAAAAGTTAATTATTTTTTTTATAATTTTTTTTTTTTGAGTTTAAATGCTTCTGGATTCCATTGTCTATATAATTTTTGTATCAATGTGATCTCAAATGTTGATGCAAAAATTACATGCACAATAGAATCTAGAAGCATTAACAATTAAACTCGATAAATTATAGAAATCTATTTTTTCCATAAAATTGATAATAAAATACAGCAGTTGATATAAGTTATTTCTTTGTCTTATTTGTTATTACTGCATGAAAATTTCTTTATTTTACAATTTAAAAAAATAAGAAAGATAATCAAGCTGTTTAGCAATGTCTAAAATGCCTACTTTTAGATAAAAATTATAAAATTAATCTATTAATAAAATAAATTAATATATTATATATTGTAAGAGTCCTATAAAAGATTTTTTTTCCTAAATAAAAAAGAATATGAACTCCATATCTATTATTGAAAAATGGAGACAATAATTAAATATACATTTATGTCAAATAAGAAGTGTCAAGAAAACTTTTTCGAATTTTCATGTTGTAATAATCTCTATTAATCAACAACTCCAATATAGGCTCGTCATCTATTTCCGTGCTCATTGATATGTGTACAAAGTTAGAATCATTTGGGAAAGGAAGGTGATAGCCTTCTGGCTGTCCATCTTCTCTACAGGGAATCCAATGCCATCTGCGAGAGGAAGACACTTCCAGGAAAATGAAAATGAAATACCAAAAGGAATGTAAAGAAAAAATAAATTAGCAAATATAAAATCTAAGCGCAAAGACTAGAAGTAAGAGCAATTATGAATGAGTAAATCAGCTAGGCTGGTGCATAAAGAGAAACACAGGATTGTCGTGAATAGAAGAATATGAAGTTTTCAAAAAGAAATCTCAAAGAGGGCACCGAGAAGAAATAGAAAGGTGTGCGCTGAGTTTAATAATTGCAGTTTGGTAGGAGCATAAGAAAAAGAGATAGCTAGATAAAGGCGAAGGAAGGAGAAGCACATATAATGTAATAACACAAGGGACTTTGGCCCTTGCTTAAAGAAGATATAGGCGCTAAAGTGGACTACAATGGAGGCGCATGAAAAGGAGGAGGAGACCATGTTTAGATTATGAGATGAATGAAAGTTTTCGAGTGAACATTAAGAAACTGAGTGAGATTTTGGTGCAGTTGCATGTAGTTTTGGATATTATAGGTAGAAAGAGAGTTAGGGTGCAGGGCTGTGAGAGGAAAAGACCAAAATAGCACTGAATTTGAAAAAGACACAATAACATTTGCTACGCTAGCTTGAGGAAATAGTTTGTGAAATGGTATTACAGAAAGTCATAACAAACACATAAGAAAGAGGACAAGAGATAGGTGTATGAACATATAGAGAGAGTGAAAGAATATGCCTTGAGAATGCAGCAGTGAATTAGTAATTTAACAACGCAGATTTAAACAAGATAAAGAGGGGCACGCAAAGAAACAAGTAGTTTCAGTGTGATTTGAGGGTGCTGTTAGAAAAATAATAGATAGAGAAGGTTGAAGGAAGGAAAGATAGCATGGAAGGGACAAGACATGAATGCAGGATGAACATATGAATAAATTTCTACTGTTATTTCAAATTCTTATTTTGGTGAAATAAAATATGCAATTATGAGTTTATGTTTTGTTTAAAAAAAGAATGCAAGTTAGAGGCTGCGAGATTGGGTAATTTGGTATGAGTCATGTTGTGACGTTTATCACACCTCCCCCATCTGCGATGGGACCCCTGTTCTTTCCTTGCTAGCTGGGCCCTTTTTGCTTCGGTCTCGGTTGCTCTGTTGGTAGGGGTCCCTTAGATTCTTGTTCTTTAGAAGAAGTCTGGATCTGCAGGAGATATAACAAGTTCAAGGGTCTTTGAAGCACAAATCATCGGTGAGGGAGAACCGCAACAAGTTCAGTTCGAAATAGACGAGATAATGAATTTGAGAACAAATTCTATTCCTAAGGGGATGATTGAGCTAGAAAGAATTTTTGATTCAGACAGATTGAGTGCCCTTAAGTACAACGGAAGGAGGGGAATGTGAAGAAATGAACTTAGGGACTAAGGAGAATGTCAAGAATGTTTTTATTGGTAAAGTTTGTACTCCTTAGGAAAAGGAAGATATTCTGAAGCTTATGAGGGAATTCTCAGATGTGTTTTCATGGGGATACACACATAATTCCACTGAAGCGAAATAGTAAACCATTCCGGAAAAAGCAGAGACCGATAAATCCCTTGTTAGAACCACTAATCCATCAAGAAGTGAAGAAATTACTTTCTGCCAGAATAATTTTTCCAGTCAGACACTCGACGTGGGTCGCCAACTTGGTTCCTATTAGAAAAAAGAGTGAAGAAATAAGATTGTGTGTGGATTTTTGCAATCTTAATAGAGCTTCAAAAAAGGACAATTATCCAGTGCCATCGCTAGATGAAGCTATACCAGTTGTGAATGGACCCCAAATGATGTCATTTTTAGATGGTTATTTTGTGTATAACCAGGTGATGGTAGAAGAAGAAGACAGATTGAAAACTACATTCACCACTAAGTGGGGCACATTTGCATACAGAAGAATTCCCTTTGGTTTGATTAATGCCAGAGCCACTTTTCAAAGAGCCAAGGACTATGCTTTCAAGGATTTGGTCAGTAAATGCATTATTATATACATGGATGATCTCACTGTGTTTTCTCAGTGCAGAGAAGATCATATGACCGATTTAAGAAGAATCTTTCAGAGATGTAGAAGATATGGAATTTCATTAAACCCAAAGAAACGCATGTTTGTGGTCACTAAAGGAAAATTGCTGGGACATGTGATTTCAGAGCTTGGAATCTCAATTGATCCTGAGCACATTGAAGCAATTTCAAAGTTGGGGCTTCCAGCTAGTCAGGAAGAATTAAAGTCATTCTTTAGCAAAATCAACTTCGTAAGGAAGTTCATTTCAGGATTTGTAGAAATAGTGAAGGTACTAAACGACATGTTGAAGAAGGGTGCAAAGATAGATTGGACACTTGCAGCAAAGATGGCTTTCAAGGAGATAAAGCAAGAAATTGTGGATGCTCCTATTTTGATCAGTCCAAATTACACTAGGCCATTCTACATCTATTCATTTGCATCAGAGCATACTTGTGCAACTATCCTCACTCAGAGGATGGAGGAGAAAGATGAGCATTCTATTGGCTTCATGAGCTCACTATTGAAGGATTTAGAATTGAAATATCCAAACATAGAGAAGCAAGTCTATGCTTTAGTGAAGGCAATCAAGAAATTTTGACATTATATTTTGAGAAGCAAGGTTTTTGCAATTGTCCCGGATGTAGAAGTGAAGATACTATTGATGTAGAATGAACTAGGAGAAAGAAGAGGAAAATGGATGTCTATCATTCATGAATATGTCATGAAGATCGAGGACAAACTCTGACATAGACAATCACAACAACTGGTCCCAGATTAGCTCAACACGTATATGTGATGGAGCAAGTATATCCAGATGAATGGTATGATGACATTGTTTAGTACCTCCTGAATCAAAAGTCTTATACACACCTAAATTATGTCCAAAAGCATGCCTTGAGAATGAAAAGTCAATAATTTATGCTTCAAGGAGAAACTCTATACAAAAAGAATCATGATGGAGTCTATTTGAGATGTGCGGGAAAAGGAGAAGAGAAACGGATCCTTGAACATTTTCATAGCAATTATGGGACTAGTCATGGAAGTAGTCTCTCTATGGCCCATTAGATTTCAAGTGCAAGATATTAGTGGACCACATTATTTAAAGATGCCTATGAACATGTAAAAACCTATCACACATGTCAAGTAGCTACGACACGTGCGAGAAATCTTGCAATGCCTCTGTAACTTGTTATTGAGGAAAGACATTTTGCAAAGTGGGGGTTTGACTTTATTAGTCCAATCAATCCACCTTCTTTGGGACAACACAAATACATCCTACCTACTACTGATTATTGCACTCGCTCGTTAGAAGCTCACCACTAAAGAATTGCATGACAGAAGTTGTCATTAAGTTTCTTGCATAAAAGATTGTCATGAGATTCGAATGTCCACATGCTCTTGTATGCGACAATGGTACTGCATTCAAATCTCTAAAGTTTTCAAACTATGTATTTGATTATGGAATTACATTGAAGTTCTCATCAAATTACTATCCTCAAGGAAATGGGTTAGCTAAGTCAACAAATAAGAATCTGTTAAGTGTCGTCAAGAAGTTGTTGGAAAAAAATCCCAGGGACTGGCATACGCAGCTGACATTTGCACTTTGGGAAGATAGAATAAGAATCAAGAGCTCTATAGGGACATCTCCCTATCATCTTGATTATGGACAAGATCCAATTGTTCCCATTTAGTTGAGAATCCCGATGTTGCAGTTTGTGCAAGAATACATGGAAGGTGAAGACATAACGCGTACACGATTAACACAATTGCTTCTCCTAGAAGAGAAAAGAGATCAAGCACTCAAAAAGTTCAAAAAACATCAAGTTGTGGTAAAAAGATGGTTCGACAGAATGACCAGAGTTAAGGACTTTTGAATTTCAGATCAAGTACTTTGCTGGGATAAGGCACATCAAAAGAAAGGCGACCACGACAAGTTTGGTAATCTATGGATGGGGCCTTTTCAAATTTCAGAGATACTAGGAGATAATGCATTCAAGCTGAGAACTCTGACAGGAAAGGAAGTCCCATTTCCCATCAATGGGAAATTCCTCAAGCATTATTTATGCCCTTACATTTCCCTCTAGAAGCCTACTATGTATATAGTTAGTCTAGGTTTCCTTTCTATTCCTTCATTTTGGTTTCCCTTTTTCTTCGCTCTTTTGTTGATTTGCTTGTAGTTTAGAGGGGATTTTGGTTTTCTTCCCCTATTTCCTTTTTTTTCATTTCTTTCCCATTGGTGGGATTTAGTCTTTTTGTAGTTTAGGTTGTTTTGGCTTCTCGTAGTTTAGTTGTTAGTTTAGGGTTTGTTTCCCCTAAGCCTGGTTTTCTTAGGTGGTTTTGGTTTTGGTTTTCACCAAGTTGCCAGGGGGTTTGGGGTGTTCCCATTTGCAAGGGGGCATTGTGTGATTTTAAACTTCATTTGAAGATTCCACTAAGTCTTGTTTATCTTATTTCTTGGATAACTATTTATGAAGATCCCTAGAAACTAAGGTTGTCTTTCTTATGTTTATCATTAGGTTGGGACACAAATTTTACTCGAGAGGTTAATCATGCACTATGTCTTGACACTTGAACTCTGAGATTTCTTTATATTTCACACCTAATTGTTTCTCTGATTCCATTTTAGTCTCTTTGGGAGAGGTCATGGCTTGTGAAAATTTTAAAATCTTGCTTTAGTGCCACTATATTTCCTAAACCCATAGTAAGCTTCACTACTCACAAGCCAAAAGAAAAGAAAGAACTGCAATATCAATTGAAAAGGAAAAAAATAAAATAAAAGAGAAAATGAAGTAATTGGATTTCAGGGTTACACATAAATCTCCATAGGTGCTCAAAATTATAATTCACCAGAAGTGGAGCAATCTCCATTGGTTTTACAATGAAAACTCCGTTGGGGCTATAGATGCTTGACTGGCAGTGAGGCAATGTCTAGGATGCTTTTGCAGTTAGGAAGAATATATAGCTTGCCTTGGCCAATCTTAGGGTTTCTAAGCAGTTTTCTTGAGTGGGAATTAATGCATTTGCACACACGTAGGTAATTGAAGGATGACAGGTGTCTTGATCCAATATATGGTTCTTCTCCCCTTTCGAATTATGTTTTCTATCTTAGTGACAGCATAAGTTTGTTGACTAAGGAATTTGGGTTCAAAGTAAATTTTAATCCTTGAAATGTTTTCAACATTTCACCCATGGAGTCACCAGATGTTGTGACATTTATCACACCTCCCCCATCTGTGATGGGATTCCTGTTCTTTCCTTTCCTGTCGGGCCCTTTTTGCTTTGGTCTTAGTTGCTTTATTGGTAGGGGTTCCTTAGGTTCTTGTTCTTGAGAAGAAGTCTAGATCTGCAAGAGATATAAAATGAGCCCAACTCATCTCCATGATAGTTAAACAAAGCATTGTATAAGAAAAATATCCACGGTAAAAGCCCCAAGAGATTTGGGGGAAAGTCAATTCAATGAAGGAATATGACAAAATGAAAAATCCTTCACTCAATACAATATGAGTTAGAAAGTAAAGTCCACCAAGATAACTGAGAGGGGGAGGAGGGTAAATCAGTTATCAAATAAATACAACTTTTATCAACTTCAATAGATTTTAACCATGTTGTAGACACGGCAAATTGGCCAAAGGCTTAAATCAATCAAAAGGTGCATCAAATCATCAAAATAGCACGAAAAATCAATAAATGGAACAAAGGCAATTCAAATCAAAGGAAAATTCAATTAAATGATTAAATGATTAAACAAAGCTTGAAAAGGGGAAAAACACTACAAAATTGATTAAATTCAATTAATGACATAGTTGTTGAAATGAAAAATCAAAATGAACCTCTTACCCTTCATGGCTAAATTTAATTACTTTAATTAATTAATAAATCATAATTTCCCTCAACAAAGCAAAAAGGAGACAAAATGGACACAAATCACTCACTTTTGTTGAAATGGTCTAGCCTTTTGAAACCATTTAAATGTTTGTCCCCCCATTTATGGACAAAGCAAAGCCAATTGACCTTACCCAAGCATAACCATGGTTATCTCACTCTACCCCCTACCCTTGGGAAAATATTATATATTGAAGGCATTTAGAAGCATAATTCATACACTCCATATCTTTGAATTGCAGCAAAGCTCTGTCAATTTGCATCCATATCACTCACTTATCATTTGTCATTGCTAATTAGCTTAAATTGCATTGATCATAGTAGATTGTTCATCAAATAGAGCTAGAATTTGATAGAATAGATCTAAATTTGCATATCATATAGCTTAATTCTCATCTTTAGAGTGTCACTAGTGAGGATCATAGCTGAGAGCCTCATTTACCACTTTATTTTAGAGATCCATGAGATATTTAGATTAATTGTGCATTATTTAGATTAGTTTGCTTTGAATAGTGTAATTGTCTTTTAAATCTTGTTATTTCATGAAGGTGTAAATCACTCACACACACATGTAAGCAATTTAATCAAAAACCATAGAAATATATTCATACACAATAACATAATGACACAAGATATGTTGACTAGGGAACCTCTTGATCAAAGAGTAAACTCTGGTGGGAATGATGCCCACAAAAGATGCACTAATATGAAAGTTCCTTGTGAGAGGATAGAATCTATTAGGAGTCTTATGAAATACATTCAGTACATATGAGTCCCTATTAGGAGACTTTGAATCCCTACTAAAAGATTCTAACTCTATTAAGAGTTATAGAAGACAGAAGGACCCACTACCCAAACAGCTTCAGGGGAAGATCACTGAACCCACTATCCAAATGATCTTTGTATTAATCAACATAATCATACCAAAAGATTACTAATCTCAACAATTCAATACTCCTTTGACTGTGCTAGACCACACCAACTACTTCATCAGATGTCAATACCAGATCTCTATACTTCACATATCCTCTTCCAACAAGTATTGCACAATTTTGCAATTCACTTTCAAATAAAATTCACTACCTCTTTCTACAATTAGAAAAAATTCCTTTCTTTATACCACACTCAAGTAATTACAAATGAGTCGGCATAAAAATTATAAAATAAAAGTTTCCACACATTACACAAAAATTACACAAAATTGTCAGCTTCCAATAAAGATAATTCTTCACTTGCGTGACCTTAGATCTTGTTCTCACGTCCACATCACTAACATCATATCTTCAACTGCCTCATAACTGCACATGATCAGATTCAATCCTGATTAGAAGATACCACCTAATTTCCACAAACTGCTACTCATGAACACTGCCTGAATACTGCTTCCACTAATTTCCTCATAACTATCATGAATAAATGAATTTATGTATGCGTTCTTAATCATGATCTTATATAACATCAAGGAGTAATTCCTCAACTCTGCATAGCTTCATCTTCAATATCCCAAGTGCGCTAACTCAAACACTATCTGCTTCTCTGCTAATCTTCAGTAGATCACTATGTTGACATCAATGACAATCACAGTCATGAATACATGTTACAACTACTATAGAATGGCTATGAATACTCCCCCATAGGATATATTTAGTATTCATTCCTAACAATCTCCCCCATTGGCATTGATGGCAACATAGATGAATAAACATCCAATTTCCATGAATACCAACACTGCAACACTGCTACTATAAAAATGCTTTCGAATCCTCTTCATCAATCAAATCTTGCTTCATTTTCCCATTCAGTTCTCTCCAATAGATGATTTTTCATGAATATTTCTCCCCCATTGACATCAATGACAAATGTTTCATCATTTTGTCAACAACAACTTCAATGTCAAAAGACACTCTTCAAAAAATACATTCACTAGAGTCCTCATGATTCAGCTCAGATAAACATATTCTCCCATAGAGGAAGTACCACCATCCAGTCCAAAAGAAAGATAGAGCTCATATACCACTAGATGGATGCAAAAATCAGTATCACTTCTTAAAAGTACGCTGGGGCATAACCCCAACCATACCTCTCAGATACTCAAATGTATCCTTAGGAAAAGGTTTTGTGAATATGTCTGCAATCTACTCCTTTGTGCTTATATACTCAAGTCTGACTTCTTTCTCTGCAACTCTCTCTCTCACTACATGATACTTTATTTCTATATGCTTCATCTTAGAATGTAACACATTTTTCTTATACATACTAACTGTGCTGGTGTTATCACAATATATAACAATAGGCTCAAAAAAAATTATTCCAATATCCTTTAGCATTTTCTTCATCCAAATTATCTGATTAAAATTGTTTGCTACTGCCACATACTCTACTTTTGTTGTGCTCTATGAGATACAGTTCTTCTTCTTTCTTATCCAAGAAACTAATCTTCCTCCAAGGAAAAATGCTCCACCACTGGTGCTTTTTTTTTCATCAACACTACCTCCCCAATCAGCATATGTATATGCACATAGGGTAAAATCATCAGATTTTTCATACCATAATCCATACTCAATTGTGCCTTTTAGGTACCTCAATATCCTCTTTACTACTGCCTAATGTGATTCTCTAGGTCCAGCTTGAAATTTTGCTACAATTCCAACTGCATGTGATATATCAGGTCTTGTATGAGTTAAATATTGCAATCTTCCAGTCATAGACCTATACTTATTTTGTTCCACTACAGGATTCTCATCTATGCTAGATAACTTGTGTCCAGTTACCATAGGTGTTCCAAATGGTTTACAGTTCTCCATTCCAAATCTCTTCAATAAATCATTCAAGTATTTTTTCTGACTTACAAAGATACCATCATTGTTCTATGTTATCTGCAATCCTAAAAATTATTTCATCTCACCAATCATGCTCATTTCAAATTAAGTCTTCATTTCATTTGAAAATTTATCACTTGCTTCATCTTCTCCTCCAAAGATAATATCATCAACAAAAATAACAATAAACAACAAACCATTTTCAATTTCTGT
Organism: Chamaecyparis obtusa; assembly: GCA_027943335.1. Classification (NCBI taxonomy): domain Eukaryota; kingdom Viridiplantae; phylum Streptophyta; class Pinopsida; order Cupressales; family Cupressaceae; genus Chamaecyparis; species Chamaecyparis obtusa. The sequence goes on from BSBK01002898.1 coordinate 11,114, forward strand.
TGTGTATAAGTTACTATCAGCTATGCCTTTCACAAATCCTAACTTTATCAAATACTTATCCAATCTAGCATACCAAGTTCTAGGTGCTTGTTTCAGTCCATATAAAGCTTTCTTTAGTTTACATACCATATTTCCTTCTTTAGTTAAACGAAAACCTTCAGGCTGCTCAATGTAGATTTCTTCCAATTCTCCATTCAAAAATGCTGACTTCATATCCATCTGATACACTTTGAATTTCTTGTAAGCTGCATAGGCAAAAAACATTCTTACTACTTCAATTCTTGCTATTGGTGCAAAAGTTTCTTCATAGTCAATTCCTTCTTGTTGTGACTATCCTTTACATACCAATCTTTCTTTGTTCCTTAATACTTCTCCTTGTTCATTCATCTTGTTTCTAAATACCCATTTTGTTCTGATAACATTCTTATCTTTAGACCTAGGGACCAATTCTCATGTCTTGTTCTTTTTAATCTCATCTAGTTCTTCTTTCATAGCTTTAATCCAATGTTCATCTTCACAGGCTTCACTAGTAGATTTAGGTTCAATTTGAGAAATTAAACACAACTATTCTTGGACCTTATTTCATATTAGAACTCCTCTGTCTATGCTTCCAATAATGTGATCAAAAGGATGATTTCTTGATAGATTCATGTTAGGTGTCACTATCTTAGTAGTTGTTTTTGTTGTAGGTTCTTCAATGGTTCCTTTACTATGGCTTTCATTCAACAAATCATTGTCAGTCTCATAGAATAATTCAACATTCTCATGATTAGTTCTAGGATGAGTTCCTTCATTTGATTCATAATCAAGCATTATTTCCTGAATTTTGAACTTTTCATCAATATTAACATTTGCGCTCTCAATAATAGTCTTAGTTCTTTTATTGTAACATCTATAATCTTTTCTCTTCAATGAATATCCAAGAAATATACCTTCATCAATTCTAGGATCAAACTATCCAATGCCATCATCTCTCTTAATATAACATTTGCTTCCAAAAATTCTAAAATACTTAACTGATGGTGCATGTCCAAACCATAGTTCATAGGGTTTCTTTTCTATGTTTTCTCTGATTTGTACTCTATTCATTGTATACACTGTTGTGTTCACTGCTTCTCTCCAGAATATCTTCATCAAGTCATTCTCAAATAACATAGCTCTTGCTGCCTCAGTCACTGATTTGTTTCTTCTTTCTGCAATACCATTTTGTTCAGGTGTTCTAGAGGCTGAAAACTGTCTCTTAATACCATTCACTTAACAAAAACTGTTAAATTCTTTTGAAGTAAATTATCCACCTCTATCTGATCTCAAACATTTAATTTTCATTCCAGATTCATTCTCAACTTTGTTCTTAACAATCTTAAAGTTATCAAATGCTTCATATTTTTCTTTAAGAAATGCAATCCACATCATTCTTGTAAAATCATCAACAAGAATCATAAAATACATTTCTCCATAGAATCCTCTAGTCCTTGTGGGACTGCTCAAATCTGTATGAACAATTTCCAACTTCTCTTTTACATTGTAAACTTCTTGCTGGGAAATGAGCTTCTCTTCTATTTAGCCATCACACATTCCTTACAAATCATGTTACTAGGCTTCATAATTTTAGGCAAATCTCTTACTGCATGTGTAGTACTTACTTTCACAATGTTATCAAAGTTTATATGACAAAATCTTTTGTGCCATAACCAACTGTCATCAATCTTAGTAATCAAGCATGTCATCTTAGTAGGATTTAACTAAAATACATTACCTCTAGTTCTAGATCCAGTACCAATCAAATTACCATTCTTGTCTTTGATTACACAAGTTTTCTCAGTAAACCAAACTTGATATCCTTTATAAACTAGCTATCCAAAACTCAAAAGATTATGTTTCAAACCATCCAAAAATTAAACATCATCAGTATTAGTATTTCCATCAATATTAATAGATCCTATACCTTTAATCAAACAAGGTGCATTGTTTCCAACTCTAACAATTCCTCCATCATAATTGTTAAACTTTATGAATTTTTTCATGTCTCCGGTCATATGATGTGAACAACCACTATCTATAATCTAATCAGTTTTCTTTTCTACTTGAGAAACTAAAGCTTTCTCTTCCTTAATTTCTATTTCAGGATTTTCTGCTTTAATTGCTACAAATCCTATATCATCATTCTCAGTTTCACTTTCACTCAAAGATTTCTCCAAACTAGCTTCAAGTTCTTCATCATTTTTATAATAACATTCTTTATATCTCCTAGGATTAAAGTTATTTCTATACTTCTTAACTCTCTTAGGACATCTAGATGCAAAATGACCAAATTCTTGACATGTCCAACATTTAAAAAATTTCTTACCGTCTGGTTCTCTTTTCACAAGCAAGGCAATACCTTCTTCAATCTTCCCATCTTCTTCATTTCTTGATCTACTACTGCTAGCATAATCTTTTCTTACACTGATACTTCTAGACAAAGTAGGATGAACACTAAGAGCACCAAATTTTGTCTCCATTCTAGGTAAATCTCCTAATAGCCTCAAGTGCATCTTTGCTACTTATAATCTTCCAAGAAGAGTTTCTTTGGTAAAGTTAGTAGTACAAGGTATAACTTGTTTAATCATCTATGTTGTTTACTTAAATGTAGGAGTCAATGTCCTCAGAATTTTCCATATCACTTCATTCTCTATCTTGGTTCTGCCACAAGATTTTATACCTGCAACAATCTCTGACATTCTACCAATATAGATTCTAATAGATTCATCTTCCATCATTCTTATGTCTTCAAATGCACATATCCAATTATGTAATATGACTTTCTTTGCATGTTCATCACCTTCAAAAGTAGATTGTAAAGCTAACCAAATTTCATAAGATGTCTTCAGATATTTTACCTAACTCTACTCATTTTTTGGAAGGGCTGAAAAAAGTGCTTCTCTAGCAAGTATGTTGCACATGAACAAATCTCTTTACTCATTAGTACATTCTTCAATCTTGTCCTCATAAATGATAGCCATCTGATTCTTTGTGATTAACCAAAAACCTAGTCCTTGATGAGGCATATTAATGTCTTGATTTTAATATAAGTTTTTATAATGTGGACACACTCTTTGTGCTTTGATAAAACATTCCTGAACACTTTCTATAATTATCTTGTGAACTTATGTCAAGAAATAGCTAGAACCTACTAAACCTATGGGTAGTGTGTATGACATGTTTTGCCTAATACTATACATAGAGTGTAGTATTTCATATAATTTTTTTAAGCTATGCTCTAATATTTGAGTAAAAGTAGGAATGTTATCATGCATGTATATTCCGGATGTTGCTAACTTTTCAGGTAAATGAGGAGCGACACAAGGAGTGGTGATCAAAATATTCAGGGAAGAAGACAATGAAGACTAATCATGGCAGAGGAAGCGTAGATTCAGTTACGTTGAATAAGCCGCGCCTGCAAAGGAGTTCCAGAGAATATAGGGAATACAACTTGCTATATTTCTTGCAAGTTGTTATTCTATTACTTTGTTGTAAATATGTTATGTCATGGTTGTTCTTCCGCCTTCTTTTCTAGTGATGTTTGCTTAAACTTTTATGAATGTTTTTAATAAGAATCCAATCCTATATATATCGTATCTTGGATTATCTTAAGGGGATAATGAGAAAAGAGATAGTGTTGATTTAGAATCAGAAGTTACTTTCATGTTCTTCATGGATTGTTCAATTTTCATGTAATCAAAGAAGGATTTTAATGGAAGAAGGATTTTGAAGCATTTGTTGTGTTCTTAGTTAATTGAAACTAACCAAGGGGGCCCACTTGGAAGGTGGAATAGATTTAGGTAGAATAGATTCAATTCCAGTAGTTTCCTATTTTTAGATAGATTTACTGTATTAGTCCTATAGCATTGTTACTGTGAAGTTCCTGCAGCACTTGCAGAAAATGATCATAGTGGATGTTTTGAGTTGTTAATTAGTTTAAATTCATTCTTGAAGCTTACTGCAATTATCTGTTGTTAGCTAATGTGTGTTTACTATTCTGTAGTAGCAGCGTAGATTCTTCAAATGCATTTTTACCTTCCTGCAACATAGGTGTTATGACTCCTAAAGGAACTTAGTGCACAAACTATGCTGGCCCATTCCAAGTCCTACGTCCCTGGGTTAACAATTCAAGTGTATTTCATGATGGAATAGATAATCTTTAGAATAGATATATTATCTTTGAAGGAGAATAATGGTGTCATTATCTTCATCTATTGTGAAACTGTACATTTTTGGTGCCACTGTTGGGGATGGTTTCAAGCTAGGAACCTTCATGAGTCATTTATTTTCAGATTAGTTTGTTAGTTAGGAACTGTAAAGTTGTGAGCTTGATTAACAAGTCACCAATTTCTTGCATGCATCAAAGAAGGAGAGATATCCATGGTAGATTCCTTCCTAAGGATCCTGTGAGAGCAAAAGAGGAATTTGAAGAACCTGAACTGCCATTTCTAGACACAAGCCTAGAGTTTGTTACATCATCATCTTCAGTAGAGGAAGACATCCAAAAAATATTTGACCTCTATCCATTTGAGGAAATATTGGCCAGCTTCCATACTAACTCCACTCCAAGACCACCTACTATTTAGAATCCTCCAACAATTACCAATTTTCAGCCACAGTTTCAATATCCCATAACTCTAGCTATGGAAGCTCCTACATTTCCATTTCCAATTCCAAGTCTTGTCAATAATCCCAATTCAGAAATATACCTGCATCAGCATTACCAAAGTTTTATGGTCTAGTCACAGAGGATCCTAATACTTTCCTATTTAAATTTGATATCCTATGCCGGAGCTTCGACTATAATAATGACAATCATAAGCTAAAATTATTCCCAGCTACACTAAAAGAGTCAGCTTTAAAAATGTTTATGGGCTTGGGGGAAAATGCAGTAGCAAATTGGGATGATATGAGACATCTGTTTCTTACCAAGTATAAGGAATATTGTAGGGGAAATGATTCAAAAGGTGATGACATTTTTAGAATGTCATAATAGGAAGATGAAACATTAGAAAATTATATATCTCGCTTCCTATTCAACTTACAAAAGAACCCACAACATACCCTACGGGAGGAGTCCCAGAATGTGATTTTTCTTAGAGTAAATGAGAACTATCTTGAAGCACTAGATTTGATGGTAAGAGGAGATATATCCCAATCTTCATGGGATGACCTTCAAAAGATTTGCCAGAACTACTCTAGGTTAGCAGTAAAGAAAGGAAGGGGATTTCACTCAATAATAGCCAAAGGAAGTGGCTCCAGTATTTCAAAAATGGAAATTTCAAATTTGTTGTCTGATTTCAAATAGGACATCATTAATGATGTCACCACACATTTAGATACAATGGATACTAAGAAGAAACATGTAGAAGCTGAGGAGCAGTTAGCTAAATACTGTCCACACTGCCAGAAGCAGATGAAAGATTGTCATTGCAAATTGGTCGCTAATGTGGAAAACCAACATCTTCGAACTGAGTTCCTAAAGATAGAAGGAGAAGACAAGCATGTATTCTTTGTTGCTCAATGTCAGGCATGGGCCCCACATCAAGGTATGCCACAAGATCCTTTAAAAAATTCAAATCCATATAGTAATCAATGGCAAAACCATATTGGCCAAGGTCCTCCATAATATAATCAACCTAGTTGGAACAATGCTTGGCAAACTAATCCACAAAGTCAATGGTATCCTCCACAATTCCAAAACCAATGGAAACCACCCCAAGGGAATTGATAGTCTACAAACCAATGGAGAGGACCTTAGCAATGGTCTAACAATGTTGGATACCCACCTTTACCACATCCAACAAATACACCTGCAATAATGCCACCTCCTACAAATTCTGGAGCTCAAAACCAGACTTAGTTGCCTGCACAACCTCAGCCAAATCCAAATAACCAATAGCCACAACAACCAATGTATGTTGTTGATGCTCAGTAGTATCCTGCATATGCTCTAAATGTTGTAGATATACATTTGAGATCTGGTACAATCTTACCAGCACCTAAACCACCTTTAATAACTAAAATACCAAATTCTCCTGTAGCATCAGCACCAGCAACTTCCCTACCCAAAATGGTTGACCTAGCAAATGTACCTAGTACAGTTCAAACTCAAACTATAGTTGAACCTCCTTTTCCACAAAAGCTTATACAAAGTAAACTTGGACAAACAGAGGAGCAATCTTTTGACATTATTGACCAATTGAAAAATATGCATGTCCGGATTCCTTTGTTCCAAGCTATTAAAGATGTTCCTCTTGATGCCAAAGTAATGAGAGAAGCCTATCTTAAAAAGCTTGGGAGGAAGGAAAAGGACCCAACCACAGTCCATGTTATAGGATAATTGGCTGACATTATGTAAGGAAAATTGGTTATTCCTAAATATTCTGATCTAGGAAGTCCAGTTGTGAATGTGATTATAAATGGTCAATCAGTCAAAAATGCCTTGATTGATATTGGTGCTGCTATAAATGTAATGAACAAGGATACTATGAAGAAGATGAATATAGAAGGAATATGGGCTACCCCAAAAAATCTACAACTTTCTGATAGTTCTACTATCACTCCTCATGGAATGATAGAAGACATAGTAGTAGCCCTAGATTCTCTAGAGTACCCTATAGATTTTATGATTCTATCTCCAAAAGTCAACTTAGTTGGTTATCCTATCATTTTAGGATGACCATGGTTAGCTACAGCTGATGCAAATATAATTTGTAGATCAGGAAATATGACCATATCGGATGGACAAGCAACAAAGAAATTTGTCCTGTATCCTCCAGGAAAACCTCAACCAGATTTAAGCACACCTGTATGGCTAAATTTAGGAGATGGAGAGGAAGAGTTAAACTTGATAGTACAACTTATGATGTTACATAGACAGTCCTTTCTCAAGCTATAGGAGGAAGATTCAGTAATTCAGAGTATTCTTAATAATACTTGTGTTGTAGAAAAGGATATATCTGATAGCTCTGTGTTGGAACTAACTACATATGAGGAACATATTGAGAATTGTTTTCTGCCTAAGGAACCAGATATTATCCATCAACTTTTACCATGTGAACTACATACAATTCCCATCTCTAAAGTTGATATGGTTAATCTCACAACTACTGTTGACTTGTCAAAAGGTCAAAATCTCCATGTCAAAAACAAACTACCTCCCCAACAACTGAAACAATTAACAAAGCTTCTCCAAAAGCATGAAAAGGCTTTTGCATGAGATTATGGAGATATGAAACGATTAAGCCCTACATTATGCACTCATAGAATATATATCAATGAAGGGTGCCTGCCACTCTATCAACCTCAGAGGCAGATTAATCCAGCACTCAGGGAAATAGTTAAAAGTAAACTACAAAAATTGCTTGATGCTAGTTTCATATACCCAATATTTGATAGCTGGTGTGTCTCACCTCTGGTTATAGTACCTAAAGAGGGAGGGAAATGGTAGATTTGTGTAAATTACGAAGAATTGAATAAGGCAACTAAGAAGGAGCATTTTCCTTTACCATTTATTGATCAAGTTTTGGATACTCTGTGTTGCTATTTGGCCTGTCTAATGCTCCAGCAACATTTCAAAGAGCTGTAATAAGTATTTTTGCTGACATCTCACATGACTATATGGAAATATACATGGATGATTTTACACCATTTGGAGTAACCTTTGAGGAGGCCCTGAAGAATCTTGAAAAGGTTCTTGTCTGATGTAAAGAACATAATCTATCACTTAATAGTGAGAAATGTTTCATGCTCATGTAGGAAGGAGTGGTGCTTGGTCATTTCATATCAGCAGCAGGGATGCAAGTGGACCCAGCCAAGATAGAGGTAATCCTAACATTGCCTATACCTACTAAACCAAAGGATCGAAGATCTTTTTTAGGTCATGCTGGCTATTATAGGAATTTCATTCAAAATTTTAGTCAAATAGCTAGTCCTTTGTATACACTGCTGACTAAAGAAGTTGAACTCATTTGGACACTAGCATGTAATGAATCCTTCCTATAGCTTAAGAAACTCCTCACCAAAGCACCAGTTCTTAAGGGACTAGATTGGTCTATTGCATTCCATATACATATTGATGCATCAGACTATGCTGTAGGTATTGTATTAGGACAAAAGCCTGCTAACCTTGAAAATGCAATCTACTATATTAGTAAAATTCTTCATGGTCCTGAACTAAACTAGACAGTAACTAAGTAGGAACTTTTAGCTGTAGTTTATGCATTGAATAAATTCAGGCATTATGTAATTAGATATCCTATTTTTGTTCATACTAACCACTTAGCTATAAAGTACTTGATGAACAAACCTATTGTAACTGGGCAAGTGGCAAGATGGCTACTATTATTGTAGGAGTTTGATATTACTATTGTTGATAAGCGAGGAAAGGCCAATGTAGTTGCTAATTATCTATCTAGACTTCAACTTTCTAATGAAGATCCAACTCTAATTAAAGATACATTTCTAGATGAGCATTTATTCCATATAGCAACCCATACACCATGGTATGTAGATATAGAAAATTATCTTGCTGCAAATAAAATGCCACCACACTTCTCCCAAAAAGACAGGAAGAAGCTTGCAGAGAAAATTTTTCATTATTCATGGATTGATAACAATGTCTTCTATACTAGAGCAGATCAAATCATGAGGAGATGTGTCAGGGAAGATGAAATATATGACATACTACATGCCTGTCATGATGAACCATGAGGGGGCCATTTTGTAGGAAAAATAACAGCATTAAAGATACTTACCACTGGATATTACTGGCCAACACTACACAAAGATGCAGCAACTTATACCACTAAGTGTGACAAATGCCAGAGAATGGGCCGGCCAATAAGATCAGATGAGATGCCACTCAATCCATAGGTTGTTGTAACACCCTTTGATAAGTGGGGTATGGACTTCATAGGACCAATTGACCCACCATCAAATGGTAAATCCTACATCTTAGTATGTACGGATTACTTAACAAAATGGGTAGAACTCAGGGAAATGAAAAATGCAAGAGATTAGAAAGTAGCTAAATTCTTATATGAAGAAATATTCACATGCTACAAAGTTCCCAAAGAACTTGTCATAGATCAAGATGTCCAGTTCACATCAAATTTGATAACTGAATTTATGAAAGAATACAGCATAAGGCACCGAAAATCCAGCCCTTTTCACCCTCAAGCAAATGGGCAAGAAAAATTCACCAATAGAGAAATTGAGGCCATTTTGACCAAGAGAGTGCAATTACATAGTAGGGATTGGAGCAGCAGATTAACTGAAGTAGTTTGGGCTTATAGAACAACATGGAAGACAACAACTAGATTTACCTCATTTGAACTTGTGTATAGCAAAGCAGCAATGTTGCCCATTGAATTTCAACATAAAACATTACGCACTGCTCTAGAATTAAACATTAGTCTTCCCGCAGCACAAGAAGAGAGACTTCTCCACTTAAACTCACTGGATGAGATGAGAAAAATATCTTTGGAAAGAACGGAGATCATCCAGAAACAACAAAAGAAATGGCATGATGCACATATCAGGAAAAAACAATTCCAAGTAGGAGATTGGGCTCTGCTATATGATTCTCCATACAAAGAGAAACTAGGAAAATTGTAGACTGGGTGGCTAGGGCTTTATGAAATACGGCATGTATCTGACAATAGAGCAAATTAGCTGATAACCATTGATCTAGTCCAGTTCAAGCTGCTTGTAAATGACCACCGATTGTGACTCTATCATAAACCACAAACCAAGGATGAGTTCCTGCAATAGTTCCAACCAAGCAATTTACCAAATCTCTTGGATATAGTTCCTGTAGCAGAGGATTCAAGCCTTCTTCCTGCAGCCGAACCATAGAAAGCCTTTGATGTGCACCACATAATAAAACCTCATCCCATATGAGGTCCATTCTTTCACTAACTTTTCATTTTCTTCTTATCAATTCATCTCATTCCTTTGTCTACCATCCACTCACCCTCCACATCACCCACCAATTATGTTTTCAATGCTTTCAATAAAACAAGCCATCAACACCTTTTCAGCGATCACCAGACTTCACCAACTCATCAACTTGCATTTGGATGAAATATTTAATAGTTTGAGGTACACATTTTTACTTTTTTTTTCTCATTTTTAGCGCATAGGTTTCAATAATTATATATAATACTGCATTAAATATATGGTATAATCCTAAAGCCACTTTCCCAATCTTGTGCAAAATTTTTTAAGTGTGGACACTTGTCAAATTTTCGTGGGGGGCAGGGAAACTATATATATTTCCAAGTGTCATCTCCATGTCACCCTAGTCATGTCCACATTATATGTCGTGCTTTGGCTATGGTCTATTTTAATTTTTAAATCTTTATTGAATCTATCATACCTTGTCATTCTAATTTTGGGAAAGATCTCCTCAGTTTGACATGACTTAAAAAAACTACCATTTATGCAAAGCACACTCCTAGTTAGAACATTGATGTACTTCATGATTATTTTACATGCCAAACATAATGGAGCTGTGTTAAGAGAATATGGTATCGGCATTCCTTAGAAAAATCATCTTGAATTTTGAGAAGAAGATATTTGCAAAGTGTTATCAGGGTGGTGGAACTAGAAAAATTTAAAACTAGGCATTTTGAGAATGGGAGGTCAATTGCAGAGACATGAGCCGGTTGTCCATGGTAATCTATTAGTGGATGTGGAAGCAGTCCATACTTTCAATGCCTGTGGATGGCTTGGCTATTTCCTGTAGTTAACATAATACAATGATGAAGTAGCAATGGAGTTTATGAGGACATTTGATGAAGGAGAAGCCACAGTATGGGAATTGAAAGTGGTTGCTACTGAGAAGTGGATAGAAGAAGTCACAGGACTACCAATTAGTGGAGAGCATTACCCAAATGAACATGATGCAAAGTCATCGCAGGCACAGTTTTTTCAGTCGGGTGACCCTCCATTGGAAATCTCAAAGCAAGGGTGTAATAGACTCTCTCTCCTAGTGTCGTATCTAGAATTGGAAAACCATATCATCAGGTATTTAACCTGCGAAGGTAGATTTTTGAACTTACACGCTCATCATTTTAAGTTGCTCAGTTATGTAAGGCATAACATTCAAGTTAATGTTCCAAATTTCCTTTACAATATGTTGTGTATAAGTGCTGAGAAAACTCAAAAAGGAAGTGAAAACTCTATTCCTCATCATGCCCTAGTTAAAATTTTAGTTCAAAGGTCTCTTTGGGATTCTTCCCCTATAACATGGGTAGAATTTTTTGAAACTAAAACCTTGCAGCCTCAAGCCAACCCTATCCAACAAAATTTGGGGTATGAGAAAGAAATTAAGGGGCCTAGTCAGAGTCCAACTGAAACAGACAAAGAACTAGTATTACCCCCTACTGATAAAATTGTTGAGCCTATTTTAGAAGGTGATATACCTAGCTCTACCATAGATAAAGGAAAACATAAGGTTGATGAAGGAAGCCCTAGTTTTAAGAGGAAGGACAAAAACCCTACTATTTAAGTAACAAAGAGAAAGAGGTCTATTCCTGCAGCAACTAATCCTATAGCATCTACCCCAATACCATCTAGACCAAAACGGGCCCACAAAATAGTAGAGGTTAAAGAGGTTCTTGTACGTCGAAGCCCTCGCATGCGAGGTCAAGTCTCAAAACCTCATGTAGAATAGTAGGTCGAGAATATTCCAGATGACTCTCCTGAACAATTGGAACCCCAAAATGTTGAGGCATGTGAAAATAAGCCTGACAGTGAAATACCACAGGGTGATCAAGAAATGTCTGAGCCAAATCCTATTGTAGTTCCAAAAAATGCCACTAAAAGTGTTCAACGTACTTCTCCACCAGTCCCTGTATACACTAATGTTTCTATCATCCCTTATAAATCCTCCTGGTACACCCATTATTTCTAGAAAGTTTCTAAGGAGCAAAAGAAGAAAGCCATGGCTCAAGAATTTCCTCCGTCTACAATTCAATATGTGTTATTTGGTTTGTAAAATCATTTTATCTTTCAAAAGACCTTGTTGAAACAAGAAAAAGACCAAATCTAGAAAGTAATATCTGATAAGGATGAGGAAATTGAATCCCTCAAGGAACAGCTTGAAAACTAGAAACAAAAGATGAATAAAACTCTGAAGATAACTAGCCAAGTCATGACCTATAGATCACCACTAAGGGTATATTCTATTTGTCTGAAGGAATAGTTTTATGTTATTTCAATTAATGATGACAATCAAGGATATTGACTGTGAATTTAGGAATGCTGAAGATTTCTATAATGTGTATTAGACTCTACCCACATGGTAGAAGAATTTTTTGTGTGAACTCTATTTGGATAATTTCATAATTCCACATGAAATAGAGTGGAATCCTCTACTTTACATAGGAGATGTTCATCTTAGGGCCTTAATTTCTTGGATGCACAATGAGACAAACTATGACTAGTAGTTAAATGCCTACAAGGATCTTGAAAAGTCTAAACCTTTACCACTACAGGCTGAAACACATAAGCCTGATAATATTTGAAGAGACTTGTTCAGATTAACTTATGGAAAACCAAAACCAGAGATCAGGGCTAAAGTATTTGCAAAAAGAGAAAAGGTTTATAGAGATTATCAGACACTTCCAAATTTCACACAACAAAGAACTTTCTCAGGAATTAGGAATAGGTGGAACCAATTGCCAGACACCTTCAGACAGGCAGAACCACATAGTCCTATCAATTATGAGGTAGCTATTCATAGGGTGGCTAAATATATATAATTGGGATGATAGGTCAAAGAGGAACTATGGATGCCCTTATCCTTTCAACCTCCTACTCTTCTTTGGCCTCTTTGTGATAATAGTACTACTAAACCGGACATGTTGGTTGAGGAGCAAAGAGGTGATCACTGGGAGCATAGTAGAGGATTCTGCTACACCTTCAAAACTAGGAAAAAGGGGAGAACCTCAATTGGAGACTTCAAAGCAAAGGCAAAGAAGTATAATACTTGAGGACAAGCATTTTGGATAGTGGGGGGCAGATGATGAGGCATATTAATGTCTTGATTTTAATATAAGTTTTTATAATGTGGACACACTCTTTGTGCTTTGATAAAACATTCCTGAACACTTGTTGTAATTATCTTGTGAACTTATGTCAAGAAATAGCTAGAACCTACTAAACCTATGGATAGTGTGTATGACATGTTTTGCCTAATACTATACATAGAGTGTAGTATTTCATATAATTGTGTTAAGCTATGCTTTAATATTTGAGTAAAAGTAGGAATGTTATCTTGCATGTATATTCTGGATGTTGCTAACTTTTCAGGTAAATGAGGAGCGACATAAGGAGTGGTGGTCACTACATTCAAGGAAGAAGACAATGAAGACCGATGATGGCAGAGGAAGTGCAGATTCAGTAACATTGAATAAGCCACACCTACAAAGGAGTTCTAGACAATATAGGGAATACAACTTGCTATATTTCTTGCAAGTTGTTATTCTATTACTTTGTTGTAAATATGTTATGTCATGGTTGTTCTTCCGCCTTCTTTTCTGGTGATGTTTTCTTAAACTTTTATGAATGTTTTTAATAAGAATCCAATCCTGTATATATTGGATCTTGGATTATCTTAAGGGGCTAATGAGAAAATAGCTAGTGTTGATTTAGACTTAGAAGTTACTTTCCTGTTCTTCATGGATTGTTCAGTTTTCATGTAATCAAAGAGGGATTTTAATGGAAGAAGGATTTTGAAGCATTTGTTGTGTTCTTAGTTAATTGAAACTAACCAAGGGGGCCCACTTGGAAGGTGGAATAGATTTAGGTAGAATAGATTCAATTTCAGTAGTTTCCTATTTTCAGATAGATTTACTGTATTAGTCCTATAGCATTGTTACTCTGAAGTTCTTGTGGCACTTGTAGAAAATTATCATAGAGGATGTTCTAAGTTGTTAATTAGTTTAAATTCATTCTTGAAGCTTCTTGCAACTATCTGTTGTTAGCTAAGGTGTGTTTACTATTATGTAGTAGCAACGTAGATTCTTCCAATGCATTTTTACCTTCCTGTAGCATAGGTGTTATGACTCCTAAATGAACTTAGTGCGCAAACTGTGCTAGCCCATTTCAAGTCCTACGTCCCTGGGTTGAAAATTCAGGTGTATTTCATGATGGAATATATAATGTTTAGAATAGATATATTATCTTTGAAGGAGAACAATGGTATGACTATCTTCATCTATTGTGAAACCGTACATTTTTGGCACCACTGCCGAGGATGGTGTCAAGCTAGGAACCTTCATGAGTCATTTGTTTTCAAATTAGTTTGTTAGTTAGGAACTGTAAAGTTGTGAGCTTGATTAACAAGTGACCAATTTCTTGCATGCATCAAAGAATGAGAGATATTCATGGTAGATTCCTTCCTAAGGAGCCTGTGAAAGCAAAAGAGGAATTTGAAGAACCTGAACTGCCATTTCTAGACACAAGCCCAAAGTTTGCTACATCATCATCTTCAGTAGAAGAAGACATCCAGCAAACATTTGACCTTTGTCCATTTGAGGAAATATTGGCCAGCTTCCATACTAACTCCACTCCAAGACCACTTGCTATTCAGAATCCTCCAACAATTACCAATTTTCAGCCACAGTTTCAATATCCCATAACTCCAGCTATGGAAGCTCCTACATTTCCATTTCCAATACCAAATCTTGTCAATAATCACAATCTCAAAAATATACCTGTATCAACATTACCAAAGTTTTATGGTCTGGTCACAGAGGATCCTGATACTTTCCTATTTGAATTTGATATCCTGTGCCAGAGCTTCAACTATAATAATGACAGTCACAAGCTAAAATTATTCCCAGCTACACTAAAAGAGTCAGCTTTAAAATGGTTTATGGGCTTGGGGGCAAATGCAGTAGCAAATTAGGATGATATGAGACATCTATTTCTTACCAAGTATAAGCAATATTGTAGGGGAAATGATTCAAAAGGTGATGACATTTTTAGAATGTCACAATGGGAAGATGAAACATTAGAAGATTATATATCTAACTTATCAACTTACAAAAGAACCCACAACACACCCTGCAGGAGGAGTCCCAAAAGCTAATTTTTCTTAGAGGAGTAAATGAGAACTGTCTTGAAGCATTGGATTTGATGGCAGGAGGAGATATATCCCAATCTTCATGGGATGACCTTCAAAAGATTTTCCATAACTACTCTAGGTCAGTAGTAAAGAAAGGAAGGGGATTTCGCTCAACAATAGCCAAAGGAAGTGGCTCATGTATTTCAAAAATGGAAATTTCAAATTTGTTGTCTGATTTCAAACAAGACATCATTAATGATGTCGCCACACATTTGGATACAATTGGTGCTAAGAAGAAACATGTAGAAGCTGAGGAGCAGTTAGCTGAATACTATCCACACTACCAGAAGCAGAAGAAAGATTGTCATTGCAAATTGGTCACTAATGTGGAAAACCAGAATCTTCCAACTGAGTACCTAAAGAGAGAAGGAGAAGACAAGCAAGTGTTCTTCATTACTCAACATCAGCCATGGGCCCCATGTCAAGGTATGCCACAAGATCCTTTAAAAAATTCAAATCCATATAGTAATCAATGGAAAAATCGTAGTGTCTAAGGTCCTCCACAATATAATCAACCTAGTTGGAACAATGCTTGGCAAAATAATCCACAAAGTCAATGGTATCCTCCACAGTTCCAAAACCAATGGCCACAATTTCAAAACCAATGGCAACCACCCCAAGTGAATTGGTAGTCTACAAACCAATATAGAGGACCTCAGCAATGGTCTAACAATGTTGGATACCCACCTTTACCACCTCTAGCAAATACACCTGCAATAATGCCACCTCCTGCAAATTCTGGACCTCAAAAATAGACTCAGTTGCCTACACAACCTCAACCAAATTGAAATAGCCAACAACCACAACAACCAATGTATGTTGTTGATGCTCAGCAGTATCTTGCATATGCTCTAAATGTTGCAGATATACATTTGAGATTTGGTACAACCTTACCAGCACCTGAACCACCTTTAATAACTAAAATACCAGATTCTCTTGCAACATCGGCACCAGCAACTTCCCTACCACAAATGGTTGACCCAGCAAATGTACCAAGTATAGTTTAAACTCAAACTACAATTGAACCTCCTTTTCCATAAAAGCTTATACAAAGTAAACCTGCACAAATAGAGGAGCAATCTTTTGACATTACTGACCAATTGAAAAACATGCATGTATAGATTCTTTTGTTCCAAGCTATTAAAGATGTTCCTCTTTATGGCAAAGCAATCAGAGAAGCCTATCTTAAAAAGCCTAGGAAGAAGAAAAAGGACCCGACCATAGTCCATGTTATAGGACAATTGGCTGACATTATGTTAGGAAAATTCATTATTCCTAAATATTTTGATCCAGGAAGTCCAATTGTGAATGTGATTATAAATGGTCAATCAGTAAAAAATGTGTTGAGTCATCTTGGTGCTGCTATAAATGTAATGACCAAGGATACTATGAAGAAGCTAAATATAGAAGGAATACAGGCTACCCCAACAATTCTACAACTTGTTGATAGTTCTGTTGTCACTCCTGATGGAATGATAGAAGACATAGTAGTAGCCCTACATTCTCTAGAGTACCCTGTAGATTTTATGATTCTATCTCCAAAAGCCAACTTAGCCGCTTATCCTATCATTTTAAGATGACCATGGTTAGCTACAACTGATGAAAATATAAGTTGTAGGTTAGGAAATATGACCATATTGGATGGACAAGCAACAAAGAAATTTGTCCTGTATCCTCTAACACAACCTCAACTAGATTTAAGCACACCTGTATGGCTAGATTTAGGAGATGGAGAGGAAGAGTTAAGCTCTGTAGTACACCTTATGATGTTACATAGATAGTCCTTTCTCAACCTACAGGAGGAAGATTCAGTAATTTAGAGTATTCTTAATAATACTTGTGTGGTAGAAAAAGATATATCTGACAGCTCTGTGTTGGAACTAACTACATATGAGGAACATATTGAGAATTGTTTTCTACCTAAGGAAGCAGATATTATCCATCAAATTTTACCATGTGAACTACATACAAGTCCCATCTCTGAATTTGATATTGTTAATCTCACAACTACTGTTGAGTTGTCAAAAGGTCAAAATCTCCATGTCAATAACAAACTGCCTCCCCAACAACTAAAATAGTTAACAAAGCTTCTCGTAAAGCATGAAAAGGATTTTGCATGGGATTATGGAAATATGAAAGGATTAAGCCCTACATTATGCACTCATATAATATATATCAATGAAGGGTGCTTGCCACTCCATCAACCTCAAAGGCGGATTAATCCAGCACTCAGGGAAAGAGTTAAAATTGAACTACAAAAATTTCTTGATGCTGGTTTCATATACCCCATATCTGATAGCCGGTGGGTCTCACCTATAGTTATAGTACCTAAAAAGGGAGGGAAATGGTGGATTTGTCTAGATTACAGAGAATTGAATAAGGCAACAAAGAAGGATCATTTTTCTTTACCATTTATTGATCAAGTTCTGGATACTCTAGCTGGTAAGAAAGATTTTTCTTTTCTTCATGGATACAGCGGTTATAATTAGATAAGTATAGCTCTAGAGGATCAAGATTAAACTACATTTACATGCCCATGGGGTACTTTTTCATACTCTATGTTACCATTTGCCTGTGTAATGCTCCAGCAACATTTCAAAGAGCCGTAATAAGTATTTTTGCTGACATCTCACATGACTGTATGGAAATATACATGGATGATTTTATAGCATTTGGAGTAACCTTTGAGGAGACCCTGAAGAATCTTGAAAAGGTTCTTTTCTAATTTAAAGAACATAATCTATCACTTAATAGTGAGAAATGTTTCATGCTCATGCAGGAAGGAGTAGTGCTTGGTCATTTCATATCAGCAACAGGGATACAAGTGGACCCAGCCAAGATAGTGGTAATCCTAACATTGCCTATACCTACTAAACCAAAGGATGTAAGATCTTTTTTAGGTCATGCTGGCTATTATAGGCATTTCATTCAAAATTTTAGTCAAATAACTAGTTCTTTGTATACACTGCTAACTAAAGAAGCTGAATTTTTTTGGACACTAGCATGTAATGAATCCTTCCTGCAGCTTAAGAAACTCCTCACCACAGCAGTAATTCTTAAGGGACCAGATTGGTCTATTCCATTCCATATCCATACTGATGCATCAGACTATGTTGTAGGTGTTTTATTAGGACAAAAGCATGCTAACCTTGAAAATGCAATCTATTATATTAGTAAAAGCCTCCATGGTCTTGAACTAAACTACACAGTAACTGAGAAGGAACTTTTAGCTGTAGTTTATGCATTGAATAAATTCAGGCATTATGTAACTGACTATCCTATTTTTCTTCATACTAACCACTCAGCTATAAAGTACTTGATGAACAAACTTGTTGTAACTGGCCGATTGGCAAGATGGCTACTGTTATTGTAGGATTTTGATATTACCATTGTTGATAAGCCAGGAAAGGCCAATGTAGTTGCTGACTATCTATCTAGACTTCAACTTGCTAATGAAGATCCAACTCCAATTGAAGATACATTTCCAGATGAGCATTTATTCCATATAGCAAGCCATACACCATGGTATGTAGATATAGAAAATTATCTCGCTGCAAATAAAATGCCACCACACTTCTCCCAAAAAGATAGGAAGAAGTTTGCAGAGAAAAGTTTTCATTATTCATGGATTGATAACAATCTCTTCTATACTGGACCAAATCAAATCATCAGGAGATGTGTCAAGGAAGATGAAATATATGACATACTACATGCTTGTCATGATGAACCATGTGGGGGACATTTTTGAGGAAAAAGAACAACATTAAAGATACTTACCACTAGATATTACTGGCCAACACTACACAAAGATGCAGCAACTTATACCACTAAGTGTGACAAATGCCAGAGAATGGGCCGGCCAACAAGATCAGATGAGATGCCACTCAATCCATAGATTGTTGTAACACCATTTGACAAGTGGGGTATGGACTTCATAGGACCAATTGATCCACCATCAAATGGTAAATCCTACATCTTAGTATGTATGGATTACTTAACAAAATGGGTAGAAGTCAGGGCAATGAAAAATGCAAGAGATGAGAAAGTAGCTAAATTCTTATATGAAGAAATATTCACACGCTGCAGAGTTCATAGAGAACTTGTCATAGATCAAGGATCCCAGTTCACATCAAATTTTATAACTGAACTTATCAAAGAATACAACATAAGGCACCAAAAATCCAGCCCTTATCACCCTCAAGCAAATGGGCAAGAAGAAGTCACCAATAGAGAAATTGAGGACATTCTAACCAAGATAGTGCAAATACATAGAAGGGATTTGAGCAGGAGATTAACTGAAGTAGTTTGGGCTTATAGAACAACATGGAAGACAACAACTAGATTTACCCCATTTGAACTTGTGTATAGCAAAGAAGGAATGTTTCCCATTGAATTTGAACATAAAACATTACACATTGCTCTGGAATTAAACATCAGTCTTCTTGCAGCACTATAAGAGAGACTTCTCCACTTAAACTCACTAGATGAGATGAGAAAAATAGCTTTGGAAAGAATGGAGATCATCTAGAAACAATGAAAGAAATGGCATGATGCACATATCAAGAACAAACAATTCCAAGTAGGAGATTGGGATCTGTTATATGATTGTCAATACAAGGAGACACCAGGAAAATTGCAAACTCGGTGCCTAGGACCTTATGAAATACAACATGTATTCGACAATGGAGCAATTTAGTTGACAACCATTGATCTTGTCCAGTTCAAGCTACTTGTAAATGGCCACAAATTACGACTCTATCATAAACCACAAACCAAGGATGAGTTCCTACAGTAGTTCCAACCAAGTAATTTACCAACTCTCATGGATACAGTTCCTGCAGCAGAGGGTTCAAGCTTTCTTCCTGTAGCTGAACCATAGAAAGCCTTCAATGCACACCACATAATAAAACCTCATCCCATATGAGGTCCATTCTTTCACTCACTTTTCATTTTCTTCTTATCAATTCATCTCATTCCTTTGTCTACCATCCACTCACCCTCCACGTCACCCACCAATTCTATTTTTAATGCTTTCAATAAAACAAGCCATCAACACATTTTCAGCGATCACCAGACTTTGCCAACTCATCAACTTGCATGCGGATGCATGATTTAATATTTTAAGGTACACATTTTTACTTTTTTTTCTCATTTTTAGCACATAGGTTTCAATAATTATATATAATACTGCATTAAATGTATGGTATAAGCCTAAAGCCAGTTTCCCAATCTTGTGTGAAAATTTTTAAGTGTGGACACTAGTCAAAATTTCATGGGGGGCAGGGAAAGTGTATTTATTTCCAAGTGTCATCTCCATGTCACCCTAGTCATCTCCATATTATATGTTGTACTTTGGCTGTGGTCTATTTTAATTTTTAAATCTTTATTGAATCTATCATACATTCTCATTCCAATTTTGGGAAAGATCTCCTTAGTTTGACATGACTTAAAAAGACTATCATTTATGCAAAGCACACTCCTAGTTAAAACATTGATGTCCTTCATGATTATTTTACATGCCAAACATAACAAACCTGTGTTAAGAGAATATGGTATCAACATTCCTTAGAAAAATCATCTTGAATTCTCAGAAGAAGATATTTGCAAAGTGTTATCAGGGTGGTGGAAATAGAAAAATTTAAAACTAGGCATTTTGAGGATGGGAGGTCAATTGCAGAGACATGAGCCGGTTGTCCATGGTACTCTATTAGTGGATGTGGAAGAAGTCTTTAATTTCAATGCCTGTGGATGGCTTGGCTATTTCCTAAAATTAATAGAATACAATGATGAAGTAGCAATGGAGTTTATGAGGACATTTGATGAAGGAGAAGCCATAGTATGGGGATTGAAAGTGGTTTCTATTGAGGAGAGAATAGTAGAAGTCATAGGACTACCAATTAGTGGAGAGCATTACCCAAATGAACATGAAGCTAGGTCATCGTGAGCATAGTTTTCTCAGTCGGGTGACCCTCCATTGGAAATCTCAAAGAAAGGGTGTAAGAGACTCTCTCTCCTAGTGTCGTATCTAGAATTGGCAAACCATATCATCAGGTATTTGACCTGTGAAGGCAGATTTTTGAACTTACATGCTTATCATTTTAAGCTTCTCAATTATGTAAGGCATAACATTCAAGTTAATGTTCCAAATTTCCTTTACAATATGTTGTGTATAAGTGCTGAGAAAACTCAAAAAGGAAGTGAAAACTCTATTTCTCATCATGCCCTAGTTAAAATTTTAGTTGAAAGGTCTCTTCGGGATTCTTCCCTTGTAACATGGGTAGAATTTGTTGAAACTAAAACCTTGCAGCCTCAAGCCAACCCTATCTAACAAAATTTGGGGAATTAGGAAGAAATTGAGGGGCCTAGTCAGAGTCCAGCTAAAATAGACAAAGAACTGGTGATGAAGGGTGCTCCCCTTAATACCACAAACACATAACAGAAATAGAGAAACAACAACAATATGCAAGAACAGAAAATTGGCTTCTTATTATCTCCACAAATGTGGAATTACAAACTTTCAGAATTACAATATGCAAAGCCACATGGGCATTCCCTTACAATATTCTATAGGACAAAGCCTCGAACTATTACCCAGATCTACTACCCAGAACTATTCTGAACTGCCTAAGACAATAATACAGCCTTCCTTATATAGGCAATTTTTCACCGCCTGGGAAGGTTCCAGAATTTTAGCCAATAAGGCCGACCAAACTTAGCATTATTTTATTTTACATTTTATTACATCATAGTTGGCTCAAGATAGCCTTTGAAACCCGAACAGAAATTTTGAAGAAAATTATTTTTCGCCATTTCAGGTGACCCAACTTCCGAAGACCATAAGTCATCACCCGTTGACCCGCTCGACTATTATAACCCCATTTCGGAAATGCCACGAAGCACTCTACAGGCTTGACCGGCGCAAGCACGCGTCACCCAAATTTTCGACCTCATCCGGGGCCTCTAAAGCCTTCAAAACTGAGTTCAAAGTTTCTGTACCCTACTGCCAATACCGAAAATCTTCAATATCTTCCAATATACACTTGATCTGGCAATGAAACTTTACTGGCAGACTTATATGACCAAAATGAACCTCCAAGAAAGAAATCAGATCATTCTGAGCACATGCAAAAATTACCAAAAATAGTAACTTTCCATAAATAGCAGCTTTGCACAAAATAGCCCTTATTGAATACAAAAATAGAAATATTTTTGGGTGATGCAAGATTGCTCTTACACCCAGGATGCTCCTGCATCAACTGGTATTACCCCCTACTGATAAAGTTGTTGAGCCTATTTTAGAAGGTGATATACCTAGCTATACCATAGATAAAGGAAAACATAAGGTTGATGAAGGAAGCCCTAGTTTTAAGAGGAAGTACAAAAACACTACTATTCAAGTAACAAAGAGAAAGAGGTCTATTCATGTAGTAACTAATCCTGCAGCATCTACCCCAGTACCATCTAGACCAAAATGGGCCCGCAAAATAGTAGATGTTAAAGAGGTTCTTGTACATCGAATGTGAGGTCAAGTCTCAAAACCTCCTTCAGAACAACATGTTGAGAATATTCTAGATGACTCTCCTGAACAATTGGAACCCCAAAATGTGGAGGCATGTGAAAATAAGCCTGACAGTGAAATACCACAATGTGATCAAGAAATGTCTGAGCCAAATCCTATTGTACTTCCAGAAAATGCCCCTGAAAGTGTTCAACCTACTTCTCCACTAGTCCTTGTATACACTAATGTTTCTATCATCCCTTATAAATCCTCCTGGTACACACATTATTTCTAGAAAGTTGCTAAGGAGCAAAAGAAGAAAGCCATGGCTCAAGAATTTCCTCTGTCTACAATTCAATCTGTGTTATTTGGTTTGTACAATTATTTTATCTTTCAAAAGACCTTGTGGAAACAAGAAAAAGACCAAATGCAGAAAGTAATATGTAATAAGGATGAGGAAATTGAATCCCTCAAGGAATAGCTTGAAAAATAGAAACAAAAGATGAATAAAACTCTGAAGATAACTAGCCAAGTCATGACCTATAGATCACCACCAAGGGTATATTCTATTTGTCTGAAGGAACAGTTTATGTTATTTCAATTAATGATGACAATCAGGGATATTGACTATGAATTTAGGACTACTCAAGATTTCTATCATGTGTATCAGACTCTACCCACATGGCAAAAGAATTTTTTGTGTGAAATCTATTTGCATAATTTTATAGTTCGACATGAAACAAAGTGGAATCCTCTGCTTTACATAGGAGATGTTCACCTTAGGGCCTTAATGTCTTGGATGCACAATGAGACAAACTATGACCAGCAGTTAAATGCCTACAGGAATCTTGAAAAGTCTCAACCTTTACCACTATGGGTTGAATCACATAAGCCTGATAATCTTTTAAGAGACTGGTTCAGATTAACTTATGGAAAACCAAAACCAGAGATCAGGGCTAAAGTGTTTGTAGAAAGAGAAATGGTTTATAGAGATTGTTAGAAACTTCCAAATTTCACACAGCAAAGAGCTTTCTCAGGGATTAGGAACAGGTGGAACCGATTGCTAGATGCCTTCAAATAGGCAGAACCACATAGTCCTATCAATTATGAGTCAGTTGTTCACAGGGTGGCTAAATATATACAACTAGGATGATAGGTTAGAAAGGAACTATGGATGCCCTTATCCTTTTAGCCTCCTACTCTTCTTTGGCCTCTTTATGATAATAGTACTACTAAATTGGACATGTTGGTTGAGGATCACAGAGGTGTTCACTGGGAGCATAGTAGAGGATTCTCCTACACCTTCAGAAGTGGGAAAAAGGGGAGAACCTTAGTTGGAGACTTTAGACCAATGGCAAAGAAGTATAATGCTTGATGACAAGCATTTGGATAGTGGGGGGTAGATGATGAGGCATATTAAAGTCTTGATTTTAATATAAGTTTTTATAATGTGGACACACTCTTTGTGCTTTGATAAAACATTCCTGAACACTTGTTGTAATTATCTTGTGAACTTATGTCAAGAAATAGCTAGAACATACTAAACCTATGTGTAGTGTGTATGCCATGTTTTTCCTGATACTATACATAGAGTGCAGTATTTCATATAGTTGTTTTAAGCTATGCTCTAATATTTGAGTAAAAGTAGGAATGTTATCTTGCATGCATATTTTGGATGTTGCTAACTTTTTAGTTAAATGAGGAGTGATGCAAGGAGTGGTGATCACTGCATTCAAGGAAGAAGACAATGAAGACCGATCATGGCAGAAGAAGCGTAGATTCAATTACATTGAATAAGCCGCGCCTACAAAAGAGTTCTAGAGAATATAGGGAATACAACTTACTATATTTCTTGCAAGTTGTTATTCTATTACTTTGTAGTAAATATGTTATGTCATCGTTGTTCTTCTACCTTCTTTTCTGGTGATGTTTTCTTAAACTTTTATGAATGTTTTTAATAAGAATCCAATCCTATATATATCAGATCTTGGATTATCTTAAGGGGCTAATGAGAAAATAGATAGTGTTGATTTAGACTCAGAAGTTACTTTCTTGTTCTTCATGGATTGTTTAGTTTTCATGTAACCAAAGAAGGATTTTGAAGAATTTGTTGTGTTCTTAGTTAATTGAAATCGACCAAGGGGGCCCACTTGGAAGGTGGAATAGATTTAGGTAGAATAGATTCAATTCCAGTAGTTTCCTATTTTTAGATAGATTTACTATATTAGTCTTGCAGCATTGTTACTTTGAAGTTCCTGCAGCAATTGCAAAAAATGATCATAGTGGATGTTCTGAGTTGTTAATTAGTTTAAATTCATTCTTGAAGCAACCTGCAATTATCTGTTGTTAGCTAAGGTGTGTTTACTATTCTGTAGTAGCAACGTAGATTCTTCCAATGCATTTTTACCTTCCTACAACATAGGTGTTATGACTCCTAAAGGAACTTAGCGCACAAACTATGCTAGCCCATTTCAAGTCCTACGTCCCTGGGTTGACAATTCAAGTGTATTTCATGATGGAATAGATAATCTTTAGAATAGATATATTATCTTTGAAGGAGAACAATGGTGTGATTATCTTCATCTATTGTGAAATTGTACAGTCCTAAACAAAGTAAGTGTGTCTTCATCTTTTCTTTCCATCTATCAAAATTTACTCCATCAAACTAAGGGTTTTCTTTCCTAAAATGATTCGCCATGGATCTCCTTAAGTTTTTAAACTTTCCCTTCAAGGACCTGCTACTCTGATACTAATTATTAGAAAGTAAAGTCCACCAACATAACTGAGAGGGTAGGGGGTGTGAATCAATTATCAAATAAATACAAATTTTATAAACTTCAATAGATTTTAACCATGTAAGCAATGTAATCAACAACAATAGAAAGATATTCATACTTAATAGCACAATGACACCAGATATGTTGACTAGGGAACCTCTTGATCAAAGAGTAAACCCCGATGGGAATGATGCCCACAAAAGATGCACTAATATGAAAGTTCCTTGTGAGAAGATGGACTTTGTTAGGAGTCTTATGAAATACATTCAGTACATATGAGTCCCTATTAGGAGACTTTGAATCCCTTCTAAAATATTCTAACTCTGTTAGAAGTTATAGAAGACAGAAGGACCCACTGCCTAAACAGCTTCAGGGGAAGATCACTGAACCCACTGTCCAAATGATCTTTGTATTACTCAATAGAATAATACCAAAAGATTACTGATCTCAAGAATTCAATACTCCTTCTCTTACTGTGCCAAACCGCACCAACTGCTTCATCAAATCTCAATACCAAATCTCTATACTTCTCATATCCTCTTCAACCAAGTATTGCACAATTGCACATTTCAATTTCAAATACAATTCACTACCTCTTTCTACAATAAGGAAAAAATTCCTTCCTTTATACCACACTCAAGTAATTAAAAATGAGTCAGCATACAAATTATAAAATAAAAGTTTCCACATGTTACACAAACATTACACAAAACTGTCAGCTTCCAATAAAGATAATTCTTTATTTGTGCGACCTCTAATCTTGCAGTTATGTCCACGTCACTAACATCATGTTTTCAACTGCCTCATAACTATGCATGATCAGATTCAATCCCAATTAGTAGATATCAACTGATTTCCACAAACCGCTACTCAGGAACATTGCCTAAATACTGCTTCCACTGATTTCCTCATAACTATCATGAAAAAATCTATTTATGTATGTTCTCTTAACCACAATCTTATAGAACATCAAGGAGTAAGTCCTCAACTCCGCATAACTTCATCTTCAATATCCCAAGTGCGCTAACTCAAACACTGTCTTCTTCTCTACTAATCTTCAGTAGATCACTGTGTTGACATCAATGACAATCACAGTCATGAATGCAACAACAACTGCTATAGATTGGTTGGGAATACTCCCCCATAGGATATATTCAACATTAATTCCTAACAATATGTGCTCAGAACACAAGATCGAGGTAGTCACGGAATTCAAAAAATGAAAAATCCTTCACTCAATACAATATGCACTTAGAGCGCAAGATTGAGGCAGTTGCATAATTTAAAAAACATGAAAATCCTAAACTCATGTAAGAATGCACTCGGAGTGCAAAAAAAGATAGTTGTGGAATTTGTGAAAAGGAAAAATCCTTAAGTCATGTCAGAGTGCGCTGACGGCGCAAAAGGGAGGTAGTTACAAAATTAGTAAAGTTAAAAATCCTTAACTCCATGTAAAGTGCGCTTGGAGTGCAATAGCCACCCGGTCATGGAGAATGTGAAAAATGAAAATCCTTAAATTGGCATTGCGTGCTTCCAAAATACATTTCCAAGGAAGTCACAAAACATTAAAGAGGCGAAAATTCTAAAACGTTGAAAAAGGAAAGATATTTTTTAATCTTGGAGAGTTTGAAAAGTTTGGAAAGTTTGAGAACTTTGGATTTTTTTTGAAAAAAAATCGGAAGAGTTGAATCAATTTTGGAGTTCAAAATGTT
The DNA here is from genome assembly GCA_027943335.1 of Chamaecyparis obtusa. Lineage (NCBI taxonomy): Eukaryota > Viridiplantae > Streptophyta > Pinopsida > Cupressales > Cupressaceae > Chamaecyparis > Chamaecyparis obtusa. Next base: position 38,264 of record BSBK01002898.1, read on the forward strand.
AATCTTTGAAGATTTTGAAAATTTCAAATCTTGAAAATTCTTAAACTCTTGGAAATGAAAATTTAGAAGACGTTGAAGAGCTCAAAAAAATTCATGAAAAATATGAAAATTCAAATCATCTGAATTTTGGAGAATTGAGAAAAATCCAAAAATCTTGAAATTTCCAAAGCATCGAGAAAAAAATGAATTTTTGAAATTTGGAGAATAAAGCAAGAAATAAATTGATTTTGGTTTCAAAATTAAAATTTAATTGAATATTGATTTTTTATTAATATTTAAATAAAACACAAAAAATTGATAAAAGCAAAAAAAAATGAAAATTCTTGAAAATGGAAATTGCTATAAATATTTTTTTTAATTTTAGTTTTTAAAATTTGAAATTAATTAAATATTGATTTTATTGATATTTAATTAATTAACTTTAAAAAAAATCAAAAAATGGAAAATTGCTTTTGGATTTGAAATCTCAAATTAATTAAATATTGATTTAATATTTAATTAATTAATATTTTAAAGCAATAAAAATTTAAAAAAAGGGAAATTGGAGAAAACTTCTCCATAAAGTCAAGCACTTAAATTAGAAATTGCCAAAAAGCTGGAGAAAAAATGACAAATGGCAAGGAATCTCTTTGAAAACTTCGAATTTGCTAAATTTAGTGCCTCATTTTAAAGAAGTTTTCCAGGGTTCCCAAGTCTATAAAAGAGACCTTCTCCCAATTCATTTTTTCACAAGAAAATTTTGAAGAACGAGCTAAGCAGAGAGAGAGAAGCATGAATTTTCTTGGGAAGTGTGGAAGTTTTTTAAGAAGGAGATTGCTTTTTAGTAAGTGGGAAGGATTATGAAAATTGTTGGGAGAAAGAAATTTCCTATTCCAAGGAAAAATCTAGAAACTTTCAAAATTTTGAAATCTTCTTTTCTGGAGAAATTATTTTAGTTTTTTCCTACATGCTCTTATGTTTGCTTCTTTTTTGCAGGAGAACGAGATGGTAGAACCTAGAGGAACAAACATAACCAAAAGATAGATAATAAAGAATGAGCATAGTAGATTCTACCTGGAGTCCACGATCATGTCAAAGTTATCAGAAGTCAGTGATACCAACCTCAGAGTCCTGGACCTAAATGAATTCGATAGAAGGATGTTTGGATATAAATCTAACATCATCTGACACACCAAGACAGTAGGGTTGTGAATAGTGGCTACAGCTAGATTCCCTCCTATCTTCCAGCATCTTGAATTGATCGTGGAGTGTGCAAGGCACTACCAGGTGAGAGATAGAATAATCAAAGATGCTGATGGAAACTTACTTACCGACCTTTCTCTACCATCTATTTTAGAGGCATTTGGAATTCCTTCCTTTCAGAGATTGGTGATGAAAATAAAGGAGCAATAAGAAATAGTCTTCACTGCTAGAGTCCAGTACTATGAGGAGATCATCAATAATAAGTGGCTGACAATATCCGGCAGGAAGTTTCCAACAATGTTGCCTCGCTTTTATCACAAAGGCTCACTGAAGAAGAGATAAGTCTAGGCAACCTAAAAAGAAAGTTGGAGGAGTCCTTTCAGTTGATTTTTTTCACAAAGGATGATTATGAGAACCTTTCTATATTCTTGAATGATATGCATTCTGCTTAGGACTTGGTACCAAATTGGGATGATAGTTTGAAGAAGTTTGTGCAAGCAATGGTCACCTTGGAATTCAAGCGAGAATCGACACCTAGCGTTAGGGTGGAAGAAATGGAAACAATGCTAGATAGATTCCAGGCATTCAAGAAGATAGGTCAAAGATAGGAAAATAGGTGCATTTAATGCATAGTGAAAACACATAATGGTCATTTATTGCACCCCACCTTCCTTCTGAGTGTGCATGGATAGTGGTCATTTATTACCCACTATGGTAGTGGATTCTTTTTTCATTGATGTAGACTCCTTTTTTGTACCTTAAGCCTAATTAGGGCTGAGGTGGCCAAATTTGGACCATAGGTTATTGTTTTGATCTGGGCCTTTCATTGTTTTCAAGGACCTATATAAAGGCCTCTTCTCATTTGTAGAGAGTGAATTTTGAGATTTTTTCTTATGAGCTATTGAGATAATAGAATTTTCATTGAAGTGTGGTGGTCATTTGATGTGTCTTAATGCTTGCTTGGTTTCATAATTCTCTCAATTAGATTAAGTTTAGTTGATAAAGTGTTGTGATTGTTTTTGGAGAATATAATGATGTTTTTATGAGTTCTTGTGGTTCATACTTTTGATGTATTATTGATTCTAAATTGTCGTGCAAACTTAGCCTGAACCCCCTATCCATGTGCTTAAATCCAATCATTTGTACAAACCTTTGAAGATTGTACCAGTCTACATGTAATTGTAGCTTGACTTGGCATTGTGAGAGTTTGTAATTAAAGAACTCATCCATTAGTATACTTTCCTTGTCTATCATTACCCTTAGGATTAGATTAGAATCTATGAACCCTCAACCCCCTTCATTTTTTCATATCTGGTGAAAACTACCAAATAATTAGTAATTAATTGAAAATATTTTGATAGTACACATATTCATCATGACAAATAATTAGAAAATCACATCAACACCAAGCTTATCCACAAGTCGAGGAACCTTGGATGTTACTGTATGATCTTCTTGCAATCTTAGCATACGCAACACTTTGTTCACGAGGGGATAAAATATTTTAGTATTTTGTTCTACTATTTGGTGAGTCATAAAACATGCCTCAACAAGTCATCAATATCATTTGTATTAAATGGTATTGGACTATAAGATCCTGAGATTGGAAAGGATCCACTAGCAGGTTGTTGAAGCTTGAAGGTGTCCCAACAAAACCCTAGGAAGAGTTTGTTTTCAAAGAGGATTATTTAATTGAGAGGATTGGAGTTGTCAAAGATTTTATTATAGGAGATAGCTTAATTGTAACTATAGAGAGCCTGAGTCCTAGGGAATTTGTTTCATGGAGTAATTATGATTGAAGAGGGTTAATATGCTAGTGAGTGAGATATCATTAAGGAAGAGGAGGATGAGGTGGATCGTGAGGAGACCTTGAATAATCTCATTTTGAAAAGAGTATTGGGAATTAGTAGAGAACATGAAGTTCTATGAAGAATTGAAAAACATTGAGATTAGAATTGATGCCTTGATTAATTTTCTTGCTAATGTTGTGATTATACAAAATGGAAAAAAAATAAAAAGATAATGAATATGTAGTACAAACATGTTTGTTGGAAGACATGAATGAAAATAATGAAAATGTGTGGTTCCTCTTTTATTTTCTTTCTGCATGACATCCTAATGGATGTGGCTTGAAATTTATATGATCGTATTGTTTGATCATGTTGGACCCATGTGAGGTTTTTACCTTTGTGGTGATCTTATTTATATTGTTGCATTGACAAGTTATTTATTCCCTTATTTCTGGTTGTGAGGATCACTGTGTTGTGGCTGGCTATAAATCTAATTTATGATGCTAGATCTTCTGAGGCCTTTATGCTGAGTATTGAGAACTCAATGTGTTCTTGGCCTTTGGATCTAAGCTTGACTTGTTTATGTGACTTTGTGACTATTACCGTATAATGATTTTACAGTGGCCTTATGAGATGCACCCACTTCAGTTGTTCTTATGTTCATTCTGACATTATTACTATGGTCATAATGGTATTTGGTTTATGATAAATTATTGATTATGTGGCTTATGATTTGAGTGATGGATCTACTAATGTATGTGCCACTAGTTATGGGATTGTGATTGTATCATAATGTGTCATTACATGATTATCCATGTGATGCGATCAGGTGGTTGCATTGTGTGCTGCATTTGACTAACAATATCATTGCCAATTTAAATGTTAGATTATGTTGTTATTACTATTTTTATCATATCTACATGATGATATTCAAGAATATTGCATTAATATGTTAGGATAATTATCATGGATTCTTGTTATATTGTGCCTTATATGTTGTTGGGTATTTTTATAGAGAGTTACAATGATATATGCTCATATTGCTAGAAATTATCATATAATAGTTTTATATTTAAATGCAATATTAATTTAAATGAGATGATGTTCACTTTTATGCTCATACAATTGTTATAGATTATGACTAATGTGATTGTACAAAGTGAGATAAATTTGTAGATATGCATTCATGAGGTCCATATGATGATGTCATCCTCCTTCACTATTTTCTATCATATATATGTGTTTGTGTATGTGTGTGTGTGCTTTAGATATTTATATTGTTAGCATCTACACTTAATGTTTGCATGTTTCAATCAATTAGTACTAGCCACATTTTGCCTGAGTTGTAGGATTTGAGTGTGCTTATATCCTTGATGATGACATAGGTGATAGTATCACTAACCCTCCATATTTGAGCCAATATCATCCTTGTATTGGTGGTTTATCCGTAATTGATATATTATTCCCTCTGGCACATGTTGCTAAATACAAATTTTATTATGCATTTTTTGATAGATTGGTTTTGTGTCTATGCATTATATTTTTCGTAGTTGTAGTGAAAGAGGTATAAATTAAATGCTAATTTTTATTATGATAGGAGAATTTAATATTTTATTTACTGTCTAATTTTCCATAGATGGATTCCAATTATTTAGAATTGATTTAATTGGTTTTAAAAGGTAAAGTAAATATTTCACTTAAATAATAAATAAGTGACATGTTTTTATAAAAGGTCATGTTTTTAAAATGCTCTTATTTTAGAAAAGTGAGCTCTTTTCACTCACTTCTCACTTTTGTTCTTTGTGAGAAATTTGGATTATGCTCCAAACTTTCTTCGGGAAAATGACATATTTTATTGTTAGGGGTGATCCACTTGTTATATTTGTGCATGGAACATCTCATTGGAATCATGCCACAATTTCTCTTCTTTTCCAAAAGCCTCATTCAATTTGATCGACTTTTGGATTTTTGCTCACCATTTTTGGTTTTGTCCACTTTGTGTGAGGTAGGGAATCTCACCATTTTTTATTTACTCTATTATTTCATGTGAAATCAATTTCAATAGTCTATTTGGATGATGATTAATATTTCCCCACATTCTTTCTTGATTTATTTACTTGCTTGGGCTGTTATGAGTGTTTATGCATTTTAGTTTTGGGAAAAAGTTGTTTTTGACCTGTTATGCTTCTCAAATTTCTCTGTGTCTGGAAATGATATTTTATTATAGAAATGTGATGTTGGGATCCTAAGGGAAAATGGTTTTAATTTTGTGAGTTTATTTAGCATTTTATTTTTGGGCATTTTTAAGCTTACCTCATTTTGCATGCCACCCAGAACTTGTATGCTATCATATTTGGTGTGATTGAGCTATTGAATGTTGTACTAGTAGTCCAAATTTGTAATGTAATTGTGGAATAAAAATGTATTGAGGAAATTATGCCTATTTTATATTCCATCCCAAACTTACCCATTTTATGTTGAAATAATGATTTTTACACTTTTCTAGATTCTACTAGAATTTAGGTATTTTGGTTCTTTCAGGAATTTTGAACCTTCCTAATGTTCTATCATCATGATTGATAGATTCTTTGAGAATCCATACTCTTGGTAAAGTAGCTAATTGAGAAACTTGTTAATCAATTTATTCTTGTGTTTATTCGGTTCTTACCTTGAGTATTTTAGAGTTGATTTATCCTCCTATTATTACTTTTATTGCTACTTTTTTGTCAATTGTATTAGCACGCTCTTTGCTTGAGGTTGAGCTCACATGTGATATTTCGATTTGGAGTGTTGAGACCACATCTAGACATGTAGTTGAGCTAGCTTCCATGGTGAGGTATGAGTGACCCATGCTCTTGGCATCGAGGCCAATAAAGCTTACCATATTTTTTATACTCTTAGGACTTTGAGAGTCTTTTTTCAATTTTATCTTGTTACATTGGTTTCTTAGTGCCTTATTGTAGAATGAGATGAGCCTAGTGTTTGGGTAGTTGTACAGAGTGGCTCCTTACATAGATACAAGCCTATAAGTGAATGTTACATGCCATGCAGAGTATTTTTTCATTAGTGATATTATAATAAACTAAATTGGGGTGAAGGACATAATGAAAAGAAAAAAGAGTTAATATGACTACCTCATTGTCTAAGGGTATTTCCTAGAGGTGAGTCTATATATATTCCTCTAAGGGAATTGTTAAGACACTCCACCTTGATTCTTTGCACTTTAGCCTTGATGTTTCTAAGAAGTACACTGTGTATACTCAGATGATGAGGTTTCTTGATTGCGATCAGATGTTGGTCCACATGTTGAGTGTTCTCCATGTATCTTTGTATTCTGAATCTTTGTATATTTATTTGGACCTTTGTGTCATCTTATGAGATTATGCATTTTCTTGGTGTCTCTAGGGAGTCCTTGGTTGCATGTTTTCCTTGTGTTTTTTTTCGGGTTACTATCTTCTCCAGCATGGTAGGATAGGCCTACGGGTTCCACATCATAGGGTGGTGTTTCATTATACACCTATGGGGACTAGTGCATAGGTGACATAATTCATCCAACTACATGAATTCAGAGCATTGAATGCTCATTATATACCCTTCTTGGCTTGTATCATTGATATATGTGTATGTACATATTTTTGCACTAATATTCTTTGTATTTATCTTAGATTCAAGTGTTGATGGCCTCACATCATGCCTTTCATTATTCTTGGTGTGTAGTTGGAGCTGATAAATTAGATTTTAAGGGTATTTTAGTCTCCTATTTGTATCACCATAGGTTCTTGTCAGATTAGGCTCTTGTGATTTGTGGATGTTGTCAAAATGCTTGTAGACAAGTATTGTGAATGGATTTGCTCAATTCCAAGTATGTGATTAATATTTTTTGAGCTTTTCGAAGAGCTTGTTAGCATTATGCTTGTGCATGATTGTGTGACAATTGTGGTATATTCTCTTGCATGTTGTATCTTGAAAATATATAAGGTTTTGTAATGCACATTATTACATAATGCTATTATATGTTTCAAAAAAAAATTCAGCAAATTTAACCCCTTTATTCCAAGGGTTCCTTGGTGTGGCATTCCATCTGGTATTAGAGCCCATGTTCATACACAAGGATCTCTTGGCATATATTTCCCACATAGTTGATGTTGTAGGTGTGTGAGCGAGTTGTGTTTAGTTGTGTGAGCTAGTAGTAACCTATTTATTGGGTGGCTAGGTGTGGCATACTTGATTATTTTCAAAGAACTGACCCAAGTAACATGTGATGAAGTGAGAGTATCTACTATATATTTTCACCTTTCAGGGATGGATGATATTCCTATGTGTGAACCTCCTCAGAGAATGTTAGACTGTAGGGTTGGTGTATTTCTCTTGGCTTTGAGCTTTTGATGATGATTTTGTGGTCTGAGTGCATAGAGTCCTTGGAAACCATGGTTGTGTTACCATGTATTATACAATGATAGATAATATGTATATATATTTATTCTTGATTGTTTCAGTTTTTGAGTTTCTCTTGAGTGGCTTCTTTTTTTTCGTGTGGCCCTTCTCAGAAAGAGTTACTAATTGGTGTCCATACATGGCCTTGAGTACCTATTGTTTGACCTCTAATAGAGTGTGGTGAACTTTATTTTTTTATTATTGTATTAATGTGAGTGTAAATGAAATGATTTATGTTTTATATACATTGACATCTTATTTCTTGTATTGAAATACATTATGCTTATAGAGAAATATTTATGTATCATGGTAATTATGAAAAGAAACATTAATTGGTAATGAGAATTCTAATTTTTTATTGTAATATATCATTTGGGTTAATTACTTATGTCCCAAATAAAATCATACATATGTTCTTTGTGACCTTCCATTAACCTTGCATTGAGTGCAAGAAGGCCATAGTGACTATGGAGGTTAACTGTCAATTGTGTGATGTTGAGAATGTGTTCATAACCTTGTGAGATGGGTTGTGATGTATTATTATAGACAATTTTGGGTGATTTGTGTGTATTTTTTTCATATCCTTGATGTGGAAAGATCTTTCATGGATGTTAGTCAACCATTTCTTGATCCATCATTGTATAACCCCCTCTTATGTGAGTTTGTTGAGCACCCCTCCAAGAGAACAAGTCTCATGTTCCGACCTCGTATGTGCTTCATCTTATGGGTGTATTTACCCTCCTACATGTGTGTTCTCAACAATCTGGAGTTGCACTTTTAGTGTATGTTTTGAGGTGTTTCTTAGACCTCCTTCTAATTGAGACCCAACATGGAAAAAGGTAAGATAACATAAATTAAGAAAAAATATTACTACATTTGTTAAAAATACAATGACGAATCTAATTGAGATCCTTGATGGTTCACTATTTGGTGTTGTGTGCTATAAATGTGTCACACTTCTATGGATCATTACATTCAAGAACACTCAAGAATGAGGTCTCAAAAATCAATCCATAGCTCCCTAGGCATGGAGTGCAAGGGCTTTTAAGAATGCTCTCAGCTAGAGCTATTTAGCCTATAACCTTGCTAGTAAACCATGCAATGGGAGATTCAATGAAGACAAGGGTAAGAATGCCAATATCCTCAAGAATCAAGAATGAAAATGCAATGCAACTATACTAGAAATGGAAATACAAGCTAAGCTATGAAAGGAAATAAGCAAGTATTACAACCCAAGCTAATTAATCTATGTGAGCTAATCTAGAGCATAGAAATGAAGCTAATCTAAGAAAGCATAAATATGAAGATAAGCTAAGAATGCAAGAATGAGATGTAGATGCTAAGAATGCTCCAAATCTTCAAAAGCTCCAAATGTACCTAGAAATCCTGTAGCATAAAGTTAGCATAAAAAGTTGGGGATCTAGAAATGAAGAAGAGAGCTCTCCTTTTAAAGGAAATGAGAAGGAATGGACCATGGAGATTAAGAGGCAAAAGATTTAATCAATGGTGGAGCTTGAAAGAGGAGCAATCCATGTGCACAAATATTCTCCAATGAGAAAATAAGAGTTGACTTTTGTGTCCATATGAGACAAAAAGTGCTTTTCCCTTTTTTATAAAATAAGAATAATGCTTTATTTGTTCAACTTAGGATAAGAGGAAAAGTGGGGGCTTTTTATTTATTAAAAGGGGATGAAATATTCCTTTTAATAAATAAAGACTTAGGATAAGATGGTTAGCCCATAGAAAATAATCAAATAAATGATAGAACTAGGATTTGATCAAGAATAAACAATTTATGATTTAGCAAAAGGGGCTAATAGTCTAGGTGACCATTTTTAGGTGTATACATTTGCCCCTCTTTGACTAATGTGTGATCAATCTGGGAACACATGCAGTCAAAGAATGAAGTTGAAATGTGAGATCGATTTGGGATCACAAAGCAACTCAAATTAGCCAAGAAAGCAAGAGATAGCTAAGAAGGCAAGCAATAGCATTCTGACTCCAAAGAATGAAGTATAGGAAAATAGCAAATCTTGCATGGTCAGCCTAGTAACAACAGTACTGAACACTTAGGAAAGAGATAGCCAATAATAAATGATGTGTCTGCCCCCTCGGGATCGAAAGTGAAATATGAGTAGAGGGAAAGCAGAAGCAAGAGAAACATGATCAAATCACTAGAAATCATAATCGAAGAGAGAGAATAGAATAACCATCAAGCAGTGAAGATATGCCCCACACATGGGACACGGGGCACAAACCTATCGGTCCCTCAACCAGTAAACACCATGGAGAGAGGAGCTGAACTTGGGATGTGAAAGTGAATGAAAGACTAAAAGTTTGAAATAGATGGAGATGAAGAGGTGAAGAATGCCCCAGCGAAGATCGAAGGATTGGGCCTCAACAGGTTAGCCAACTACGCAGAAGAAGGAGAAAGGTGACAGGAATAATCAAGGGGAACTCAGATTTCAGTTTCGATCCCAAAATGAAAGGAAAATGATGTGATATGAAAGACCAGAAGTGAAAGACATGATCAGGAAGAAGTGAAAGGTGAGCGTAGTTGATTAACAAGTCCATGAAAGATGAAAAGGAGAGCGCTCTCCATATGCAAGATGCAAAACTAACTAACATGAACCTAAGAATGAAAACTACATGAAAAGTGGTTTACTTGCAAGGTTACGAAGCCAATAGACATCTAATTATCATCATCAAGCGTTATTGGTAGTGTCGCAAGATCATACAATACACACTAGCATAACTATGTGGATCTAAATATGATCTATATCAGATAGAAATGTGGAAATCCCACCTAGGCATCAAAGACATGCAAGTCAAGATGACTAGTGTAGTGAGATTACCTAAGTTTGATATAGCCAGATTATGCTCGCATCGAGACACAAGAAAGTCAAGATGACTATAAGCATGCACTTGTGAAAAAAAGTCAAGGATAATACCTTGTCAATCCATAGTGTCAAGTAAGACCAGCATAAATGCTCATGATAGTTAGGACCAACAAAATATACCCACAAGTAGATAAAGAAATAAAACATGTTCTCATACCCTCAATCTTCTAGCTATGCATCATCGAAAATGATCATAGGAGTAGAACACTCAGCAAAGATATCATCATAGATAGCACACAAAGAAATAAATCCAAGCAAGTCTCAGTGAGTCAAATGTTTAAGTGCGTGTGTGTAGGTCATAGAGTCAAACTCTGAGTATCGCATCTACCAGTGAGAAATATTGCATCATCTAGACTGCAGGTAGGATATCTGATAAGTGTTGAGAAACACTTGATGCTAGGGTAGTGTTGAAAAAGATAGTTGGGGTGGTGTTGAAAAACACCATTTGTGAGGTGCCTAAGAAACCCAGATGCACAAAGAGACCCAAGATAAGCTTAAAACAACGTATGCCCCCTAGACTAAGACAAGAGTCAATTCTAGGCTAGGATAGGCAAAGTGAGAAGTGGAGTGAATGAGTGCCATGCAAGACTGATAGACATAGGTGCAGAGGGTCTCAAGCAGCGCCTATTTCCAGGTTTTCACCACTTGATAGATTTATTGCAATTTTTTCAGGACTTTTTATAATTTTTTATTTTTATTTTTTGCTACCAATGCGCCTGTTTCTAGGTTTTCACCAATGGACTTTTTCAAAAAAAAATAAAAAAAAATTTATTTTTTTTATTTTTTTTATTTTTTTGGTGAGACATCAAAGCACCTATTGCTAGGTTTTCACTAGGATGCTCATTTTTTTTAGTACTTTTTATGCTTTTTAGGAAATTTTCAGCATCATATATGAATTTTTTTGAAGTTTTTTTAGGATCATAAAGTATGTACAAAGGATGCCCCAGACAGAAATGGGCATCAAGAATCTGCTTCCTCTGATGTAGAGAACTGATAGGCCCCAGGCCCAAATGCTGCAACTATGATGATAGGAGGTCTCAACCAGTTCGACCAATAATAACCAACCCTAAGCAATGTCTGAGCTAGCGAAGGATCGTTAGAATGTGATCCACATATGCCATCATGGATTTTAGCTAGCATTTTTTTCGACTCCTCTATTTCTAGACACTTAAGGAGAGTTACGTCTAGACCCTTCCTATACAAGTCACCAGAGACAAAGGAAAAGTGTAAGGGATGGCAGAAAGAATGGCGGGGTGGATTTTTAGGAGGGATATGAGGTGGAAGGTAGGAGCGTAATTCTTCCACCAGCAACTTGAAGTGAATTTTATGCTTTTTCATTTGTAAGATGGATGTTGAAGTAAGCAAGGCATTAGCAACTTTGTTCTTAGCTCTAGTAATGGGCTGAAGTGTAACATATATGAGATCATGCTTGAAGAATTTCACCATTTCTTTGTAGAGAATCAACTTGTCATCTTTTATTTGAGAATCATTATTTTTAAGAAGATTTTTATTTTTACTTTTCTTAGGTTCAGATACTGCCACAATGTGGTTTTCGCTATCCAACCATTGCTCTTTTCTTTTGACGTGATGACTATGATACTTGATTGCTGATTCAATCTTTTTTGTTGCTAGTTCACTGGTGGAAGAAGTAACAGGTGTTGATGTGAGATGAAATGAAGTAACTGGTTCAATAGCATTTATGCGAGGGATGTCATCTCTGGTGACAAGAGAGGTTGAGCCTATAGGGTAGGCTCCAAAAGTAGCTAGATCTAGATTCGTCATAGAAGGACCAACGTAGTCCACTAAGGCAATATGGGGAACAAACTCATCAGACCCTACACGAGACTCATCAACTACATCGAGTGGGTTACGAGAGGTATAAACTACATCAACATCCATATCTATCATGGAAGAATCTTCTAGGAGAGGCTTGAGATGCCGAGAAGTAGAGATACTCATGTCATTATGTGATAGATCACCTCTTTGTAGCAGTCGTGCAATGTTGTGATGTTGTCTATCATAGTGCAATTATTCTTTAGGCACATAGGTTCTAGACATAGAGGCCTCATCCATATCATCAGTAGATATACATTCTTCTCCCCAAAGAAGTGAAGTAGAAGGAAGATCATCTCCCATTTGAGCCATAGTGTGTAGTGGTGCCTCATCTGTATCTATCTCTGAATTACTAAGCATGGGAGTATTTCTATAATCCTCTCTATAGATCCAGTCTTGAACAGCTTGTTCTTCTCTCTCTGCTTCTAAAGGAACAGATGAAGGAACAAAAGTATCAAAGATCATCATAGCAGAAGTGGAAGGCTTCATTTGATCAGAAGGTTTCCCATATGACCTAGAAGAAACAGGTATAGAAGCAAAGGAACCCAGCGTATATTCACCCCTACCAAGGCTCATCATCTTAAGTGATTTCTCAGTAGCAAGTAGAGACGTACTAGGATCAACAGTAGGTTCATTATGAGGGACAAATTTTTCAGTAGTAGCAAGAGCATTAATAGCAATAGTATGGTCTCCAAGAATCACAACTTCAGTGCCATTGTACGGAAATTTGACGCACTGATGATAATTGGAAGGAACAACCTGCATGTCATGAATCCAAGGATGACCCAAAAGAATTTTATATGCAAGTGGGATGTCCAATACTTGGAAGCTAATATCTTTTGTGATAGGGCCTACTCAGACAGGCAACGTGACAAGACCTTTGGAAGATCTTTCCACTTCATCATAAGCTTTTATAGTAATCTTCTTTTTAGAATCCACAAAAAATTCTAACAAACCCAGCTATTGTATGACATTGAAAGAAACAATATTTAACCCTGCACCATTGTCTATCAGGACTCAGCGGACGTGGGTATCGTAGACTAGAACTTCAATGTGTAAAGCTAGATTATGAGGGTGAGCAATAGATATGTCATCTTCTGTAAAAAAGGAGAGAGATAGAGGAGATGAAATGTGGTTGACCATAGCCTGAAATTGATCTGGATCAATGTCATTGGGAACACATGTTGTACGTAAAGCCTCATTAAGAATCTCTCTATGTGAAGGGGATAACTGAAGCAACTCAAGGATAGATATCTGAGCTGGTGTCTTTTGCAAATGTTGGACAAGATCATAGCTAGGGGTGGCTGAAGGGGCCGCATGTTTGGAAGGTAAAGCTTGTTTGGGATCTTGCACAGTTTTAAGGACAACCTTGGCTTGCCCCCTAGTAATAGCATTCAGTGTCTCACTTCAGGAAGATGAACTACCATGTGTTTGCAAGACCAACTTTGGCTTACCATGATTGGCTTTATTATCATCTTGAGACCTCATCATTAGAACACTCTCAATGGGCTCTACCATGTTGATCACAGGTGTATTAGAAGGATACGTGTAATTGATCTTAGCATCATGATTCTTCTTATGTGCTTGAGAAGTTTCCCCCTTATCATGCTTAGGTAGAGGATCTTTGAAAGTTGTGTGATCATAATTTTTAGTTAAGCCATCAGTGGAGATTGTGCTATTCTCAATAAGATCCTGAATATCATCCTTAAGCTTAAAACAATTGTCTTTTAGATGTCCCTTGTTTCTGTGATAATGGTAGTAATGATCTTCTCTCCACCAATCAGGCTTATTTATCAAATCCCAGTTACCAGGTTTATCAGGAAGTGTAAGATATCCATTGTCAACCAAAGTCTTAAGGATCACATTGTAAGGTTCTGCCAACTTGGTATAGATTCACTTTCAAAATGACTTCTTAGGCTTATCTGCATATTGAGGTTTAGGAGCACCATGATCATTGGTAGCTTCTTGGTGTTTTGCTACATAGATAGCATTAGAGAGATTGAAAGCGGGCTCTTTAGCTTTAGGGGCATCTACAACCCCATCATTGACAACATACTTGTTTTTATTCCAAGGTTTGTTCTTGTCTTTGCCATTTCCTTTAGCATCTTTATTAATAACAATATCCCCTTTTCTTATAGCTACATCCTCAATCCAATATGCACTTTCAACCATGTCATTGAAAGAGGAGAATAATTGTTTCCTTAGATCATAATACAACTCAGGCACAAGAGTGTTGACAAAAATATCAATCTTTTCCCTTTCGGGTAGTTGACGAGGATATTGAGAATACAATGATCTCCAACATTGTAAGTAAGTTTCAAATGGCTCACCTTGATGTTGTCTTAGATTACTAAGATCTATCATTGTGACAGGTTGTTGGATGTTGTATGAATAGTGTTGTGTGAAGCGCATAGCCAACTCATCAAAAGTCTTAAGAGGTGGTGTCAATTTCACAAACCATTCCAAAGCTTGGCCTCTTAAACTTCTAGGGAACAATCATAGAAGAAATGTGTCTTCATGAAGAAAGTCCATGCTAAGAGCATAAAAGTGGTGCACATGGTCATGGGGGTCACCATTTCCATCATACTTGTCATATTTGGGAACCTCAATATCCCTAGGAAATGGGACCATGTATAGACTTTTATCAAAAGGAAGAGCACAAATTGATTCTACAAAAAAGACCTTTGGAGGCTCTCTTTCTATTGCCATTTGGGTAAGGTGTTGATTTGTCTGACGCAGTTTTTCCTGAAGGACTTCCAATTTAGTTGGTACTCTTTGTTGGACAATTTTTCTGGCATCATAGCCGGGAGGAAGCTCGTATCCTCTAGAAGTCATATATTGAAAATATTGATCACCATTACGCTCTAAAAGCTTATGCATCATTCGCTGGGAGACCACATCTTGTTCAAATCTCATAAGATCCTCACTAGAAATCTCATCATTAGCCTTTGCCTCATGTTGAGAGGGAGGAGGTCTAGGAGGTGAAGAAGGCATACCAAAAGTGGTTCTTGGAGGAGATCTTGGTGGCATGTTGTTGCCATTGTTGCCATTAAAAAGAGGTCTATGCTCATAGTTACTAGTCTTGGGTTGCTCATGAAATGTCCCTCTATAAGCCATGTGCCTAGCAACATCCATCCTTTGTTGATTGTGTTCTTTGTCTAATATGGCTTGGTTATCCTTATGCTCAAAGTGTTCTTGCAAGCGTTGGAATTTTTCTTGTTCAGTCAAAGTGAGCGAGACACTATCTATGTTTTTGGGGGTCTTGAATGCGGAAAAGAGGAAACCTCCTTTGTACCATGGGGTAGCCTTAGAATCTTCAGATTGGTTAGAACTAGAACTTTTGTTGCTAATGGGCTCTTGTAAGCATCTAGTTGGAGAAGGTAACTATGTATAATTGAATGAAGGATGACTCTCCTGTTCAAATTGAGACCGAGTTGTAATCAACATGAAAAGAGATGTTGGTTGACTAATAGAATGAGACAAAGTTTCTCAGATTTGAGATAAGAAAAGCTAATAAAGATCACTTGTCAAAGTAGAACAATAGAGAGATGGATCTTCAAAAGTGCTCAAGCACTTACATCAATCAATTGACTAAAGCCGAGCAGTGAGCAAGAAGCTCAATAAGCAAGTAGCTAGAGAGGTAACCATGATGCGACAAGTGATCAAGAGTAGCATTCGTTAAACTCAAATCCAATAGTTTTAGCTCATTTGTTTTAGTCTAGAACAAATCTAAGCATGTAGATAACAAGCCAGCTTCAGGTAAGAACAAAAAAAGACATTCTACGACAGATTAAAATGCAAGTTTAGCAGCTCCAGATTGTAGCAATGACAGGACAGTAGAAATGACCTAGGCAATAGTTCTCAGGCAAATAGGGCGATACTTCTCAATCGGGCGATACTTCACCTTATACCAGGTGACAGAGCTTAATATAATAGAGTGAAAAACTTCAAGCAAAGCAAGTGATAGATAGCAAGCGTGAACTATCGCGTGATATTTCTCAGTAAGGTGCGCGATACTATTGCAGATTCTTTGACTAGTGAACATAAAAATCTTAGTTTTGAAGCATTTTTATCAAGTTTGAAGGTTGGATAGTACAATTTCTTAGTTTGACAAGCAGTAATAGTAGATAAAAGACAGGTTTTCAAATAGTATAGGATCAAACATGTCATAGAACATTTGAAACAAGGGCAAAAGCAACCTTGCCAAGACAAGCACTTGTGATATCAAAATAGAAAAATTCTATGAGTGCTACCATTTTGTTTGAATGTTGAGAACATTTACATTGGTATAGCACAATCAAAGACAATTCAAGCAATTATTACCTAGAAGGACAAGGCTCATTACTTAGCAACTTGGCCCACAACTTGATGCTCCCTTGCCTCACACCAAGTGGTTGCCCACAAGAGATATTGGCGTTGTCATGGAAGTGTCAAAAACACAACCAAAGGAACACATATGGTGAGTGTCTTGGGGTGATCCAGGTAAGTCCACTTAGATCAATCCTTGCACCAAGAAGCTAAGTAGCTAAAATAAGGTGGCCTCTATCTAATGGTTCGTAGTAAGGGCTTCTGTTCATAACACCCCTCCTCCTCATAAAGGACTAGGACCTCGCGGCCTCAAGAGTACCTTAAGCATTCTTGCTCAATGCTTTCCCCATGGTCACAATCCCATGAGCTACTAACATCAAGCAAAGACAAGTGTTATGTCTACCAAGGTTTTGTGTCCTTGATAGCCTTAAGATTATAGTGAGTTGGAATCACTCGCCACCAAGGAAAATGATGACAAGGTTGTCCCCACTTGGGTCATTCCTCTTGATTTCTCAAGAGCAGACCCGCTAAAGGATCCTATATTAAACAAAGAATGGATGATTTTTGAGGTTCAAGGTTTTTGGTTCACCATAAGGGTGAAGAGCATACTCCCCTATCTCAAAGCTTTCTCCCAAACACACCAAGCAAATGTTCAATTACCCTCTTGCTTTCAAAATCCAAAGATGGGTCAAGATTTTCTGGTTCACCACAAGGGTGAAGAGCATACTTCTCCTACCACCCAAGAATTCTTACAACAAGATATTAAGTGCCTAAGAAATGGAACAACTAGTATATGCCGCACTCAATAAAAAAAGCAATTAAACAAGTAGTTGATTTGATTTTTATGCTTAGGTCGGCAGCCCTGCAAAAACCCATTAGTAGCCCTCTTTGACATGCATTCTTTTGGCAAAATATCTCAAGCAAGTGCACCTACAAGCACAACTTGTTAGCTCGATAATGATTAGCACATCAAAAAAATTAGATAATCTGCAAGAAATAACTGATCAAATGACAAAATCTGAAAATGAAACCATTATGGTTGGATTAGGCTTGGAAAGACCTTTCCAACGATATATCACACTTTGGTTTTCAATACCATTTGCAAAAATTTCAAAAAAATGGGTGCCCATTTTCCAGAGTGGCACGGATTTAAAAATGCTGAAATTTTTAGAAAATTTCAAAAAGATAGCAGACAACCTGAAACTTGCAAGATAGATAAAATAACTCAAAAATAGCTCTCTTCCAGGTCCAAGCGATATACCTCTGACTTCACCAGTATCGCGTGACACAGTTTCCTGTATCTGGGTGATATACCTTAGTCTAGGCAATATACTTCACAATAGGTGGGCGATACTTCGCACGACACCAAGCGATATACCTTAATACAAGTGTGTCATTCTTCTGAGATGCGAAGTGTCACATGGGTATTATAAGGTATATCGCATGATATACTGAGAAGTATCGCAGGATATAGTGAGAAGTATCGCGCGATATACTGAGAAGTATCATGCGATATACTGAGAAGTATCACATGATATTCTCAGACAGAAAACCAGAGAATGAAAATTACACTAAAAGCTTGCCGAAAAAATGATGGAAAATGATGAAAATGCAGAAAAAGAAGGGACAAAGTCAGCCTACTCTGCCCCACGGTGGGCACCAAAAATGTTTGTTATAAATGTGTCACACTTCTATGGATCATTACATTCAAGAAAGCTCAAGAATGAGGTCTCAAAAATTGATCCATAGCTCCCTAGGCATGGAGTGCAAGGGCTTTTAAGAATGCTCTCAGCTAGAGCTATTTAGCCTATAACCTTGCTAGTAAACCATGCAATGAGAGATTCAATGAAGACAAGGGAAAGAATGTCAATATCCTCAAGAATCAAGAATGAAAATACAATGCAACTATACTAGAAATGGAAATGCAAGCTAAGCTATAAAAGGAAATAAGCAAGTATTACAACCCAAGCTAATTAATCTATGTGAGCTAATCTAGAGCATAGAAATGAAGCTAATCTAAGAAAGCATAAATATGAAGCTAAGCTAAGAATGCAAGAATGAGATGTAGATGCTAAGAATGCTCCAAATCTTTAAAAGCTCCAAATGTACCTAGAAATCCTATAGCATAAAGTTAGTATAAAAAGTTGGGGATCTAGAAATGAAGAAGAGAGCTCTCCTTTTAAAGGAAATGAGAAGGAATGGACCATGGAGATTAAGAGGCAAAAGATTTAATCAACGGTGGAGCTTGAAAGAGGAGCAATCCATGTGCACAAATATCTTCCAATGAGAAAATAGGAGTTGACTTTTGTGTCCATATGAGACAAAAAGTGCTTTTCCCTTTTTTATAAAATAAGAATAATGCTTTATTTGTGCAACTTAGGATAAGAGGAAAAGTGGGGGCTTTTTATTTATTAAAAGGGGAGGAAATATTTCTTTTAATAAATAAAGACTTAGGATAAGATGGTTAGCCCATAGAAAATAATCAAATAAATGATAGAACTAGGATTTGATCAAGAATAAACAATTTATGATTTAGCAAAAGGGGCTAATAGTCTAGGTGACCATTTTTAGGTGTATACATGTGTGTGTTTGGGTATGTTTCCTAATATTGTTGAGATGATGCATTCCTCTATACCATGTGACACTTACTCCCTCTCCTGTAGCTGATATTGTCAAAATCTATTTCATGATGGTGATTTATTTTCTTTCTTGGCAAATCATTTTATGTGTTTTGTGGGCTAGCATTGAATTTTGTTATTTCTTATGCTTTGAATAGTCACCAAAACTTCTAGATATTTATCTATTTGTGATATTCGTCACATTTTTTTTATTGTTGAAATGAGATCAATTTTGGGATTTACAGTTGAAATTAATAATTCCCCCATTTGGGTTTCTCCTTTTCAGTTTCATGGTGATTATTCTAAATGTTTAGTATTGTTGTCATATCTTGTGTTTTGTGAGTCTATCATGTTCAATGTACACCTATGATAGTATGTGTAAGGGAGAATATTTTAGACAGCATATAGTTGTGTATTTTTGTATTAGCTATAAAGATGTGAGTTAGAATAACTTTCATATTTAAACTATGGTAAAATCGTGTTTTGTGTAAAAAAGGAATGCAAGTTGACATTGATGTATATGCATGTTAGCATAAGTTGATTTAAGAATGCACAAAATTATAAATATTCCTTCTTATAAATTTTAGTATCTACATTCTGTAGTTGATTGCTAAATATGTATCATGTTAATAAGATTAGAAATTTATTGATCCTCTTTGTAAATTGTCAAGAGATGGATAGTTGATTTTGGTAAACCTCAATTTGTTCATTAGTTAAAATCATTATTTATGCCATTATCTATTATTATTGAGGTACATTTTGAGCGGCTATGGTTGAGCTTGAATGCTTGCATTAGTTTTGTCATGTATGCTAATTAAGATTATGGTTTTCTTCTATGCTATGATTTTTGTGACCTTGTGTGTCTCTTTTCTTAGCATTGTTATTCTAGATAGTTGGGTGGGACTTAGTCCACTTATGAAAATTGATCCTTGTTGTGGGTCTTGATTACTATGTCTTTCTTTTGTCCTTGCCTCTTTTAGAGATATTGTCAAAGTGTTTTTTACACCATGTATTTTTTTAATTATTGTAAATGAGTGTTCTTTGGGTGTTCTTCTGTGGTAGATTCCCCAAATCCTCTTTAGGATAGCATGGTGTGGGGATAGAGAGAGTCGCATTTCCTAGACTTGATACTCCCTTGACCTTATCTCTATATGATTATATATATACAGTATTATATCAATTATGTTTTTTTTCTTGGTAAGAATCCATGTAAGAGATTAGCTTGTAGAGGATTTATAGTAATGAGATATTCCTAGCTTTAGAAGGACATCATATATGTGGGTACATCAAGTTCTATCCTAAGCTTAGTTATGGATTTGAAAGTAGGATGATATTTTCCATTAGGATTCACTTCCACCTTGTTTAAGGTGAGACCATGGTCTAGTTGGGTTATGTGACCTTGGTTTCTAGATATAGTTGATCTCTTGACATCATAGAAATCATATGGATCCTATATTCTTGGTGTTTACTTGGTCTCTAAGTATCCCCTCATGTAAAAGGAGTTAAATATTGATTCTTTGTATAATGACTACTCTCTTCTATAAGAGATAGATTTTTTAATTTGGATCTCTTGGTACCTTGAATTGGATCTAGTATCCCTTAAAGAAGTACAATTTCGATAGAGAATCCTCTATTTTTCTAATTCATGTTCGAGTTAGTGAGACTATGGTTGGATTAAGTATGATTTAGGTGAGCACGGTAGTGCTTCTCAATCTTTTGGTGCGGTCTTTCCCTTTTTCTTGAGTTTCTCTCTTATGAGTTATTGGTGCTTTGGTTTCAGAGACATCATCAAGGGCATTATTTCATAGTTAGATGCCTCATGATGAGGTAGATTAGCTCGTGTTTTGTCTCTTTTGGTAGCTATCATAGCTAGATGTATCCTTACTAGCATCCATTGAGTTCATTATTAAAAGACTTTGAGATATTATTGATGCTCTTTCAGTTTGTGTTGATCCTTTCAACAATTTTGAGGCTGACTACTAAGGAATTTGTGTGGTTTTGCGACACGTGTGGAGGCTCTATGCAACTATTATGTGTTTGGATTGGGGTTTGGTCTCACCCATGGTATGCTATTTGGTTTAAATTGTAGGCTTTTAGGAGTAAGCCTATGTTGGCAAGTTGGTTATACTAATGTATATGACTTGATTCAGTGTTGTCATTATGGAAACAAAGTCATATAGAAGTTTGGAGTTAGCACACTTGAAAAGAAGATCATAAATTAGTTAAGTCTTGAAGACTAGATAGTGTACAGAGTTTCTATAGCTCAGAGCATCAGTGCACATGTGTACGGAAGAATTATGGTATGCACCCTGGAAGTTAAGTTTGTGAGACTATATTCTTGCTTATTCTAAGATCCCATGATCAGATGTGCGAGGATGAGAAAGTTATAGTCAATTGAATTTGCACAACCAGTGTGTGCCAGTGAAGAACAAAGTATGAATCTGATAGTTTATATTTTGGTTTGTGATTATAATATAATGTTGTAAAGGCTATGTGCCCATTGTATTTAGGTTTCCATATATACTTGTTTGTTTGTAATTATGCTTAATCCAATTCATTTGGAAGTGTTGTATGTAATAGGTCTAAGGGCCGACTTAGTTGTTTATTTTGTATGACCATATAAATATAAGGTGTGTCGATTGTATTCGGTATGGAAGTTGATAGAGAGTTATAATAAGTAGAGTAGAACTATGCAAAGACACTAGAAGATGTATTAGATATTTTCTAGAGTTCAAAGCATCAGTGCATCAAAAGAACTGATGTGACAAGCAGTGTCACAGTGATAGTTCATACTACACATATAGTGTGTATATGAGATCAGAAGGTTGTAGCCTTCACCACTTGAGCAATGAGCTCTTGGACAATGCATCCTCTCCCCTAACAGGGACTATTATAAAAGAATCCTAAGAGGGTCTAACCCTTGACAAGATTTATTGTACTAAAAGCATTGTAAAGAAACTCCTAACAGGGTTAAGGATCTTCTAACAAGAATCACAAAACACTAGTGCAGAATATTAGTGGGTGTCAATTCCCACTAGGATTTTTACCTATTTGGGTTTCCCTGTAATCATATTATTGTCATGTGTTGATTCATGTTTCTTGTTTATGTGAATTTCTAATTCAATACTTAAGCATTTAAGTTCATATTAAAGTGAAAAGTTAAAATATAGAGAACACTAATTCAGCCCCCCCCCCCTCTTAGTGTTCCCATTCCTAACAATTGGTATCAGAGCTCTAGTCCTCAGGATAGAAGTTTAACCACTTGAGGAGATCATGGACAAAGCATAAATGAAACATCTAAAAAGAAATCTTGAAGCTACTCTTGAAGACCTGAACAAATCAGAAAGAGAAATTGAAGAACTAAAAGAAAAATTTAGTGATGCACAGTTGGTTATCAAAAGGCTAAGAAAGGACTTGAAAGAATGCCCTACCAGTGATCTAGGAGAAAAGGTCTAGAAAGTAAAGATCCCCACGATAACTAACAGGGGGGGGTGAATAAGCTATCAGATAATTTAACCATTCAACTGATTTAAAAAATATAATCAATGTACTAATCAACCATAGAAAGATAACCATACAAAATTGCACAATAACACAAGATATGTTGACTAGGGAACCCCTTGAAAAGAGTAAACCCCGGTGGGAATGATGCCCACAAAATGATGCACTAATATGAAAGTTCCTTGTTAGAGGATGGACCCTGTTAGGAGTCTTATGAAATACATTTAGTACATATAAATCCCTATTAGGAGATTTTGAATCCCTGCTAAAAGATTCTAACCCAGTTAAGAGTTTATGGAAGACAAAAGGACCCACTGCCCAAACAGCTTCAAGGCAAGATCTCTGAACCCACTGTCCAAAAGATCTTAGAATTATTCAATAGAATAATATGAAATATATTACCTCCTTCACACTATGCCAAAACCATACTCTCTGCTACACAAGATCACAATTCTAGATCTCTGTACTCACAAGTCTTCCTTCATCACTGAATTAGCTCTTTTCTTCACTTCATGCATATATTCACATCTCACCTCTCATAGTACCCATTACAACAAGGAAAAAATTCCTTCTTATATACCAAACTCAAATAATTACAAATTAGTCAGTCCTCAATTACAAAATAATAATTTCTACACGCTACACACAAAATTTCACATAAAATTGTCAGCTTCCAGATATTGTAACTTTCTCCAAACATATCTTCAAAATTTGCACTATGAACCATGTCATCATTAATGATCTCCAAAATCCCTTTAACTACATAAAATTATATTCCATCCCAGCTAAGAGATATCCTCTGAATTTCAAAAATCGCTTCACAGAAACACTATCTAAACACTACTTTCACCAAAATGCTCATAACTCTCATAAATGAATGAATTTCTTTTTGTGATGTTAACCATAGGTTAATAAAACACCAAAGAACATATCATCAATTTCACAAAAGCCAATCTACAATACAACATGTGCGTAAAACAAAACTGTACCTACTTTCTTGCTAATATCCAGAATATCACTGTGTTGACATCAATGACAATCCAAGTCATGAATGCAACAACAACTGCTACAGAATGACTACCAAAATACTTTGCATTCATTCCTAATAATCTCCCCCATTGACATAGATGGCAACATAGATGAAAAACATCCAATGTTCCAAAAATCCAATACTACAACATCACTGCAAAATATCAAATTAAATCTTACTTCATTTTCCTATTCAGCTCTCTCATACAATCCACAATGTTTTTCATGTATATCTCTCCCCCATTGACATCAATGATAGAAATTCCATCACTAAGTCAACATCAACTTAATGTCACAAGACACTTTTCAGAAAAACAATAACAAGAGTCCTCGTGACTCAGCTCATAAACTCCCGCATAGAGGAAGTTCCAACATCCAATCTAGAAGAAAGATAGGGCTCATATACCACTGGACGGATGTAATCATCTACATCAATTCTCAAAAATAGGTTGGGGCATAAGCCCAAGTATACCTCTTAGATACACAAATGTATCCTTAGGTAAAGGTTTTGTAAATATATCTGCTATCTATTCCTTTGTGCTTATGTACTCCAATCTTACTTCTTTTTCTACAACTTTCTCTCTTACAACATGATACTTGATCTCAATATGTTTAGTCTTAGAATGAAAAATAGGATTTTTTGACATACTCACTATACTGGTGTTATCACAATGTATAACAATAGGCTCATTAAACTTTATTCCAATATCCTTCAACATCTGCTTTATCCAAATAATCTGATTACAATTATTTGCTACTGCAACATATTCTGCTTCTATTGTACTTTGTGAAGTACAATTATGCTTCTTACTTAACCAAGAGACCAATTTTCTTCCAAGAAAAAAGGCTCCACCACTGGTGCTTTTCTTTTCATCAATGCTACCTCCCCAATCTGCATCAGTATAGGCACATAAAGTAAAATCATCAAAATTCTCATACCATAAGCCACAATCCATTGTTCCTTTCAGATATCTCAGTATCCTCTTTACTGCTACATAATGTGATTCTCTAGGTTCTACTTGAAATTTTGCTACAATCCCAACTGAATGTGCTATATCAGATCTTGTATGTGTCAAGTACTGCAATCCTCCAATCATAGATCTATACTTTTTTCTGCTCAACTGCTGGTGTCTCATCTTTGCTAGATAACTTATGTCTAGTTACCATAGGTGTTCCAACAGGTTTAGAATCTTCCATTCCAAATATTTTCAATAAGTCATTCAAATACTTAGTCTGACTTACAAATATTCCTTCCTTTCTTTGTGTTATCTGTAATCCCAAAAAATATTTCATTTCTCCAATCATGCTCATCTCAAATTCAGTCTTCATTTCATCTGCAAATTTGTCACTAGCTTCATCTTCTCCTCCAAAGATAATATCATCAACAAATATAACTATAACTAACAAACCATTCTCAATTTATTTTGTGTATAAGTTACTATCTATTATTCCTTTTATAAATCCCAATTTCAATAAATACTTATCCAATCTTGCATACTAGGTTCTAGGTGCTTGTTTTAATCCATATAAAGATTTCTTTAACTTACATACCATATCTCCTTCTTGTGTCAAAGGAAAATCTTTAGGCTGCTTAATGTAGACTTCTTCTTCCAATTCACCATTCAAAAATGCTGACTTCACATCCATCTGATACACTTTGAATTTCTTGTAAGCTGCATATGCTAGAAACATTCTCACTGCTTCAAGTTTGGCCACAGGTGTAAAAGTTTCTTCATAGTCAATTCCTTCTTATTGTGAATATCCTTTACATACCAATCTTTCTTTGTTTCTTATCACTTCTCCTTGTTCATTCATCTTGTTTCTGAATACCCACTTTGTTCCAATCACAATCTTGTCTTCAGGTCTAGGGACCAATTCCCATGTCTTGTTTTTTTCAATCTGCTCTAGTTCTTCTTTCATAGCAATAATCCAGTGTTCATCTTCACAAGCTTCATTAGTATTGTTAGGTTCAATTTCAGAAATCAAACATAAATGTACCTTATTTTGAGTCAAAACTCCTCTATCTAAACTTCCAATAACTTGCTCAACAGGGCAATGTCTTGAAGTATACTTGTTAGGTGTCATAGTTATTGATCTTGTTCCAACTGTAGATTCTTCTCTATTTTCTTCTCTATTTTCTTCAGTATGACTTTCATTCAGCAAATCACTATTAGTTTCAAAAAATAATTCTACATTTTCAATGTTAGGCTGAGGTTGTGCTTCTCCATCTGATTCATAATCAAGCATTCTTTCCTAAATTTTAAACTTCTCATCAACTTTTACATTTGCACTTTCAACAATAGTCTTAGTTCTTTTGTTATAACATCTATATGCTTTGCTTTTTAAAGAATATCCAAGAAATATTCCTTCATCACTTCTAGGATCAAACTTTCCTATATCATCATCTCTCTTTATATAACATTTACTTCCAAAAATTCTAAAATACTTAAGTGAGGGTGTATGTCCAAACCATAATTCATAAGGTGTCTTGTTTGTATCTGCTCTGATTTGTACTCTATTCATAGTGTATACTGCTGTGTTCACTACTTCTCTCCAAAAAGTCTTAGCCAAATCATTTTCAAACAACATAGCTCTTGTTGTTTCAGTTATTGACCTATTCCTTCTTTCTACAATACCATTTTGTTCTGGTGTTCTAGGGGCTGAAAGTTATCTCTTAATACCATTCATTTCACAAAAGGTGTTAAACTCTCTAGATGTAAATTCATCACCTCTATCAGATCTTAGACACTTAATGTTCATTCCAGATTCATTCTAAATTTTGATTTTTATGATCTTAAATTTATCAAATGCTTCAGATTTTTCTTTCAAAAATGCAATCCACATCATCCTTGTAAAATCATCAACAAGAATCATAAAATACCTTTCTCCATAGAATCCTCTAGTCCTAGTAGGACCACTCAAGTCTATATGAACAATCTCTAGCTTCTCTGTCGATGTGAACTTCTTGTTGGGAAATGAACTCCTTTTCTACTTTGCCATCATACATTCTTTTCAAATCATGTTAGTAGGTTTCATAATTCTAGGTAAATCTCTTACCGCAAGTGTAGTGCTCACCTTGACAATATTATCAAAGTTTATATGAAAAAACCTTTTATGCCATAACCAACTATCATCAATCCTAGTTATCAAACATGTCATCTCAGTAGGATTCAACTGAAATACATTACCTCTAGTTCTGGATCCTTTTCCAATCAGATTTCCATCTTTATCTTTTATCACACAAGTTTTCTCAGCAAACCAAACTTGATAACCCTTATCAGCCAATTGTCCAATGCTTAGTAGATTATGTCTCAATCCATCAACAAAGTAAACATCATCAATGTTAGTCTTTCCATCAAGAGTAATAGATCCTATACCCTTAATCAAACAAGGTGCATTGTTACCAACCCTAACAATTCCTCCATCATAATTATCTAACTTAACAAACTTTCTTTTATCTCCAGTCATATGATGTGAACAACCACTGTCTATAATCCAATCAAATTTCTTTTCAACTTGAGAAACTAATGCTTTTTCTTCCCTTTTATTAGGTTCAGAACTTTCTTCTTTAATTGCTACAAATCCTATTTCCTCAAAGTTATCATTATCATTATCACTGTCACTTAAATGTTTTTCAACTCCTGCTTCAAGATCTTCATCATTTGCATAATAACATTCTTTAGATCTCCTAGGTTTAAAGTTGCTTCTATACTTCTTAACTCTTTTAGGACATTTAGATGCAAAATGACCATATTCTTGACAAGTCCAACATTTAAAGATTTTCTTACCATCTGGTTCTCTTTTTACAAGTAATGCAATACCTTCTTCAATCTTCTTATCTTCCTCAGATCTGCTACTGCTGGCATAATCTCCATTCACACTAGTACTTCTTGTAGGTCTAATGTTAAGAGCACTGAATGTTGTTTCCATTCTAGGTAGCTCTCCTGATAATCTCAAGTTCATCTCTGTTGTTTCTAATCTTCCAAGAAGAGTCTCTCTTGAAAATTTCGATGTACAAGGCATCACTTGTTCAGTCATCTGTGTTGTCTACTTGAATACTGGTGTCAAAGTTCTCATAATTTTCCATATCACTTCATTCTCTATCTTATCACCTCCATAAGACTTTATTCCTATTACAATCTCAGACATCCTACCAATATAGCTTCTAATAGATTCATCTTCCATCATTCTGATATCTTCAAATGCACAAATCCAATTATGTAATGTAGCATTCTTTGCATGTTCATCACCTTCAATAGTAGAATGTAAAGCTTTCCAAATTGCATGAGATGTTTTCAAACATCTTACCTGACTATATACATTCTCTGGTAGTGCTGAAAAAAGTGCTTCTCTTGCTAGTATGTTACACATGAATAGATCTAGTTCATCTTTAGTTCCTGCCTCTAGATTGTCTTCATCAATGATAGTCTTCTCATTCTTTGTAATCAACCAATAACTTGGTCCTAAACACAATAGATGAGGCTTCATCTTTTCTTTCCAGCTATCAAAATTTACTCCATCAAA
The DNA here is from genome assembly GCA_027943335.1 of Chamaecyparis obtusa. Lineage (NCBI taxonomy): Eukaryota > Viridiplantae > Streptophyta > Pinopsida > Cupressales > Cupressaceae > Chamaecyparis > Chamaecyparis obtusa. The sequence goes on from BSBK01002898.1 coordinate 66,383, forward strand.
CTTAGGGCTTTCTTTTCTAAAATTTTCCATGGATCTCCTTAAGTTGTTAAACTTTTCTTTCAAGGACCTGCTACTCTGATACCAATTGTTAGAAAGTAAAGATCCCCAAGATAAATGAGAGGGGGGGGGGGTGAATTAGTTATCAGATAATTTAACCATTCAACTAATTTAAACAATATAATCAGTCTACTAATCAACCATAGAAAGATAACCATACACAATTACACAATAACACAAGATATGTTGACTAGGGAACCTCTTGAAAAGAGTAAACCCTGGTGGGATTGATGCCCACAAAATGATGCACTAATATGAAAGTTCCTTGTTAGAGGATGGATCATGTTAGGAGTCTTATGAAATACATTTAGTACATATAAATCATTGTTAGGAGATTTTGAATCCCTATTAAAAGATTCTAACCCGGTTAAGAGTTTATGGAAGACAGAAGGACCCACTACCCAAACAGCTTCAAGGCAAGATCTCTGAACCCACTATCCAAAAGGTCTTAGAATTATACAATAGAATAATATGAAATATATTACCTCCTTCACACTATGCCAAAACCACACTCTCTGCTACACAAGATCACAATTCTAGATCTCTGTACTCACAAGTCTTCCTTCATCACTGAATTAGCTCTTTTCTTCACTTCATGCATATATTCGCATCTCAACTCTCATAGTACCCATTACAACAAGGAAAAAATTCCTTCTTATATACCAAACTCAAATAATTACAAATGAGTTGGTCCTCAATTACAAAATAATAATTTCTACATGCTACACACAAAATTTCACATAAAACTGTCGGCTTCCAGATACTGTAACTTTCTCCAAACATATCTTCAAAGTTTGCACTATGAACCATGTCATCATTAATGAGTCTCCAACATCCCTTTAACTACACAAAATTAGATTCTATCCCAGCTAAGAGATACCCTCCAATTTCTAAAAATTTCTTCACAGAAACACTATCTAAACACTGCTTTCACCAAAATGCTCATAACTCTCATAAATGAATGAATTTATTTTTGCGCTGTTAACCATAGGTTAATAACACACCAAAGAACATACCATCAACTATGAAAAATCCAATCTACAATACAATATGTGTGCAAAACCAAACTATACCTGCTTTCCTGCTAATATCCAGAATATCACTGTGTTGACATCAATGACAATCCAAGTCATGAATGCAAAAACAATTGCTATAGAATGACTACCAAAATACTTTTTATTCATTCCTAACAAAATGGAGAAAATGCATCTATGAAAGAACTACTTTAATAATTTCATGATAATTTGATCAACAATTAGGAAGTCTACAATGAAAAAGTCAAGGAGAACCTTCAACTCAATGATGAACTAAGGCAAGCAAACATGGAAATCTTGGAGCTAAGGAATAGAAAAGAAAGCTTGGAGTTTGAATTGAAAGTAGAAAAGAATCATATTGACAAGTTACACACTAGTTCTAATTTTTGAGAATCTCAGTTGTATGCAAGGAGAACCAAAGGAGACACTTGTTGTATTGGTTACAATGAAGCACAAAATTAGATTGATGATATGTGAGCAAGCAAGGAGACACAAAAGGACTCTACTGATACTGAGAAGACTAAAGATCAAACCAAAGACAATGGTGGACCTCCTAAGAATGAGCACAAGCCTAGAGAATGCACTTGTTTTGCATGTAACAAGCATGGGCACATTGCAAGGAATTGTACAGAGGTAAGACCTTTTAATGGTTACTATTATTCATGCAATAGATTTGGTCATAGAGCTATGAATCGCAAGACTAGTAAGAAGAACAAGATCTAGCATGATTAGAGAAATTTGAATCAGACAAATGTAAGAAGTTCTCATAATGTTACATGTCAGATATGTAACTGTTATACACTAGGTTTACACCTTTGTTTCAAGCTCTCTTGGTCTTGATAACTTAGTATAACATGGGAATCATCTCCAGGTTGTGGGACCTTCGCTAACTAAGATGAGACCTCCAGGTTCTAGGTTGGTTCCTCTTGGATAATCACCTTAATTTTCTTCTAGACATGAAAAGTAAAAACTTTTGAGGGAAAGGGATAGAAGGAGTGCATGAAAGGGAAATGACTTGAAAGAAAACTACTTACTAGGTGATACACTGAAATTAGGGTATGAATTGTAGCATAGATGGATAGAATCAATGAAAGGCTTAGGTCTAGTAGGTCACAACTTACTGAATAGGCTTGCATAAGTGTTTCATAGGAGGGCCTGAACATAAGACACAACCTATGACCTACAAGCAGACATTCACTTTTGCAACTCGGTGTAGGATTGAGACAAGACTATTGGGGGGATGAAGTATGCCCACAAAAACATCTAAATTAGATCAAACACAATAACACACACAATTACAAAAATTAAGAGGGATCAAGAACCCTAAGTTGTCATTGAAAACATGCATAGACTTCAATTCATTAAGAGATACTTCAAACAATGAAAGGATAGGGATAGAGAAAATGTCACAAATACCTTAGAGTTGTTTAAATCATCAATGGGAGATTACAAGACTAGAAGACTAGAGGGTAGAAAAAATACCACAGATAGCCTTCTGAGAAAGGATTCTTTCTTTTTACAATTCCAACCTCTAAGCACTAAGGCTCCAAAAAGAACTATATACAACTCAACTACATGTAGGTAGGAGTCAAAAATAACCTAACTAGGGTTACATAGGTATAGCAATACAATATCAAACCCTAGGTACACTGATTATCATCATCAAAATATCTAAGAACACTGGTGATCAAATCATATCTTTTCCTTATGTGTTGATCCTATACTGAGCCCTCCTATAGACACAACAACCTCGACTCATCCACACACTTGCAACTCCACTAAGCCATGAAAGCTCACAATCTGATCATATTTCCTAGGGTAACAGTACCATTCAAAAGGTGGCACCGACTCTTTCTAGCATCTCCTGGCATGAAAATTTGGCACAGTACCCTACAACACTGGCCAACAGTCATCTCCATCAACTTCCCCAACCACAAATGTCCCAAGAATTAAATTCCTGAACTACCTGACATTGTGCATGGCCGAAAGAATGCAAAACCCTAGAAAAACCAATAGAAATCATTTGAATTTTTGAAATATAACAGATAGTGGCAAATTAAAACATCACCGTCGATGAGAAACCCCTCCCAGTAGATGAACGACTATGATGCATTTGAAAAACAACTTAAACTTCCCCCTCTGATAGGTCAACTGCCACCTGGAAGTCAGCAACCAATGAAATGTGAGAAAATTAGCACGTCTGACAGACTTGGACCGATGACCTAAAAAAAGAGCATCAGACGGTTGTCACTATACCATGATGCTAAAAGTCGAGCATCTTGGATCCATGGTATAATGACAACTGCTAGATCAAACTAGACATTAAGCTCTTTAGAAATCCCTGACCCCACGAACCCATAGACAACTGCCATGTAGCATACCAACCAGCCAACCACAAGTTGTCAAACAAGACACATTACAGACCCTTCTGACAATAGGACCCACGGCAGACTAAGATCACATTAGATAGTTGTCACAAGATTGCAAGGGCTTGGAAGATCCCTTGTGATCAAGAGATAACCATAGATCTTTAGTCTACTGACATCCTTGCAAATACTCTGACACGGTCCTACCAATAGAGCCTAGCTGTCGTCTGACCGACCAATGAAGAATGAGCATGTCAGAAACTGAGGACCCACCTGACAGAGCCTAGAGATAAAGCAAGATCAATGGCCATCACATGATCACATGTGTGATAAAATCTCCTTGTGGACATATGCCAGCCATTAGATCATTGTCTACTGACAACCACCAGACCCGCACTGATATGGCATTGAATCACAAGTCTTTAACCAATCAAAGGTGTACAGCTCAGACAACATGGCCAGACCCACCGACAACTAAACTCTACAGGTAGGAAGATTGATGGTAATCACAAGATCTCATGGAATATTCTAAGGCCATGAGATCATGCGACAAATGTCGGATGAAGAATCTTGATTTTAGCTGCTAAGCAGAGACCACCAACTCAAAAGGTAACCGTTCACAGGATCACTAAATATTAGAGCCTTGACTGCCGAGAATCAGAGATTTGGTGACTGAAGGATTTTAAAATGCACATGTGAAATGAAGGAACTTAAGTGGCCGATAAAGTAAACTACAAATTAGAACAAGGCCTTAGGGTTTTTCAGGTAACAACTAGTTTTATGAATTTTTAACTACAAACCAGGGGATAAAACAATTTGTAGAGGCCAAAGGACAAGGCACAACTTCATGAAATTTTCAGGGATGCTTGGCAGGATAAAAATAGAGACCTTGGGATAGATATTAGCCAAATTTGCATGCACAGGAAAAATAGGGTAACATTTTGGTGATTTCTACTGGATGTCAGCCTGCTAGACATGGAAAACCAGTGGCCTATAAACAATCCATTGGGCATGGGGTCACTACAGGAACAAAAAACTTTGATAGAGACAAATTGAAATAGAAGGATGAACTTGTGCATGGGCACTTCTTGAAAAGTAGGAAACTAACCTAGAAAAATAGGGAAAGAAAACAAGAAACACATATACAAAGGTTCACAAAGAGGGATTAACCTCAAAACAAGGCTTCAAGTGGAAACCATTGACTGAAATTGGCATGGCAATTCCTTCCAAAGTTGTTAGTTGAAATTCATTAGGCTCCCTGCATTTTGTGATTAAAAATGGTCCGCCCCAAAATGAGTCAAATTTTGTATATCTGCCAGGCCTTGATTTGAACTCATCCCACTTGAGGACTACATCTCCAACCTTGGAATTTATGACCCTGGCCCTCTTACCAAAACTTTTATTTGTTTGAATCTGATGGAACTCCATATCCTGCATTGATTTTTCTTTGAGTTCTTCCAATTCCATCAACTAAGAATATCTGACCTGCAAGGGGTCTCTTTCTTCAAATAGGGCATATTGAGTGGCTAAGTCCAGAGCTGGCAATTCAACTGAGATAGACAACTTGGCCTCTTTGCCATACACTAGCATGTAAGGAGAATTACCAATGATTTTCTTTGGGGTAATTCTGTCTAACCATAATGCAGACCTAAGTTTAGTATGCCAATCCTTATGATTATCTTGGAGAGTCTTCTTGATTATCCTAATCATGTTTTTATATGTTGATTCTGCTAAACCATTACCTTGGGGGTAGTAATTTGAACTGGTATTCAGATAGATGCCATTTTTAACTGCCCACTCTGAGACTTTGAGGCCTATGAATGCCAATGCATTATTTGATATTATGGAGTCTACAGTGCCAAATCTATGGATTATATCATCATAAAAATTTAATACAACACTCTCATTTGATTCTTTCAAGGTAACTGCCTCTATCCATCTAGTGAAGTAATCAGTTTTAGTGATTATCCATTTATGGCCTACACTAGATGGAGGATTGATCATGCCAATGAAGTCTATGCCCCACTTCATGAAGGTTTTCTCTATTCTGACTGGCTGTAGGGGCAAGGCTGCAAGCCTTTCTTTTCCTGCAAACATGGCACACTTGATGCATTTTCTCACATAATCATGGCTATCCTTGAAGATAGATGGCCAGTAGTATCCAGCCCTCATGATTTTAAAAGCAATAGTCCTAGGAGAAAAGTGACCTCTAGAAGATCCATCATGAAACTCAAATAGGACATTAGCTATCTTTTCTAAATCTATGCATCTTAAAAGGACACCACTGTGATCCTTTCTAAAAAAAACTTCATTTGTCAGCACAAAAGGAATAGATTATAATTTATAATACCTTCTTTTTGCTAAATCTAAACTTGTAGGACATTGTCTTGTCTTCAAGTAATTGATCATATTAGGCAACCAGCTTGTTGCCTTGGCTTGTTCTTCTATAGAATGCACCACCAGAGATGCATCTATTTTCTCTAATTTCTTTGAACTTTCATCCTCTGCCAAATGCTCACAAAGACCTCTTCCTCTAACCAGCTTGGAAGTTTGGATATCTATGTCATATTCCATCACCTTGGTGATCCAACCAGCTCTTTTCTCATGTAGGTCTTTAGAAAGCAAAAATTCTTTGACACTTGGATGAGTAACTTTCAAGTGTACCTTGCTATGGGTCAACAAATATCTAAAATTTTTAAGGCTTTTTACCACAACAAGTACATGTTTTTCTACAAAAGAGTATCTCTATTCATACTCTTCTAAACCTTTGCTAAAGAAAGCAATAGGCTGCTCCAATGCATTTGAATTTTCTTGAGTTAGCATTTTAGATATAGCATCATGCCCTCCATAAGCATAAAGGATAAAATCCTAACTGAAATTTGGGTTTAGAGAGTAGGGGCTTTTGTTAAGGCCTCTTTGATAGCTTGGAAATTAGCTTTTCCTTCTTTAGTCCAGCTGAAAGTTGAACTCTTCTTTAGCATGGCTATCAAAGGCTTTAATAAATCTACAATATTAGGAAAGAAACACCTAACAAAATTAATGTTTCCTATAAAAGATTGGAGACCTTTCTTATGATGAGGCAATGGTAGTTCTAGGATGGCTGCAATTCTCGTAGGATCTACTGTGATCCCTTCTTTGGATACTACATATCCAAATAATTTTCCTTCATGAACTACAAACACACATTTCTAGGGATTAAGAGATATCCCAAATTCTCTACACCTTTCAAAAATCTTCCTCAGATGTTTGATATGATCTGTTGCATGTTTGGAATAGATAGTTATGTCATCTAAGTAGACCAGTACAAACTTGTACATGAGGCTTTTAAAGGCCATATCCATTTCCTTCTAAAATGTAGCACCTACATTTGACAAACCAAAGGGCATCTTTTGATAAGCCATGGTTCCCCACTTGGTTTTAAATGCAGTCTTATATTGATCCTCTTTATTTACTAGGATCTGATTGTATCCTGAATAGTCATTCAATAATGAAAATCTCTCAGATCCAGAGACACATTATAAGATTTGTTCCATAGAGGGTAATGGATGGCGGTCCTTCAAGGAGGCTCTATTAAGGTCCCTAAAGTCAACGCATAACCTCAACTCCCCATTCTTCTTCCTAACAGGGACAAGGTTGGAAACCCAACTAGTATGCCTGATGGGGTAGATGATACCACTTTCTATCAATTTGAGCACTTCCTTATGCATAAGTGGCTCAAGCTTGGGATTTACAGGCCTTTTCTTTTGCCTTACTAGTTTGGCATTTGGTTCTAACTCAATGGTGTGCTGAGAAAGGGCAGGGTCAAAACCTTTAAGGTCTTCATATTGCCATGCAAAAACATCACTAAATTCTTTGAATAATTGGGTATAAGCTTTCTTTTCCAATTCAGTGTTCACTTTTCCAAATTGTAAGCTCTTACCTAGTTCCAACTCTAATTCAACACAATGTTCTTGTTGAACTACCAAGCCAGCTTTGCTTCTCTTAACTTCATCATCCTTGTTGAAGACATACTCTAATATAACAAGACCTCTAGGCATCTTATTGGACTTCAGTTGTATTACTTGATCACCATAGGTTTGTGATAGCCTATCTTGATTGTGTTCTGAAAAAGCATCTTCTTCAAACAAGAACTGTAGAATTTGTTCATCATTGTCAAACACCTGCCAATTGACATTATTATCAGGAATAGAGGGTTTGAAAATCACTTTGATATGTTGTTGATCTATTTCTTTTGAAATTCTATTTGGAATGTCATAATGAGATCCAACAGTAGCTAACCTATTTGCATTTTGGTTTAGCTTCGTAGGGATAACAACAATATTGAAAGCACAAAAATCTTTGATTGCATCCCAAACTCTATGCTTGTATGCTTTCAAAGTGTCATTTTTGGTTGTACTTATCCCTCTTACTTGGCTGACAACTAACTCACTGTCACCATAAAATTTTAGGGCCTTAAGCCCTCTTTTCCTAGCCCACCCTAGTGCATTGACTAGGCTTTCATACTCTGCAGTGTTGCTAGTATAGGAGAAAATGAATCTAAAGGTAGTATAATACCTTTCTCCTTTTGGGGACACTAACATAGCACCACCACTAGAACCATGTCTACTTCTAGCTCCATCAAAAAATAGTTCCCAAACCTGATTGCTTTGATCCTCTGAATCAGTGTCTTCTTTGAAAGGGCTTAGCTCTACAGATCCATGTTCTTGTATCAAATAACTTCCCAAACCAAGATCCCAAATTATATTTTCTTGGGCCTCTGAAGCTCTTTCATCTAGTAAAATATTAGGGATACTTTCTATCTTTGTGCTTGCTTCACTAATAGTTTGCAACTCACTGTCATCAAATATGGGGCAATTTACATTAATGGTATTGGACACATATGGTTCTATATGGTGTGTTGCTAATGGTTCTAACTTAATGGTGACCTTGGTCCCATACCTTGTATGAAAATGCATGTGAGACCAGTCAGAAGATAGGTAGCCTCCTATCTTAGCTGTAAACTCCCTTAACAAACATATGGCAAATAAAGCAGGGAGATCTATGATATATATATCAAGGAGGATGGAGAAATTAGGACTAGCATGTAGGATCAGACTGGTATCCTTGGCTACACCTATAGTATTGATTGAGCATCCATCAATTTGTGTTACCTTCTTTTGGAAGGGCTCATATTTTAGTCCTAATTGGTCAGCTACTTTCTTGGGCATCACAGTGCTAGTAGCTCCACTATCTACCATACAATTATGCACTAAAGATTTTCCAATGATTAAATATACATAAAAGGGAGGTGGATTTGAGTTCCTACCTTGCATGGTATTGGCCTTAGAGTTGCTACTTGGCGCCTCCTTTTCTTGATCAGTGTTGACCAACACTAGCTTTGTAGCTTCTTTTGTAGGTTGAGGAGTTGCTACTTCAGTCATGGCCTTCTTCAAAATCTTATGCTATCTTGGAAGAGCCAAAGAGTCCCACATGGACATGGTGACATTCACCTCCTTCATGTTGTCTACAATATTAAAAGGTGTCACAGTGTGGACTCTTTGTTGCATCTTCACTATGATGGGCTCCACTTCTTTGGAATGTTGGCTCTCTTTGCTTGTAATAACAGGAACCTCCTTAGGTATGATGGGATTAGCTTGATGCAGTGGCTCTACAGATGTAGTGGCTTTAGAATTGGAATCTACTCTTTCCATGTCTTGAGCTCTCCTTTTTGCTCTTGTATAGGCAACAAAAATGACTTCATCATTGACTCCATTGAAGTCTGGTTGCTCCCAATTGAAAAGAGCAGACTCATTCTCTTGTGACTCTTGTTGAGGCATTGACCCACTAGATGAAGCCTCTGATTGAGCTTGGGAGGAAATTTGAACCATTAGAGCTTGGTTCATCCATCCATTTGAACATGTAGCCTAATTATGAGGCTGATTACAAGGAAAACACTATTCATTATCCATAGCCACATTGTTTTGGCTAGGAACCATATCCCTCACTGGATTTGTAGAATTGAGAGGTGCAAGATTATATGATTGGAATGGTCTTTGATTAAAACTTTGTCTTTGTCCTTGATACCCTCCTTGGTATGGTGGCCTATTTTGTTGATAGGGCTATCCTTGATTTTGATATTGTTGATTAGGACCTTGGCCTTGTGGCTAAAATGGTGGTTTGATTCCTTGACCTTGTTTCTTTAGATTTGTGATCTCCTTAGTCAAGGTCTACAACAAGTTTTTCATCTCTTTTTGACTACTCTATTGGCTATTCTTTATTTCTTGTAGCTCTTGAGAGAAACTAGTTGTTAGCTCCTAACCATTAGTACTAGCCTAAGGTGCTAGTATGATAGGAATAGGGGTAAATGGGGGTACTTGGGCAGGTCCAATGGGTTGAAGGCTAGGAAAAATGGGCATTGGTGGCCTTCTAGCTATCATGCCTACTTGAATCAAACAATTTTAAGCTCTGACAGCTATGTCAAAAGCTTGGGGTAAAGAAGTACCACCCATAGACTGGATCATGATAGAAATTTGACCATTTAGACTTTGCAAGTAGTATAGAAAAGCATGGTCAACTGATGGTCTCACAGAGACTAGAATTCTATTCCATGTTTTGAGGAATCTACTATTGTAATCTATCATTTTCTCTTGAGGGTCCCTTTTAATGGTTGTTAACTATTCTACCATAGACAAGTTATCTAATTTATCCTTAAAATTCTTACTCAATGCATCCCCTAACTCATCCCATGAAGTAATGGAACCAATAGTTAGAGTTCTAAACCATTCAAGAGCCTTACCTTTTAGAGAGGCTGCTAACAATTTGGTGGCTACATCTTCTTGAGTAATGTTGTGTATGCTACAGATGGTGGTCACATCTCTTATGTGTTCAAAAGTAGTTGTCTACCCTTCACTTGTGAAATTAGGTATACTCTTTAGTGCCACCAAGGGCACATCATGATGTTGAGCAAAAGCTAATGGACTCCCTTGTTTGAATGGTGCAAAAGAAAACTGTCTAGCCATTGCAGGAGTTGGAATCTGAAGATTAACAACTATGTGAGCTGTATTTGTTGTTGGGTTTGAATCCTCCTCTAGATCTTTGGTTAGAGATCTTCCTCTTCTTCTAGAATGGAAGGGAAAAGGTCTCCTTTCTAAGGTATCCAGTGGTGTTGATTGAACTCTCCTTGTAGGGGATGTTCTTTGAGTTGACCTACCTTTATGACTTCTTTTTGAGGGAAACTCTAAAAATTTAGTGGGTTTTGAGCTCCTAGTCTCAATCTTTCTCATAAACCTTAAACAAGGTTAGCCTGGATCTTTGAAATTAGTGGAGTCACCAGATATACTTGATAGAAAAACTTCTAAAAGTCTGTATTATGCAATCTACATATCAGAGATAACATAATCTTCAAACAATGAACTTCTTTTACTATCGTCCCACCGGGTGTGCCAGAATTGTTATACACTAGCACCAAGGTGGGGTATCCTTGAGCTTGAGTCTATATTGATAGTCCCTATGTATTGAACTTCTTTAATCCTTTTACTGATGAACCAATAGGAGAACCTTTAGACTTCAATATGATCTTTGGTCCCACTGGGTGTGCCAAAGTTGTTATACACTGGCACCAAGGTGGGGTATCCTTGAGCTTGAGTCTATATTGATAGTCCCTATGTATTGAACTTCTTTAATCCTTTTGCAGATGAACCAATAGGAGCACCTTTGGACTTTAATCTGATCTTTGGTCCCACCGAGCATGCTAGAATTGTTATACACTAAGTTTGCACCTTTTTTCAAGCTCTCTTGGTCTTGATAACTTAGTATAACATGGGAATCATCTCCAGGTTGTGGGACCTTTGCTAACTAAGATGAGACCTCTAGGTTCTAGGCTAGTTCCTCTTGGATAATCACCTTAATTTTCTTCTAGAAATGGAAAGTAAAAAATTTTGAAGGAAAGGGATAGAAGGAGTGCATGAAAGGGAAATGACTTGAAAGAAAACTACCTACTAGGTGATACACCAAAATTAGGGTATGAATTGCAGCATAGAGGGATAGAATCAATGAAAGGCTTAGGTCCAGTAGGTCACAACTTACTTAATGGGCTTGCTTAAGTGTTTCATAGGAGGGCCTGAACATAAGACACAACCTATGACCTACAAGCATACATTCACTTCTTTAACTTAGTGTAGGATTGAGACAAGACTATTGGGGGGGCTGAAGTATACCCACAAAAATATCTAATCAGATCAAACAAAATAACAGACACAATTACAGAAAGTAAAAGGGATCATGAACCCTAAGTTGGTATTGAAAACATGCATAGACTTTAATTCATTAAGAGATACTTCAAACAATGAAAGGATAGGGATAGAGAAAATGTCACAAATACCTTGGAGTTGTTTAAATCATCAATGGGAGATTATAAGAGTAGAAGACCAGAGGGTAGAAGAAATACCATGGATAGCCTTCTGAGAAAGGATTCTTTCTTTTTAAAATTCTAACCTCTGAGCACTAAGGATCCAAAAAGAACTATATACAACTCAATTGTACCTAGGCAGGAGTCAAAACTAACCTAACTAGGGTTACATAGGTATAGCAATACAATATCAAACCCTAGGTACACTGATTATCATCATCAAAATCTCTGAGAACACTGGTGATCAAATCATATCTTTTCTTTACATGTTGATCCTGTACTGAGCCCTCCTACAGACACAACAACCTTGACTCATCCTCCCACCTGCAACTCCACTAAGCCATGAAGGCTCACAATCTGATCATATTTCCCTGGGTAACAGTACCATTCAAAAGGTGGCACTGACTCTTTCTAGCATCTCCAGGCATGAAAATGTAGCACAGTACCTTGCAATGTCAGCCAACAGTCATCTCCATCAACTTCCCCACCCACAAATGTCCTAATAATTAAATTCTTGAGCTACCCGATGACGTGCATGGCTGAGAGAATGCAAAAACTTAGCAAAACTAGCATAAATCATTTGAATTTTTGAAATATAATGGATAGCGGAAAATTAAAACATCACCGTCAATGAGAAACCCCTCCCCATAGATGAATGACTATGATGCACTCAAAAAATAGCTTAAACTTCCCCCTCTGATAGGTCAACTACCACGTAGAAGTCAAAAACCAATGAAACACGAGCAAATCAACACTTCTAACAGACTTGAACCCACGACTTGCAAAAAAAGAATCAGATGGTTGTCGCTATACCGTGATGCTAAAATTCAAGCATCTTGGATCCTTGGTATAATGACAACCACCAGATCAAACTAGACATTAAGTTCTTTAGAAATCCCTGACCCCATAGACTCACAGATAACTACCACGTAGCATACCAACCAGCGAATCACAAGCTACCAAATGAGACATGTTGCAGACCCTTTTGACAATAGGACCACGAAAGACTAAGATCACATCAGATGGTTGTTGCAAGATCGCAAGGGCTTGGAAGATCCCTTGCGATCAAAAGACAACCATAGATCTTCAGTCTACTGACATCCCTACAAATATTCTGACACGATCCTACCAATAGAGCCTAGCTATCATCTGACCGACCAATGAAGAATGAGCACGTCAAAAACTAAGGACCCACTTGATAGAGCCTAGAGATAAAGCAAGATCAATGGCCATCACATGATCACATGTGTCAGAAAAGCTCCTTGCGGACATATGCCAGTTGTTAGATCATTGTTGACTGACAACCGCCAGGCCCACACTGACATGGCATCGAATCACAAGTCTTTAACCAATCAAAGGTGTAGAGCCTAGACAAAGTGGCCAGACCCACTAACAACCAAACTCTATAGGTAGGAAGATTGACGGTCATCGCAAGATCTCATGGAATCTTCTAAGGCCATGAGATCATGTGACAACCGTCAGATGAAGAATCTTGATTTTAGCTGCTAAGCAGAGACTGCCAACTCAAAAGGTAACCGTTCATGGGATCACTAAATGTTAGAGCCTTAACTATCAGGAATCAGAGATTTGGTGACTGAAGGATTTTAAAATGCACATGCGAAATGAAGGGACTTAAGTGGCTGATAAAGTAAACTATAAATTAGAATAGGGCCTTAGGGTTTTTTGGGTAATGACTAGTTTTATGAATTTTTAATTGCAGATGAGGGGATAAAACAATTTGTAGAGGCTAGAGGACAAGGCACAACTTCATGAAATTTTTAGGGATGCTTGGCAGGATAAAAACAAAGACCTTGGGATAGATATTAGCCAAATTTTCATGCACAAGAAAAATATGGTAACAGTAACTATAATGGTCACTCAGTGAAACAATGCAAAATGGTGACTCATGTCAATGCACCAAGGAATATAAGACCTCCAATCATTTTTCACTCTTGTAACAAGGCTGGACATATCTCAAGGTTCTATAGATCAAGGACGTAAGGTCAGGAAAGCCCTAAAAAGGTTGAAGAACTTGTTTTGGATCCTAAAGGAGAAGTCAAGTTTCTAATAGCCTCAAAGGATGCGAGCTAGATTTGGATAGAAGAAAAGAAGGAAAAAGTTGATGAGAATGTATTGGATGCATCCGTAGTGGATGCACCCTCTACATCTAGATGAATAGTCCTCAAGGTCATAGGGGGATGTAATTTAGCTCTAGACCCCTGTGTGGCTGTTATAATTATCCTAGGAGTATGCACCTTTGGACTTAAGCTTTTGGAGTATAAAGCTACCTTTGTGCAAGAGAACACATGTTGATTGTGAATAGAGCTCAAGTTGGAAATTTTGAAGTGACAACCTGGTTTATGCGACTTGCATTAATGGTGGAATTCTCACTTTAAGTACATAGAAAGTTGTTTGATTACTCATTGCATTCAAATTTAGAGTGATAGGAGAGCAGAAAGAGCCTTAGAAGTTGTTGTGAAGTCTTGGATATTGATCTATTAGTGACTTGCAGTAATTATCAGTGCATTTGGCTGGTTGTAGAAACCCTAGTTTGACACGCCAATTCAAAAGTCTTTGGATCATCTCAGAGTACAGTTGGAAAGCGATTAAACAAGTAAGTCATGGCCACTCCCATAGTTTTTGATGTTGCTGAGAAGATGAGATATGTATTCAAGAAACATCCTTTCAAGTCAACCCTAGATGATTTAGAGGGAGTATTCTATCACACACCTATGGGTGTTATGCATGTGGAAGACATTAGGGATTATAACTATTGCAAGAAAGAACTAGTATGGTTGGATAGGTTAAGGGTGCACATGGATACTATTTTGAAACTAGACAAAACATTCATGGATGAATATGTTAAATGGAATGATCACCCTATTGTTGCATATGCTATGGCATTGGAATTATATGAGATAGAATGGATAAAGAATTTATTGAGAAGGATTCCTGATGATTTGTTTTGGATTGGTGATGTGCTAGTAAGGATCACTAGTGACTTGATATATGCGATGACAGGCCTTTCTAGGATAGGTGTCATCCTTCCTATGGGAAAGGATGTCAGAAAGATTATTGAACAAACATGTAAGTCAAGGAGTGATAGGTGTGACATGAAAATCAAGCCTATTGAACAAACAAACATCAAATTGATGTCTATGATACTAGGTTATAGGTTTCATCACACCAGCAGGGTGAATAGTCTATCTGCAGGCACTATTCTAGTAGCCATCAGACTTGTGAAGGAAGATGGAGAGTTCAGCTTGTGTGAGATCTTACGTGCATAGTTGATTGATAACATCAAGGCCATGAAACATGACAAGATAAAGATATTCAGGTTTGGGTCATTAATCATTTACATGTACCTTCATATTGTTGGGAGAGTATTAGATTTGTATTTGGACAAATCCATTCCAACCATGCCACAAATTTCTAACAAAGCATCCATAGAGAGTACATCGAGAGATTATGTAACATTGGAATTGAAGACCTTCAAGGTCAATATGCAAATGAGATATAGAATTCTAGAGAGCATTGTGGAAAAGTATAAGGATACTATTTGCCTTATAGTAGAAACAAACACTACTTGTATGGAAGTTGTTGAGCCAAGAACTAAGTGGATTCATCCACTTAGCTATGATGTAGAGGAAAAAGTCCTTGAAGCATATGCACAGGTTCTACTATCAGCCCCCAAAGATCCTAATGAACCTAGGTGGGAAACTTATGAGGCAAAGACAAGGGAAGTTGATGCTAAACTAAATAGTGCAACAATTAAGAGGAAAGCCTCTAAGATTACATTTGAGATACTCAGAATTCATGGAGTAACACAAGAAGATATTGACAAGGCAAGGGAAGAAAAGATTACCTTGGAAATTGAGAGTGCATCCACAGTAGATGCTAAGTCAAATGATCCTAAGTTGAAAAAGGTAAAGATTGAGAAGGTTGATGATTTAAAGGATAAACAGGGTAAAACTGATGATATCAGTCTAGCACCCACTATTATAGTTGATATTGAGTCCACAGATGCATCTCCTAAGATTCCCAAGAGGATAAAACAAATTGCCACAAATCACACTTCAGCTATAAGTGCGGCCACAAGAAGCAAATTGAAAAATGTGCAGTCACCTTCGGAAGTAGGATTCATGCCTAGTCTTCAAGTGTTAAGGACTAGAGTTGTAGATGAAGGAAGGCTAGATTAGATAGCCAAGTTCTATGACAAATATCATGAAATTGATAAGTCAAAGATTCATGAGATGCTGATTAAACACATGATAAAGTTCAAGAAGATAGTTCTTGAATTGAAAACAACAATTCCAAATAAGGTATGGGAGATAATGGATACCTTGAAGAGACAAGCCACTTTAGAATAAGGGAACAAACACTTGATTCCACTCTTCCAGTATGTTTTGTTAAAGAAAAGTCACTATTGTTGAATTTGGTGAAGCCACACTTAAGGACAAAGATGAGAACACTATACCTCATGAACAAAGACTATGAGCTGAATTCTAAGGAGAAAAAGAAGGCCTTTGAAAAGGTATTCTTAGAGCAAGACATCAAACCTATGTTTGTGCCCATCTCTCAAGCACCTAGTGAGAAAGACAAAGGGTCAAAGACCATCAAGGTACAATCTATAGGTCCTCAAGATTCAACATCTATAGTGGAAGTACAAAAAAAGTTAGATAAGTCTACACCCATGTTAGAATCACTCAAGGACAACACCATTATCATTGATAATGTTGAGATAGCCATGGAGGCTAATGACAAAGAATTGAACAAGTTTGAGGAAGCTTTTGTGAGCACACAAGAAGATGATATGTTATGCAACAACACACCACCCAATCATCAAGAAGAAGAATTGATTGATGATGAAAAAGAAGAAGAAAAGATGGAAGAAAAAGAAATAGAAAAAGGATGAGATATCATTAAATCAAGAAGTGGTGGATAACACTCCCATCACTCCCTCTGTAGCATTGTTGTCAAGTTTGACACCTGACACATCTAGTTTGGACTCATGGAAAGAAGAAGACCTGATTAAGTTTAGCGTCTTAGCTATGGAGAAAGCCAAAGAAAAGAAAGTGATGAGGAATCCCCTCCTAGTAGAATCAATAAAAATTTTGAATGATCTATTGCCAGAAGATAAAAAAGTGTCAAAGATACACTCAGTTGATGATGTGAGTACAGTCATCTCATAGTTCAAAAGCAATTTCTCAAGCCTTGGAGAATATGCATCCCTAGTTGTAGAGGAAAAGTATCTGATAAAGAGATTGAATGAATTGGTCAGTAACTTTTCACTTGACCTTAGTTCCCTCAAGACCAATCAAGCATCCTTGAAAGAATTTGTAGATCAAGGAAGAAAAATCATTGCAGAATGCATGGATCAAGATAAGCTCACCAATGCTCATTTCAAGAAAATAAAAGAGGCTGACGCTATGATTGAACAAGTGAAGAGTTCAGTAAAAGAAACATCCACTAATGTGAACATGTGCAATAATATCTACCAAACTTAGATAGAGAAAATTTAGAAGGCAGAAAAAGAGATGACAAAGTTAAGGACTAGATAGACTTAGTTCAAGAATGCTCTTGTGCCCTCACTAGACATTCTTAATCAGAATATCAAGGAGATTGATACCACTATGGTGACATATGATCAAGGTCCTTCCATAGACTTGAAGAAGATGGAGAAGCTTCAGTATGCTTTATGCACCCATCTCTAGATAGTAAACTCTCTGATCTCATTTTGGAAGGAGGAGATCTAGAACCTAAAGATTCCATATTTGGATGTTTTCCCTCAGTGAGTATGTGTAGATATAGTTTTTTGTAACACCTTTTTCATTAATGTCAAATGGGGATTTGTATAGAATATGGATCATCATATGTTTAGGGAGATATAAGTATATGTATAGATGATAAAAAGTTTTTTGTATTAAGGATAGTGAGCAACTTGGCCATATTCCTTTGTTTCCATCAATGACAAAGGGGGAGATTGTTGGAAAGTTGTCTATATTGATGTATATGAGTTGATTCAGTGTTTTCATTATGGAAGAAAAGTCATATAGCAGTTTGGAGTCAGTGCACTTGAAGAGAAGATCAGAAATTAGTTAAGTGTTGAAGACTAGACAATGTACAAAGTTCTTGTAGCTCAGAGCATCAGCGCACATGCATACAGAAGAATTATGGTATGTACCCTAGAAGTTAAGTTGGTGAGACTATATTCTTGCTTATTCTAAGAGCCCATGATTAGATGTGAAAGGATGAGAAAGTTACAGTCAGTTGAAGTTGCACAACCAGTGTGTGCCAGTGAAGAACAAAGTATGAAGCCGACAGTTAGTATTTTGGTTTGTGATTATAATATAATGTTGTAAAGTCTATACACCCATTTTATTTAGGTTTCCAACATATATACTTGTTTTTTTGTAATCACACTTAAGCCAATTCATTTGGAAGCATTGTATGTAATAGGTCTAAGGGCCGACCTAGTTGTTTATTTTGTATGAGCATATAAATATAAGGTGCACCCATTGTATTCTGTATGGAAGTTGATAGAGAGTTATAATAACCAAAGAAAAAGTGTGAAAAGACACAAGAAGATGTATTAGAGATTTTCTAGAGTTCAAAGCATCATCGCATCAAAGGAACTAATCTAACAAGTAGTGTCACAGTGATAGTTCATCCTGTAGATATAGTGTGTATCTAAGATTAGAAGGTTGTAGCCTTCACCACTTGAGTAGTGAGCTCTTGGACAGTGCATCCTCTCCCCTAGAAAGGACTATTGTAAAAGACTCCTAATAGGGTCTAACCCTTGACAAGGTCTACTATACTAAAAGCATTGTAAAGAAAATCCTAACAGGGTTAAGGATCTTCTAACAAGGATCACAAAACACTACTGCAGAATATTAGTGGGTGTCAATTCCCATGGGGGTTTTTACATATTTGGGTTTCCCCATAATCATATTGGTGTTATGTGTTTATTTCATGTTTCATGTTTATGTGAATGTCTAATTCAGTACTTAAGCATTTAAGTTTAGATTAAAGTGAAAAGTTAAAATATAGTGAACATTGATTCACCCCCCCATGCCCCCCCCCTCTCAATGTTCCCATGTTAGAAATAGAGAATACTAAGAGGCGGGGGTGAATCAGTATTATACAAACTTTATCTTTTGCCCAATTATGGATATAACAGATTATCTTTATACATGCATAACATAAGAAGCTAAACAATATGCATAGTAATGGAAATAAAGAACTCATAACACATGATATGTTCTCGAGGAAACCCTAGCCAAGGGAAAACCCCGGTGGGGATGGTACCCACAAAGATCCAATAATCAAAAGTATCCTATTAAGGATGTTGACCCTGTTAGGAGTCTATTATAAGCATATAGTGTATCAGTCCTGATTAAGGGACTATAGGCCTTGTTAAAAGCCTCAACCCTATTAGGAGTTGTCAATACAAAATCTGATTACCAGATGAGCCCACTGCCCAAACAAGTAATGTACAATGTATACTTATTAAAAAAAATGGATTAAGGTATATAACCTTATGCTACTTGCATCAATATATTTTCATTTCTCTTACATTCGCATCATATCATTACAATATTTCCATATCTCTCTTCTTCTTGCAATTACATATTACATATATACAAGTTATTAAAGATAATAACTTTACATGGTTGGCTTCCATATATCTTTATCAAAGAGTTAAAATCTATTATGTTGTCCTTTTATATTTTTAAGTCATTATTTTGATAAAAAAAATAATCCCTCAACTCTTTACCAATTCCGCCTTCATATTTTGTCCTATCGGCTTAACATTGTCTTCGGTAAAAATGTCATAACTAATTTTGTACATGCTGTACTAACTTGTGCTCTAAGATGGGTCATCATTATTCATCATAGAGTCTATGTTCAAGTGTGCAAGCACTTAACTTACTCCATTCAATGTTGCAAACAAAAATTGTGTCCCGGTGCACTGGTGAAAACACTATGTTACACTTAGATGAAATTGCAATGCGCTCTGCTATACTTGCTCTCAGACCTATGCAATCTTCATGTGGATCATATGTTTCCATAATGACAACATCTATGTACTCACTTTATCCAAATTATCAACAATCTCCCCCTTTTTCATTAGTGGCAACATATGAGAAAATTGGCTAAGTGTACAAGTCAAAATCTCAAAATTGTATCAAAATTGTGGCCATAGTATAGAATATGTATAGTATCCTTGTAACTCCTCAAAATATAAACTCTAATACAATGCTCCCCCTAAGAGTATCAATCCTTATCAAATATATCAATTTTCTGCTCTAATATCTCTCCCCCTTTGACAACAATGACAAACTAAGGTAAGGAGGATTACAAAATTGTATCCCAAAAAAGATTATACCTTCATTTTCTTATTGCAAAGATGGTATGCTTGCAACACAATCTGCAAAATTAGCTTTCATAGCTTCTATCTCCTTTTCCCATGAATTCTTGATGGAATCTACCACATTGAGTAATGTGCTCAGTCCATAAGCTACTATTTGACAAGCTTGGATGGTGTCAAATTTGAATTTTTGAAAGGATGTCTTAGCTGTAAGAGATTCTTCTAACTACTCTTCAATGATAATCAACTTCATAGAGATGTGTTCTCTCAAAAGAGTGAGTCTCCTCATTTTTTTGTTCCTCTCATCTTGCAATATTCTTATTTCATCATAAAGCTTTCGAACTTTCTTTTCAGTATCACATACCTTCACATTAGGTCTAGAAATAAGGTTACATTCATTATGTATCTCAGCTTCCTTCAACTTGATCTTTTGTTCCTCTTCTGCGGTCAAAATCTCTAGTTTTGTACACTGTATGTACAATGATTTTCCTATCTCCAAATGTTTCCTCAAGTTCTTGATACAAATATCAAGACTACTAATATCATTCCTGA
Organism: Chamaecyparis obtusa; assembly: GCA_027943335.1. Classification (NCBI taxonomy): domain Eukaryota; kingdom Viridiplantae; phylum Streptophyta; class Pinopsida; order Cupressales; family Cupressaceae; genus Chamaecyparis; species Chamaecyparis obtusa. Next base: position 87,149 of record BSBK01002898.1, read on the forward strand.
TATTCTAACTTATGTTCAAAAACATTTCAGCTTCATAAGCTGCTTGAGCTCTCACTTCTGCAATATCAGATAGGTCAGTGAATTCATTGTCAAAAGTGCTCATTACCTTATTAGCTTTCTCCAAAGGGTCTGCATCTATGATTTGTGTAGTTACAATGCTTTGTAACTTCTCAGTAAGGTCCTTTAGACTCCCTTCAAGATTTTTCACTTTCTTGTTCTTGCCAATGATTTTATTCAAAGAAGTGATCAATTCCAACTAATCATCATCATCAAATTCCTTTCCTAAATCTTCAAACAAAGATCCAATTACTTTCTTCTTTCCAGTCTCAGGAGTAAGATTGATGTCTTCTATGGTAGGAATGGGTTCTTGAATCTTAGTCTTCTTAGGTTCTTCACTGATAGATTGAGTCTACTCTACTTTTTCAGTTCTATCTGGTTCATCAAGAGCTGACTTGTCAACAATGTTTGCTAAGTTCTTGAATACATTGTCATCAGTATCCAAGGTGACCTTAGTACCTTCTATATTCATATTTTCATCTTCAATGTTAATAGCTGAAGGAGAAGGAATATCCTCTTGTTTAACTTCAACTGCTTGCTCTGCTGCAACCGATGGCTCTCTAATGTTTTCTGCCATGACCTTGATTATTGCCTACTCTGTATCTGAATTAAATTCTTCATATCTACCTCCCATAATCAAAATGGTTCTCCTTTTGGTTCTCAAATGGGTGCTTAAGGCCTTCAATATCTGCTCCAAGTGTTCATCATCTCTCACATCACAAAGCTTCTTCACAAGATTCTTTCTGATATTGGTGTCTTCTTTAGTTGCTCTCTACTTTCTATTCAGTAGTTTGGTGTACAAATCATCAGGTATTTGACCTTGAATAGAATCAAATTTCTTGTTTTCCAAAATCATATTCTTCACAATAGCATTCTCCAAATTAAGTCTATTTGAATAATCATAAAGACTGTAGTATTTGTTCATTCTAGTAAAGTCTCCATTTTCAATAATCTATTCATTAAGCTTTTCAACTTTAGGTTTCCAAGATTTCTTCTTAACTGTAGTGTCATCATCTTTTATTTCTACAATTTCTCTTGGTACTGGTTGAACTAAAGTCTTCTGTCTCTTTCCTAGTCTAGTAGCAATTTCTTTCATTCTCTTGCTAGTTGTGGAGGAAGTGGATCTAGTTGTTAGTTGTTCCTTTTTTGGTTCCTCTACTTTCACCTTGACTTGTGTAGGTTCTTGTTGTACTACACTGGATGACAAGGGTGGTACAATCAAGACTTCTTTCTATCCAATATCCCTAATTGCTGCTACTGTCTATTTTTCTATTAAGAATTCTTGTTTTGACATTCCTGTATCTTTCAGTATTCTCCTGACAGTACTGTCAACTCTCTTCTTAGATTGCTTCTCTTCAATTATAGCTTTTTCCAAGTTGAATTTCTATTCAAAATTTCTAAATCTGCTGCATTGAGTGTCCAATTTACTTTTAAGTAATCTGGCAACATATTCTTCTATTTCGGTCTCAGATATCTCATAGCCAAGAGGGTCTATGAACTCAATTCTAGGTTCCACTGCTTCAATATAGGTAAATTCAGTGTCAACCATAAAACATATATCATTCTTATACTTCTTCACAAGTGACTGTGGAATTCTTGATCTACTAGTTACCATGTTCTGAAATGTCTTCACTACTAACATAGCACTCTCATTTACTTTGTCAATAACATGTCTCAAATATACTGTATTTATCCTTTCCATAGCAGTTTGACCATCATTCCAATCATTTACAATAGTGTATGGAAATCTTCTCAATGAGTGGAAAAACATGTATGTGATTAAGGATGAAAATCTAAATTGTGCATACTTAGATTTCTTTATCTTCTCCAAGTTTTCAAACAGTTGAATTCTCAGAATTTCACACATGTCAACTAGTACTTTGTCAACACACATTAGATAGGCAATATGCACCATTCTAGTTGCCATATCATCTTCTCTAGAATTTGCATGAAACTTAGTTGTTAGGTACTTGCATAAATATCTAACATCATGTTGTTTGATCTTGCTAATCATAATTCCTTTGCCATTGTAGGATGAACCTATGTTGTCTATGACTATTTTTCTCATATTTTTCTCATTTAAAGGAATAGCACCGACTTTAGATAAACTTGTGACTTCATGAATCAATTAAGCTGTAATGTCTATCACTCTATCCTCTAGCCAAAACTTCCCATTGTGAATTCTACTCAGAATAATCTTAGTGCATTCTTCATTGTCAAACTCATACTTCAAAGCATACTGAACAATCTCATTATCTTTCAAATGTTCATATCCTTGTTTTAATGACATATCCTGATTGTAAATGTTCATATGTTCATTGGTAAAATCACTATCACTGACAGTTTCTAACTTGCATCCAAGATAACTTCTCACATTTTCTACATGCAAAACTCTGTTTGGTACGGATGATAATGCTAACCTAGGATCATCTTCTTCCAAGGGTTCTACTAGTTCCCTCTTCATTCTAGGTCTATTCTTATCTCTGATATTGTGAATTAAGGATACATCCATGGCTACTTTAAATTCCTTATACTGATTCAAAGATCTGTCAAGATAAATACCTCAAGTTTGTGATTTTAGGGCTTTCGTAGATTCAGCCCTCAAATCTTTCACCAAATCACTGCAAAATGCTTCCAATCTCTATTCTTTACTCTCCTAAACACTTCAATTCACTTTGATAATCAAATAACATTGATCATAACCTTTTAATACTTTAATCTCACTTAGATCTGACATCGCGTTCAATTCATTTGCTATTTCTTTCCAAAAAGTTGTTTCTGTTATCCTACAAAACTTAAAACTTCTTGTGATCTCACAAAACATAATATTTTCTTTTGTGCTCTTAACCATAGCATTAGTACATCATAAACTACCTTACATTAACTGCAAAAGACTTAATTCATCAAAAATCTAATTCTACACTAATTCTAAGTTCCTAATCTACTATAATTATCATAAATTAAGTGCTTTGAGTTAGGTCAAGTAAGAATTCATTCTTACCACTTGATACTTCACCTTTCTGATTACCTTCAATGTTCAATATGTTTCCTTGATCTGTGCCTTTAGCAAACTTCACTTCATCTGCATTACTAGAGCAACCTTTCTGTCTGTTACCTGCATCTTGATTTCTTCTTGGATGATTTCTAAGGTTAGGGTTAGGATGAAAAACTTCATTGTTCATTCTGCAAAACCTTGTTGTATGTCCAATCTTGTTACATATCTGACAAATAATTCTATTGTTCCCATATCTTGGTCCTTGCTGATTGATTTGTGATCTACAGTTTCTAGCAATGTGTCCAATCTTGTTGCATCTATAACATACTACTTCATTTCTTCTGTTCATATCTTCAGTAGGTCTTTTATCTGCATTGTTACTATTTCTAAACATTATACTACCATAATTATTCTCAATAACTTTAGGTCTTCTACATTCAATAGCTCTATGTCCAAAACCATGACAATTATAACAATAACCATTAAGAGGTTTAAATTGTTTACTTGTGCAATCTCTCTTCATGTGACCAATAGTATTACAACCAAAACATCTACCTTTGAATTCTCTTTGCATACCTTTGGGTGATTCTTCTTGGTTTGGTGGTTCTTCTTCTTTAGGTGGTTCTTCTCCTTTAGGTGTGTCTTTAGATTTGTTGATCTCATCTGACTTTTTCTTATCTATGCTTTCAGATTCTTTCAGATCTGGTTCCTTGCTTTCATCATTTGTTTTGAATATATTAAATCCAAGTCTAGTCTTATCATAGGATGGTTTTCCATAAGATACTTGTTCATGATCTTCTCACTATTTGAATATAGCCTTTCAAGTTGTTGTTTGGATTGAGTCAATTCACCTTTCACAATCTTATTGTATTTCTCAAGTTCTACATGCTGGAAGTTTAGTTTCTCAAATTCATATGTTACTTTGCCAAGTTTAGATTTTAATTCTTCATTCTCAATCTTCAACCTTTCATTCTCAGATCTCAGATTTGCTTCATTTTTGTCATTTCCATCTTTCAAACTAAGCTTCAAATTTGCTATCTTCAGTTCATGCTTAAGGATCACATTTTCTTTTTCTAAATTGTCATCACAGTCTTTAATAAGAATTTTGGATTCCTTTTCAAATTTCAGATCTTCTACCTTGTTTTTCAGTTTCTCAATAAGGTTCTTTGCATCATCATATTTCCTTTTTAGATTGTTTCTTTCACCAGTAAGCATATCAATCTATTCAAGAGCTTCTTCAATATTTTTATGTAGTTGATCCATATCCATAGAGATCTTAGTCAAGTTGCTAGGCTTTCCTTGAATGATTCTTCTTCGAGTAACTACACTCTGATACCAATTGTTAGAAATAGGGAATACTGAAAGGGGGGGTGAATCGGTATTCTAAAAACTTTATCTTTTGCCCAATTATGGATATAACAGATTATCTTTATACATGCATAACATAAGAAGCTAAACAATATGCATAGCAATGGAAATAAAGAACTCATAACACATGATATGTTCTCGAGGAAACCCTAGCCAAGGGAAAACCCCGGTGGGGATGGTACCCACAAAGATCCAATAATCAAAAGTATCCTATTAAGGATGTTGACCCTGTTAGGATTCTATTACAAGCATATAGTTTATCAGTCCTAATTAAGGGACTATAGGCCTTGTTACAAGCCTCAACCCTATTAGGAGTTGTCAATACAAAATCTGATTACCAGATGAGCTCACTGCCCAAACAAGTAATGTACAATGTATACTTATTACAAAAATGGGTTAAGGTATATAACCTTGTGCTACTTCCATCAATATCTTTTTGCTACTCTTACATTCGCATTTAATATCATTACAATATTTCCATATCTCTCTTCTTCTTGCAATTACATATTACATATATACAAGTTATTAAAGATAATAAATTTACATGGTCGACTTCCATATATCTTTATCCAAGAGTTAACATCTATGATGTCATCCCTTTATATTGTTAAGTCATTATTTTGATAAAAAAAATAATCCCTTAACTCTTTACCAATTCTGCCTTCATATTCTATCATGTCGGCTTAACACTGTCTTTGGTAAAATTGTCATAACTAATTTCGTACATGTCGTACTGACTTACCCTTTGAGATGAGTCATCATTAGTCATGATAGAGTCTATTTTCGAGTGCACAAGCACTGAACTTACTACAGTCAATGTCGCAAACAAAAACTATGTCCTGGTGCACTGGTGAAACCATTGTCTTACACTTAGAAAAATTTGCAATGCGCTCTGCTATACTTGCTCTCAGACCTGTGTGATCTTCATGTGTATCATATGTTGCCATAATGACAACATCTATGTACTCACTTCAGCCAAATTTCCAACATCCCATTCCTAATAGCCTAGTCTTTGTGGGGGATGATGCAGTGCCTCTCCCATTTTTCTCTACATGACATCCTAATAGATGTGTCTTACACTTTATATGCTTGTATTGTGTGATCATGTTGGAATCGTGTGAGTTTTTTACCTTTAGGGTGATCTTAGTTATTTCATTGCATAATAAATTTGTTTATTCCCTTATGCTTGGTTGTGAGAATCATTGTGATGTCGCTAGATTTAAACCTAATTCATGATGCTATATATTTTGAGAATTTTATTCTAAGTTTTAAAGAATCATTGTGCTCTTGGTGTTTGGATCCAAGCTTGACTCATTTATGTAACTATTACAACATTAAGATTTTATACTAGCATTATGAGGTGCACCTATTTAAGTTGTTCTTGTGTTTATTCCAAGATTACTATTGTGGTCATGATGGTATTTGGTTTATCACACATTGTTGATTATGTAGCTTATGATGTGAGTGATGGTTCCACTAATGTATTGCCAATGAATATGAGATTATGATTGCATCATGATTATCCGTGTGATGTGATCAAGTGGTTGCATTGTGCAATGCATTCATTTACCAGTATCATTATTGATTTAAATTTTTCATTATATTGTTATTACTATTTTCATCATATCTACATAATGATGCTTTATGATAATATCTAAGGTATTTTGCATTCAATAATATTGCATCATTCTATTAGGATGATTATCATGGATTCTTGTTATATTGTGTCTTATATGCTATTGGGTATTTTTATGGAGATTTGTAGTGATATATGCTCATATTGCTATAAATGATTATTAATGGTTTTATATTTAAATACAATATTAATTTAAATGAGATAATGTTCACTTTTATATCCCTATATAATCATTATGGATTATGCTTGATGTGATTGTACGAAGTGAGACAAAGTCATAGTTATTCATTCGTGATGTCCACACAATGGTTTTGTTCTTATTCACTATTTATTATCATGTATATTAATGTGCTTTGGCTATTTATATTGTGAGAAGATCCACTTAATATTTGCATGTTTTAGTGAATAGGTACTAGACAAATTCTTCCTATGTTGTAGGATTTTAGTTTATCTATATATATGGTAGTAGCATAGGAGATAGTATCATCAACCTTCATATAATTTGAGTCAATATCATCACTATAGGGAGGGTGTATCTCTACTTGATATATTATTCTCTTCGATATGTGTTTGTGAATCCAGATTTCATAATGCATTTTATGATAGATCAGTTGTGTGTCTATGCATTAGAGTTTCCACAATTGTCACTGAAGAGGTTCAAATTAAATGCTTATTGATGTTTTGGTGATGAAAGTATAGGGAAGGTAAAAGTATTAAAAATAATTTGAATCCATTCCTTATTTTTTCTTGGGTGTGGACAAGATTAAATAAAAATGAAAAGAGAAAGAGTATTCAATAAACAACATCTTAATATAGATCAAAATTTTGGTTTTCTTTAGGGTTCTAATGTAGGAATGGTTAGTATAGATATGTAGTAAAAATGTAAGTAGTTTGGAAACCAAAGTCTTTCTTGAAGGTAAGAGTACTTGAGAGTTTAATTGGTAAGACTATTGCTATTTAAGAAAGTACTATATCTATTTGAGTGTTGCTAAGGGGATAGGGAAGGTTGGTAACAACATCACCTAAGGAAAGGTTGAGTTATCTTGATACTTCAATGAGTACTTGATTATGTGGCACAATGATAAGATAATGTATTGTTTATCTTAGTAAGAATGAAGACTAAACTGGTAGGCTTGACCGACCATAAGTGAAGAAATCTAGTTTAAGCCAAGAGTTGTTTTTGTCGACCGAGCTATTGAATGATGAGTAAAAATAGTGTTGATTGAACACCAGTTAATTTCCAAGGAAGATAGTGTTAGTCGAGGAATAGTTTATGTGGTGACTGAGCTTTCTAGAGAAGACCAAGAAGTTGGACACAGTATTGACTAAGCGTCAGTATTTTGCATTTGTTGAAGAATTTAGATTTCTAGCTAACATCGTTGAATTCTTGAATTATGTAAAATGTGTTGACTTTATTTATTGATTGTATGAAAGCATTTAATGCACTATAAAATATTTGATTGTAAATATTTAAGAGATTCAAGATATTTCAAAGATAAGCTAAAGAACATAATGTAGGATAGATTCAATGAATCTGACCTAACCCTAAGATCTACGAAGGTGATTAAGCTACAAAAGATGTATTGACCTAATAGAGGTAGTATTAAGGAAACCTAAGTGAGAAGTTGAGAGAGCAGATCAAAAGAAGTGAATGCTGGAAGTATTGTTATTGACTGTCTAAGAAGAAAAGGCTGAAGGAGAAGTGTTGTAATTGCTTGAAGGGTTCTGAGAAGATCAGTGATGGAGATGGAAAAGTTTCATAGTCAGTAAGCCAACATATGTGCAGGGAATTGGATCTGATATTTGCAAAGTGAGTTGTATGTTTCTCAGATCAATATTACTACTACTTTCTAACCATTGTAATAGGAAAAGTCCTTTTAATAGAGGTTGATGTAATAGTCATAGGTATAAATCCTTTGAACAAGGTTGCATTCTAATGGAGTGTATGTAAGTCCTATAACAAGGTGCACTTTTAATAGAGTGGTTGAAATCCTTTAACTGGGTCACACTTGACAGTGTGTTTGTAACCTTTGACAGGGTTGGCTTTTCACTGTGCTCACTTCAGAAGAGTGAACATAATAGTAACATGTTACAAAGTGGTTTTTCCCTAATTGGGTTTCCACTATAAATCCTAGTGTTGATACTTGTGTGAATGTTTTGGTTTGAACATTTCTATGTTTTACAAGTTAGATGCTATTGGATAAGTGGACTGCACTGTTATATGTTTCTGTTATGCAATCAGTAATGACCGAACAGGTGTTCGTTATTAGATCTGATTTGTTGAAGAGTTTGAAAGATTATTTTATACATTTGGACCTGAGAACAATTGATTCACCCCCCCTCTCTATTGTTCTAAATCATATTAACAATTGGTACTGGAGCTCTTGGTGCTTACAGAGAACAAGTTTGAAGGCACTTGAAGCAAATGATCAAGATGTATAAGAAGGAGGTACCTAAGTTGAATAAGAAAAAATTTCCTACAGGGAAAAGTTTGATGAAGCTGCATCTGGCTGGTATTGGTGATTCTGCTAAGTATTACATTGAGCATGAATATGTCACACCTATTGCACCTCTAAATTTTGAGGAAATGAAAGCCAAAAAGAGCATAATAAGTAATGTTGGCGATTGTGCCTGCCCTAAGTTATCTAGAATTCGAAGACATCAAAGATTGCAGTACCACAAAGAAAATGTGGGACACCCTTGCAAGCATCTATGGTGGTGATGTGAATGTGTTGAGAGCCTAAGAGGTAAATTTGATGAAATGAAAATGCAGGAATGTGAGAATATTTCACAATATTGTGGTAGAATAAAAGAAGTTGTAAATGCTATTAGAGGAGAAAATGGAACTATTGAGGATGAAACTATAATAGGAAAATTATTGAGAACTCTACATCATATCTATGCAATCCAAATTTCTACAATCCAAGAATCTAGATGTAACTCTCCTAATGTCCTTACTTTAGAAATTTTGGTCCAAAAGATTACTGCTTCTGAACTTTCTAACTATGATAACTTCATTATTGGTAGTATTGAATCTGCTTTTAAGTCTAAGATGGTTTTGAATAAGTCAAAGAAGGAAAAAGAAAAATGCATCAGTGAAAGTGAAAATGAAAGTGAAAGTGAAAGTGATAGTGATAGTGGCACATCTGATGAAGAACTTGAGGATCTAGAAGCTCTTATGGCTAGAAGACTAAAAAGGGGAAAAGGAAGGTACAAAGGTAAAATTCCTATTATATGTTTTTCATGTAATAAAGTTGGTCATATAGCTACTAGATGTCCTGATAGGGATAATAAGGATGAAGAAAGAGATAGCAAGCAAAAAGACAAAAGAGAAGATAGAGGTTACCGAAGATACAAAGACTACAAAGGGAAAGGTAAGAAATCCTGCTACATTGTTGAAGAAGAGACTAACACTAATAATGATGATTTTGAAATTGAAGTTGTCTATGTTGCAATGAAAGATGAATCTAATGAGGATGAGAAAACTACATTAATAACTTATGTGAACAAAAATGATAAATGGATTATTGACAGTGGTTGTTCACATCATATGGCTAGAGATAAGAGTAATTTTGATACCTTAAACCATTATAAAGGTAGGAGTGTAAAGTTTGGAAATGATATATGATGTCCTGTTAGAGGAAAAAGATTGATTAAGATGACTGAGAAGATCTCTTGTGAAAATGCTTATTGGGTTGAGGGTCTTAATTATAATCTATTGAGTGTTGCACAACTTAATAGCACTGGCTACTGAGTGGAATTTCATCATAGGAAGGCCAAAATATTTGATGCCATAAGTGAATTGATTGTAAGTGGAGAATAGACAAGAGGTAATTTTTTCTATTTAGACCTATCTGAAGAAACATGTATGATTGCACAACTTGATGATATTTGGTTATGGCAGAAGTGGCTATGTCATGTTAACTTTGATAATCTAGTAGAAATTAGCAAGAAAAAGAAAGTGAGAGGTCTACCTAGATTGAAGAAACCTAAGAATATAATGTGCAAAGAATGTCAGTTGGGTAAGATGACTAAGTCTAGTTTCAAGAGCAAAACCTTTACTTCAGAGAATGTCTTAGATTTGGTTCATACTAACCTTTGTGGACCGATGGGTGTAAAAATTTATTGTGGTGCTAGATATTTTATCCTATTTGTTGATGATTATACCAGAATGATGCATGTAATGTTCTTAAAAGAAAAATCTGATGCTTTCCAATTTTTTAAGTGGTATGTGGTCAAGGTTGAAAAAGAGACAAGTAAAAACCTTAAGTGTCTGAGATCTGACCAAGGTAGAGAATTTACATCAAATGAGTTCAATCTATTTTACAATGATAGAGGGATCAAAATATAGATGCCTGCATCTAGAACTCCTCCATAGAATGGTATAGTAGAGAGAAGGAAGAGATCTATCTTGGACTGTGCACGAACATTAATGATTGAAAAGAATGTTGCACAAAAGTATTCAAAAGAAGCTGTAAGTAAAACTATTTATACTCTTAACCGAGTACAGATAAAAAAAGGTACAAATCTGACACCTTATGAATTATGGCATGGGTATGCACCGAATGTAAAATAATTTAGAATCTTTGGAAGTAAGTGCTACATATTGAAGGATAGTAGGAATGGAAAATTTGATGCTAAAAGTGATGAGGGTATATTCCTAGGCTATTCCACAAAAAGTAAAGCTTATAAGTGTCTGAATTCTAACACTAATAAAATTATGGAAAGTATAAATGTCAAAATTGATGAGTATGTAGAGAAAAATGAAGCTGATAGTAGCAGGGTACCAGAAGATTATAGATCTTTTTTGTATATAGAGGAAGAAGAGGCAAATAACAGACCTACACCTGATGTTGAGTCTAGAGTAAGCAATGTCGAGCATTAGGATAACAATGCTGAGAGAGAAGATGAATGTGCCGAGTGATAGGAAGAAGCTACCAGGTATTAGGAAGATGTTGTCGAGCATTCAGAAGCTGAATCTGACAATCTAGTTGGAGAACCTGATTAGCCGAATGAAAGAAGACTAGAACCTATTCTAGCATAATATGTACAGAGACATCACAAGCCTAAACGAATTATTGGAGATAAAGATACTAGAATTTAGACAAGAAAAAAAGTTAATGATCCAACATGTTTACTATGTGAATATGAGCCTAAGAAAACAAAGGAAGTGTTAGAAAATGAAGACTAGATAGAAGCAATGAATGAAGAGATTGACTAGATAGAGAAGAATGATACCTGGACTCTGGTGCCGAGACCAAAAGATGAGAATGTCATTGGGACAAAGTGGGTATTTCGAAATAAGCTGAATGAACATGGTCAAATCATAAGAAACAAGGCCAGGCTGGTATGCAAATGCTACACACAAGAAGAAGGAATAGATTATGGGGAAACATTTTCCCCTATAGCAAGATTGGAAGGAGTTAGAGCTCTTCTTGCATATGCTACCTATAAAAGTTTCAAGGTATACCAAATGGATGTCAAGTCTGCATTTTTAAATGGTATATATGAAGAAGAAGTATATATTGAATAGCTTGAAGGATTTGTTGATCCAAACAAAAGACACATGGTTTGCAAACTAAATAAAGCACTATATGGATTAAAGAATGCTCCTAGAGCATGGTATGAGAGATTGCACAACTACTTAATACAAATTGGATTCTCAAGCACAAATGACATAATCAATCTGTACATGAAAGATGAAGAAGGTAAAGGAATCCTATTATCCAAGTAGATGATATTATATTTGGTGAACAAGATGCCTTGTTTAAGAAATTTTCAAATGAAATGCAAACTAAATTTGAAATGAGTATGTTTGGAGAGATCAAAGTTTTTGTTGGTTTGCAAGTATATTAGATGGAGAAAGAAATCTTCATCACCCAGTCTAAATATGTTCATGAGATATTGAAAACCTTTGGTATGGAAGACTCAAGGCCAGTAAGTACTCCCATGGCTACTAGACAAAAGTTGTCTAAGAATGATGATGTTGTAGAAGTTAACTAGACTCTGTATAGATCTATGATCATAAAGCTACAGTATGTTGTACATAACAAACTAGATATTGCATTAGCTGTTGGGATTGTGGCAAGATTTTCTGCCAATCCTAAGGAAACTCACATGATGATGGTTAAAAGAATCATGAGATACTTGAAAGGAACTATTGACTATGGATTGTACTACAAGAAGCATGACAAATTTGAAATGAGAGTGTATATAGATGCTGATTGGGTAGGAAATATAGATGACAGAAAGAGTACTAGTGGTGGAGCTTTCTTTCTTGGATAGAGATTAGTTTCCTAGATAAGAAAGAAACAAAATTGCATTTCCCAATATATTGCTTGTTAGCACGTGCAAAAAAATTCATGGCCTTAGCATGTTTCTTCTGGTCCCTACAGTTATTTTTAGGTCCCTGGCACAAACCGTTGGTTCAAAAATTCAAAAACTAGCCGTTGCATACAAAAACCCTTTGTTAAAACCCTGGCCTTATTCTATTTTAATGTTACTTTTTATGGTCACTTAAAGGTCCTAATTCGCATGTGCTTTATATTTTTGGTTGGCCCCATTTAAATTTTTCCTAAGTCTTTACCCCGGTGGCCTTTAATATTTTCCTATGGTCCCCAGTGCTTTATTTTTCCCAAAAGCCTAAGTCTGAGCATTCAATTTTTCCTATGTTTCAACTTAATATCTTTTTGGGCCCATCTCTGACACCATCTTCATCTAATGGTTGTCACTAAAGTGCAAGGGTTTTGTCAAAGGTATGCAATGTTGTGCCTGCCATTGATCCATTTCTGTGACATAGCCTTTTTCTCATGCGGGTCCACTTGCCAGGTATTCTGATTTGGAGGTTTTTTATTGGTCCACATAGTATGAGGTGGAATCCTATTAGTGGGACCGGTCTTCTTGGCATTCGGGTGGGTTAAAGTCTGGTTTAATCTTGTGGCTATCATTATACCATTAATGAACCATGCTTGACCTTTAATGCAGCGGTATAGTGACAGCCATTGATTCTCATAAGGAAGGCAGGTGGGTCCGTTGACACGTATGCATAGTTGGTGGTTTCTGGTTGGTCCATGTAGTAGCATAGTGGCTTGTTGTTAGTGGGACCTAAGCTTTCAGATGTGTCAGAGGGTCCTGACACTATCAGTGAATCTACGAATGACATAAAATCTTATGGGTTTTGTCAGAGGCTTAAGATCTTGCAACAGCCATTGATTTTGTTTTGTGTCAGAGGGATGTCAAAGTAAGGAGAAGATTCTTCATCTAATAGTGGGCCTGAGATTTGATAGAATCTCAGATGGGTTTACAAACTTCAGACAGTCATTGATCTTCTAGGCTAAGGCTTAGTGATTCTGTAAATGTTTTGGTGGTTTGAAAAATTTATAAAGGTTTCACTTGTTCATGTGAAATAATGGTGGTTCTCTAATTGTTTTAGCGGTTCAGCGAACAAGCATTCATGGAATCGCTAAATTTTCTGGAAGATGGATAAAATGTTTCACGAACTGGCAGTGTCCTTTTGTCACTTGTTCGCTAGATATGGGACTGAGGTTAAGGTTCTCTTTTAGTTTCTAGTTTGTGAGGTTAAAGGTAGGTTAAGATTTTCTTTCTGCAAATAGAAAAAGCATTGTCGCATGGTCTCTAGGGTAAACCTAGGGTGGAAATTGAGTTAAAGATCATAAAGCCCACAAAAGGAAGAGATCAGAGGGTCAAGACTTAAAGTTGTTGCAGATTCAAACATAGACTGCCGATTCGCTACAAGCACCATAGGGTGACCATTGTTTTTCAAATTCAAAATTTTAAAGGGTTTCCAGCGATAGCAAGTACCATAATTTATGGTTTTAACAGCTAATTTCGATTGGTTTGGTGGCACTTGTTGCTGTGTGGTCTAGGGTGTGCCATGATCATCTACAAGGGTTTGTACCATGTGGTTTTGTGCTCGAGGTGTGTTGCAGGTGGTTGAAGGGGTTGACATTTTGAATTTTTTTATTATTCTCAGTACCTTCTTAGTGAGATTTTCATGATTGAGGATCAATCTAGGGCTTGTCTTCTCCTGGTTGCCTGGGTTTCTTCCCTACAATTAATTTTTGACCATTTCTAGTTGGTTGGGTGGTTGAAACCCTAACCCTAAATCATCTGTAGCTTGTTGCATTCTCTTTGAGAATTCCATGATGACTAGGGAGTATATATTGTATAAATTTTGATTTTGTGTGGGTTCCAAAACTTTCTTTGGTCCCAGCTAGTTGTTAATGGTGTTTTACTGATAGAGGAGCTAGTTTTTGTACCTTTTCCTATCTTTGTGTTATTCTGATTGTATGTTGATTCTGAATATATTAATAAGAATGTTATTGAGTCCCAATATCGCATTTGTGTATCTCTTCTTGTTTCAGTTCTAAGCTCATATATGTTAATGTCACAAAGTGTATTAGCATATGGTAAACAAAGAGTATTATGAAGTCATCTATAAGTTCCTAACAAAGTTAGGATTAAAGTCTTTTAGGTGGGTTCAGTGAGTTTGCAACCAAGTAAGAATCCAATGTCCTTGTGTTTGAGGGAGAGGGGTAATAGGCAAAGCACTTATCTTGGATTCAATTGTGTTTGAATTAAGGTATTCAGTTGATGTATGTAATTGAGTGACTCTTTGCCCTAGGTTAAGGCACTGGTCCATCCTCTGGAGGCATTTCATTGTTGTCAACCGCACACACAAACATTTTAATGATCAAATATTTAAGTCAATTAGTAAAGAGTATAGTTGTATAACATTTAGTGACTCCTTTAGAGAAGTGAGTCAAGGGTACACCCACCTAAGAAGTAAGGCTCAAAGTGTAGGAGGATCTCTTTTGATCCTTGTTAATTGGCCCTCTTCCTTGTAGACATTGGAGTGGTGATAGAGTCAAAGCATTATTTAAGTTATCCATCAAAGTATAAATCTATAAGCTGAAGATCAAAGGGAACCCCCAACACTACTGAAGCTAAGTATGTGGCTACAGCTGTCAATTGTTCAAATTTGATATGGATAAAGAAATTGTTGGTAGGTATGAAAGAAGAAATCATTGAACCAGTTGTCATCTTCTGTGACAACACAAGTTCTATCAACATCTCTAAAAACCCAGTGATGCACACAAAGACCAAACACATTGCAATCAAATATCACTACTTGAGAGAATTGGTACAAGATAAAGAGGTCCGCATGGAATATGTGAATACCAAGGAACAAATAGTAGATATATTCACTAAAGCTTTACCTAGAGAATCTCATGAATACCTGAGAAGTCAATTAGAGGTCCTTCCCCTAACTGAGGCTGCCTAGTCAAGCTAGGAGCACTGCATCAAGTGTGTTGCAAAGAAAATCTAACATATTGATGCAGAGAAGGTCACACTTTAGGAGCAGCCTAGAGTTGTGAAGAGCACAACAAGTCAAAATAAGTCATAAGCAAGATGACAGAGGGAGAAATATTCTACTGAACTGAAAGGATGATATCTACATCTACATGATGTATTCTTTTGTTGTTGCTTTGGTGTTTTTTGTCAAAGAGGGAGATAATGATAGATGAATACATAGAATGAGAAGATCAAGATAGTGAGAGAAATTCAGTGGATGGTCATCCATGGCTAATAAATTATGTATCCGAATGAAGCTAAGGATATTATACATTTCTTTAATAGATAGATAAGTTTTGGATTGGTTGGTAATTCATGTGATATTCATATGATGTTTCCATCAATGCCAAAGAGGGAGATTGTTGGAAACTACAATTGAAGCAATTGTTGTATTGTCATTGATGTCAAACCTTAACTAGTAAGACTATTGCTATTTA
Organism: Chamaecyparis obtusa; assembly: GCA_027943335.1. Classification (NCBI taxonomy): domain Eukaryota; kingdom Viridiplantae; phylum Streptophyta; class Pinopsida; order Cupressales; family Cupressaceae; genus Chamaecyparis; species Chamaecyparis obtusa. The sequence continues at coordinate 103,017 of BSBK01002898.1, forward strand.
AGAAAGTATTGTACCTATTTGAGTGTTGCTAAGGGGATAGGCAAGGTTGGTATCAACAACACCTAAGGAAAGGTTGAGTTATCTTGATACTATAATGAGTACTTGATTATGTGGCACAATGATAAGAAAATGTATTGTTTATCTTTGTAAGAATGAAGACTAAACTGGTAGTCTTGACCGAGCATAACTGAAGAAATCTAGTTTAAGCTAAAAGTTGTTTGTCTCAATTGAGCTAGTGAATGCTGAGTAAAAAAACTATTGACCAAACACCAGTTAATTGCCAAGGAAGACAGTGTTAGCTGAGGGAACAGTTTATGTGGTGACTGAGCTTTCTAGAGAAGACCGAGAAGTTGGATAGAGTATTGACCGAGCGTCAGTATTTTTCATTTGTTGAAGAATTCAGATTTCTAGCTGACATTGTTGAATTCTTGAATTATGTAAAACATGCTGACTTTATTTATTGATTGTATAAAAGCATTTAATGCACTGTAAAACATTTTATTGTAAATCTTTAAGAGATTTGAGATATTTCAAAGATAAGTCAAAGAACATAATTTAGGATGGATTCAATGAATCTGACCTAACCCTAAGATCTACAAAGGAGATTAAGCAGAAAAAGATGTATTGACCTAATATAGGTAGTATTAATGAAACCTAAGTGAGAAGTTGAGAGAGTAGATCAAAAGAAGTGAATTCTGGAAGTATTGTTATTGATTGTCTAAGTAGAAAAAGCTAACAGAGAAGTGTTGTGATTTCTTGAAGGGTTCTGAGTAGATCAGTGATGGAGATGGAAAAGGTTCATAGTCAGTAAGCCAGCATATGTGTATGGAATTGGATTTGATATTTGCAAAGTGAGTTGTATGTTTCTCAGATCAATATTACTGCTACTTTCTAACCATTGTAACAAACAAAATCCTTTTAACAAAGGTTGACCTAACAGTCATAGGTATAAATCCTTTGAATAAGGTTGCATTCTAATGGAGTGTATGTAAGTCCTATAACAAGGTGCACTTTTAACAGAGTGGTTGAAATCCTTTAACCGGGTCACACCTAATAGTGTGTTTGTAACCTTTTACAGGGTTGGCTTTTCACCGAGATCACTTCAGAAGAGTGAACGTAATAGTAACATGTTACAAAGTGGTTTTTCCCTAATTGGATTTCCACTATAAATCCTGGTGTTGATACTTGTGTTAATGTTTTGGTTTGAACATTTTTGTGTTTTACAAGTTAGATGTTATTGGATAAGTGGATTGCACTATTATTGTTTCTGTTATGCAATCAATAATGACCGAGTAGATTTTGGTTATTAGATCTGATTTGTTGAAGAGTTTGAAAGATTGTTTTATACATCTGGACCTAAGAACAACTAATTCACCCCCCCCTCTCTGAAGGTAAGAGTACTTGAGAGTTTATTTTTTACACAATGTCATTTGAGATTTGTGATAAATATGGTTCAGAGGAATTGAAACCTACATTTAACTTTGTGATGAATATGTATAGAGATGAAACTATGGGTAGAGAATTGCTCTTACATCTTATAGATTGTTTGTGCAAAAATTATTTGAAGGATCCTTTAGCAACATTCATTGTTGAAAATTTTAATCTTCATTTATTTTTGTCTATGACTCTTGATGGATTTTCTCTTTTGAACAGGGAAGATGTGAGTATAAATGGTTCTAATATTTTTGTTATAGGTTTTCAAAAGACTAAATTTATGGTAAAATTCATATTTATTTTTGTGAAGCTAGATCCTAATATGAGATTATAAACTAAAGATTTCATGATTAGAGAGTTGGCTCCATTAAAGCCTTATACATTCATGACCACCATCAAGTATGTGCCAATGATATTTAAGAGGGCCTTCAATGTTTTGAATGATATGTTTATAAATTAGTTTCTAACAAGGCCAAACTTTTAGAGGTTGGTGGCATTGGAGGATGGAGGAACTTCCATCATCTTAAGTTAGCTTATTTCTTTGGGATGGCATTTTTCATGGGAAGTGTCTTTGACATTTTTGGTTTTATGTTTTGTTTTTCTTTCTAATGCTAACAAATTTCAAGAATGCATTTCTTGTGAAGGTTCATTTTGGAGATAGGATCGAGATTCGGTATTATGCTTAATGTGGATTATTTTATAGTGAGATTTGTATGCACCCTAAAATGGTCACCTAGACTTTGGGCCCCCATTTAGCAATTTATCAAATCCCTGAATCAAGATTTTCAAAAATCAGCATTTTATCAATTATATCAATTTCTTTGATCAAGTCCTATTTTATCATTTTCGATTATCTTCCTTGGGCTAACCATTTTATTCTAAGTTTTTATTTATTTAAAAGGAATATTTCCTCCCCTTTTAGTAAATAAAAAACCCCCACTTTTCCTCTTATCCTAAGTTGCACAAATAAAGCATTATTCTTATTTTATAAAAGGAGAAAAGTACTTTTTGTCTCATATGGACACAAAAGTCAACTCTTATTTTCTCATTGGAGGATATTTGTGCACATGGATTGCTCTTCTTTGATGCTCCACCGTTGATTAAGTCTTTTGCCTCTTAATCTCCATGGTCCATTCTTTCTCATTTCCTATAAAAGGAGAGCTATCTTCCTCATTTTCATATGCATTTTTTAATACTAATGTTATGCTACAGGTTTTTTAGGTCATTTGGAGCTCTTTGAAGACATCCTTGCATCCAAGCTTTGAAGACATTGTTATTGCATCTCATTTAGTTTTCTTTCATAGTTGAATAATCATGACACTCTTAGTATAGATTTCCTTTATGAAATAGATTAATCTCACATAGCTTAGTTAGGAGGGATTGTAAAACTTGTACTTTCCTTTCATAGTCTAGTTTGCACTTTCCTTTCATACATTAGATTTCCTTTCAAGCATTGCATTGTTATTATTTAGCTTAGCTTGCATCTTCATTCTTAGCTTACTTGCATTGCATTTCATTTGATTCTTGGAGATATTGGCACTCTTGCCCTTGTCTTCATTTGAATCTCTCAATGTGTGGTTGACTAGCAAGGTCATTAGCTTCATAGCTCTAGCTGAGAGCAATTTTACAGTCTTGCAACTCCATACATAGGGAGCTATGGATCGGTTTGTGAGGGCTCATTATTGAGTTTCCTTGCATGTAAGGATTCATAGAAGTGCACTACTTTTGTGTGTACATTTTTGGCGCTCACCATGGAGCAGAGTAGACTACTTTGTCCCTTCTTTTTCTACATTTTTGTCAATTTCTATCAATTTTTTGGCAAGTTTTGAGCTTAATTTTTGGTCTCTATTTTTTTGGCTCAAACTATCATGCGATACTTCCAAAACTATTGTGCGATAGTTCTCTATATGCATGCGTGATACTTCACCTGTCGAAAGTATCACCTGGCTATTGCAGAGAATATTGCCTAGTCTCGGGTGAAGTATCGCCTGGTATAGTGTGAAGTATCACATAGACTAATATTATCACCCCAGTATACTGAGAAGTATCGCGCGATAATTTTGGTGTCTATAACTATCACCTATACCTGGTAGTGAGCTATTTTTTTTATCTTTCAAGTTTTGGGTTCTCTGCTATCTTATTGAAAATAGGCACCCATTTTTGAGAAATTTTTGCAAACGGTATCAAAAATTGAAGTGTGGATCATTGGAAAGGTCTTTTCAAGCCTAATCCAACCATGCTAGTTTCATTCTCATATTTTATCATTTGATTAGCTAGTTTACTTGTAGATTATCTGATTTTTTATTTTGCTAACCTTGTGGGCCTAACAAGTTGTGGTTGTAAGTGCACTTGCTTGCGATATTTTGCCAAAGAATGCATGTCAAAGAGGGCTACTAATGGTTTTTGCAGGGCTACCCAAAGCATAAAAACCAAATCAAGTGCTTGTTTAATTACTTTCTTTATTGAGTGTGGCATATACTAGTTGTTTCATTTCATAGGCACTTAATACCTTGTTGTAGGAATTTTGAGATGGTAGGAGAGTATGCTCTTCACCCTTGTGGTGAAACAAAAAATCTTGACCCATCTTTGGATTTTGAAAGAAAGAGGGTAATTGAACCTTTGCTTGGTGTGTTTGGGAGAAGGCTTTGAGATAAAGGAGTATGTTCTTCACCCTTGTGGTGAAACAAAATCCTTGAACCTCATAAGTTGATCTATTTTTGTTTAGATTGTTAGAATCCTTTAGCGGGCCTGCTCTTGAGCAATCAAGAGGAATGACCCAAGTGGGGACAAGCTTATTGATAGCTATTCCAACCCACTATAAACTCAAGGCTATCAAGGACACAAAACCTTGGTAGATGTAGTGCTTGTCTTCACTTGATGTGAGTACTTGTGGGATTGTGACCATGAAGAAGTATTGAGGAAGAATGCTTAAGGTACTCTTGAGGCCATGAGGTCCTAGTCCTTTTTGAGGAGCAAGAGGGGTACTACAAATAGAAGCCCTTATTAAGAACCATAGTTAGAGGCCACCCTATTTTTCCGGTTAGCTTCTTGGTGCAAGGATTGATCCAAGTGGAATAACCTAGATCACCCCAAGATTACTCAGCATATGTGTTCCTTTGGTTGTGTCTTTGCAACTTCCATGACAAAGCCAATATCTATTGTGGGCAGCCACTTTATGTGAGGCAAGGGAGCATCAAGTGTGGGCCAAGTTATTAAGTATTGATCCTTGACTTTCTAGGATAGATATTGCTTGAAGTGTCTTTGATTGTGTAATACTAGTGCTAACATTCTTCAACATTCAAACAATCGGTAGATTCATAGGGTGTTTTTCTATTTCAATATCACAAGTGTTTGTCTTGGCAAGGTTTCTTTTGCCCTTGTTTCAAGTGCTTGAAGACACATTTGATCCCATATTGTTTGCAAACCTATCAATTTACTACTGTCATTGTGATTGGAATCAAAAAATCAACCCTCAAACTAAAATTTTTGATCAAACAGACTTAGAAATGAAAATTTTACATAATTCTGGTCAAGAGTTGAACAATTCTGCAACAGTATTGCCTGCTTTGAGAAGAAATATTGCGTGATAGTTCATTTCCTCTGGTTTATCGCTAGACCTGCATGGAGTATATCACCTGGTTATTGGGAGATCTATTACCTAGTGAAAGGCAAAATATCACCTCAATGAGAAGTATCACCTAGTTAGCTTGGAAAGTGTGGCCTGAGAATTTTTCACTGTATACTTGGTTTCAGTCATTTTGCAATTTCTTTTAGTTGGCTGGGTCTTTAGGAAGGTAACTTATCCTACCACTGGAAGCCTATCTTTACCTTGAATTTCTATTTTAGCCCTCTAGGGGTAGTGTCATTCAATTTACAAAGTCACCTTGGGAAGAATTGTCAAGTTAGAAGATTATTCCTATTGAGAAAGTATATCTCTTGACTTGTTAGTAACATTCTTGGAGAATTCTGGTACTCTTTCTATCCAAATAATTTTCACTCAAATTCAATTTCAATTATACAATTTGGCTAAGTCCATCCTCCTGGTTCAAACATGCAAGGATATTGATCCTTTTATTTTAACATTTCTTTGACAATGTTGGTAACGCCATTTGTAATTTCTATCTTACCATCTCTTTTAGACATTAGAGAACTTTAATTATCTTAGTTTGGTGTTGACACTTTGAGAGATCATCTTATCTTCAAGGATCCTTTTCTTTCATGTCAGTTACAACAAGGTACCAAGTGAATCAAGGAAAATGACCACTGGTTGTCTTTAATCAGTTACCCTTAGTTAAGACTCATCAACAACAAAAGGGAAAGGAAACCATTTTTTATCAATCCCCTAAGAGTGAGTCTGAGCTTTGTTTTGACCCAAAGAGTAATCCCAATGAATTGAGTTCCTCTTTAGCACCTTTTTCATCAAATATGGATATGAGTTACACCTTCACTAGACAACAAAGAGAAGCAATGAATCAAACTCTTAATGACATGTTCCAATGACATAGGGGTAACACGATGTCTGCTGGGTCTTCTTTTGATAGTCCACCTAGATCACCTCCTATCAACACAAGGTATCTAGATGCTCATCAATGAGTTGAGAGACATCATAGGCAAGCTAACTCAGATACACGGTCACAACATGAAGACCAAAACAATGAATCTGGTGATGCTCATATCAATGTAGCTAATGTATCTAGACATTTCAGACAACCTTCTCCACTTAGAGACACCTCACAATACACAAGTGACAGGTTGAGGCACATTGAGAGGAAAAAAAAAGTCTTCTTGGATGAACAAGCTGCTAAGGAAGAAAGATTCAAACAATTGGAGGATGAGGAAAGAGCTTTGCGAGACATAAGGAGAAGAGCCACACAAGAAGAATGAGATAGGCTCCTAGTGCAAGAACTCCATGACCAATTCAACAATAGGGGTACTAACAGTGGAACCAACTCTCCACCATCTACTCCCTCACCAAGTCCAACAAGAAGGTCAAGGACTCCATCAAGATCACCTATTCCTAGAGGAAGAAGGACTTCTTGGTATAACCATCATAGGAGACAATCACCTCCTAGATATTCAAGACAAGCCTCCCAACAAGCTCATCATGGCTCTCAAAATGGAGGAAGTAATGCCAACATTGACACTATTGATTTCATGACAATGCAACAAGAACAATCCTTCCAAAAATATGTGGAGAAATATGTGGAGCAAAATAAGGATCAGTTCTTAGAAAGTCTAATCAATAAGGGTGCAAAAGTACCATACAACTTTGATGTGGACCAAAAGATTAAGAAGCAAAACCCTTCAACTGATGAGGTGATTAAGCAGATGCAAAAGACTATGGAGAAAATGATGGCTCCTAAGAGTTCCTTAAACTTGGACTCCATACCTAACAATCCCATTGACAAAAATGTGGTTATGGTAGATTTTCCTAGAAAGGTTGAAATCACCACATATGAAAAATATGATGGTAGTGGTGACCCCCATGACCATGTATGATAGTTCTATATCATGAGCTTTGAATTTCATCACGAGGACTCCTACCTTATGAGATTATTCCCAAGGAGCCTTAAAGGCGAAGCTATGGAGTGGTTTACTAACATTACCTCTCCTGTCAAAACTTTTAAAGAACTTGTCCAAAGGTTTGTGCAACATTTTGCATATAATTTATCAAGATCAATCACCATGCTTGATTTGTGTAAATTAAAACAGAATCAAGGGGAACCCTTTGTGACATTTTTATAAAGGTGGAGACGATTATGCTCCAAGTATTCTAGGACCATCCCTGAGGAAGATAGGATTTATATAATTGTGAGCAATCTAGTGCCAGAATTAAGATATGAAGTTAGAAAAATGGTCTTTAATTCTTTTGACACTATGGTAGAAACTGCATGTCGCATCGAGGATGTTTTAAAAGAACAAGGTATTTTGGCCAAACAAAGTAACAACAATAATGGCCAAAACAATAACAACAACAATAAGGACAAAAAGAACTCATATTGGAATAAAAATAAGCACATAGTCAATGATGGAGTTGTTGACTCTCCACAACCTAAAGAACAAGGAGTTCTTAATTTATCTAATGCAGTTCAAGCTATGAAGATGTAGATATCCTTAGATCAACAAGAGAACAAGCCCAAGTATCAAGATAAATCTAAGTCAGGAAAGAGACAATTCACTAAACTTAGGGACTCTTATGCAGATATTTTTAAGACCTTGATTGCTCATAATTTGGTACAACCTCATGATCCTTTAAAATTTGGCATACCAGATCCTAAACCTTATTGGTGGAATGAGAAAGCTTACCGTGTATACCACAATGGGATTGGACATGACATTGAAGGTTGTTTTAAACTCAAACATCTTGTTCAAGACCTTATTGAGAGTGGGAAATTACAAGTTGATGGATTGACCACAAACACAAACCACAAAGATTTTAAGGACAATTATACCTATATAGCTATAGAAAATGTCATTAATATGATTGAGGTTGTGAACAATGATGTCAACATGATGAGACGTTATGATCCCCATGACTATGATGTAAGCTCACCTCCAATATTTGATGAATGACCCATTGTTGTGCTTAGAGGTCCTCAATCTCAAAGGTCATCTCAATCTCTCAATGCTATTACTAGGGGTTAGTCCCAAGGTCCTATTATCAATAAAGGTCCTAACTCTAGCAAATCTAAGAAACCAATGTCCAAAAGTGTTCCTCCTAAGTCTACAGTTGGTCCTGTTAGGCCATTTTTCTATCATAGAAAAAATCCTATGAAAATGGCCTCTTCCCTGCTAATGTTTTTGTAAAGTGTCTTGCCTTGTGTTATTCATTGTGTCACCTTGCTCCAGTCCAAAACACATGTGCTGAATCACAAAATCCAAAAAGTTATTCAAGTTTCAAGGTCTGTAGGAAAATAATTTCAAAATCTGCCACAGTGTCAAAAACTCATAGTGTTTTTGAAAATCCATGATGTTTTCGGTCTGTGTGAAAACCTTTGTTTTTTTTGAGCTTATGTCTTCCCACTTTTTTGCACTTGTCTTCTGGCATTGAAAACTCTATGTGTTTTCAGTCTCTCGCTGTGTCAAAAACTTTGTGTGTTTTCGACCTCATTATTTCCTCTTTGCTGGCATTCCCTTAACTGCGCAAGTGCGATGGATGGTGGGCCCAGGTCTTCAAAGGATTTCAAATGATTGGTTGTCACATGATCACATGTCAAGAATTTTTGACATGTAACCATGCGACCGGTTGACACATGTCCAGGCGGGCCTGTCAGCTATGGTCTGACAGATGTTTAACAGGCGACAAAGATTGGTGGTTGTCACTATACCACAAGGAAGAGATGCAAGCCTTTTAATCTCCACACTTTAACAAGAGTCATTGATGTGGTATGAAGGCTATTCAATTTTCTTGTATGGGCGTGTAGTGGGACCTGTCTACTCGGTGGCACTGATGTGTCAATTTTCTATTGGTTGCTTGCGATGAGTTGGATTTCATGTCAGTGGGGCCCGGTGTCAGAGATTTAAGATCTACAGTCTGTGTGTGATCGTAAGGAATATTATTTCCCCTTGTGATCATGTGACAACCATCTGATCTTCCAGTGTTTAAAAGGGTTGACAGGTGGTGGGTCCTGTGTCAGGTGACTCGGTGGTTGCAGTGAATGGTGTGATGACATGTGGCATCGGGTAGGCCCAAGTGGGGTCTGAGGTTTGGTGGAGTGGGTAAGGATCTAGCGGTGCTGAAAAAATTCAATGTGTTCACACGTTCACGCATAAAAAAGGTGATTCACTAGTTTGTTTGGCTATTTGGTGAACGGTAGTCAGGAAGTTGCTAAATTATTTAGCGAAGGAGTGAAGTGTTTCACGAATTGGCAAAGGTTCTTTGTCACCAATTCGCTAAGTTTGACTGGGACCACTTTTAAGGAAATTCATAAAGCCCGTGAAGGGAGATTGATCAAATGGCTGCATTTTAAAGTTGGTAAAGGTTTAGATTTTGGCTATCGTCTCTTTGCAAGCACCAAAGAAATAACCGTTGAGATTCAAATTTGAATTTCTAAGAGTTTCCAGTGACAGAGGGTACCATTTTTATGGAAGTCAATGTAGAAACAACCTTGTTTGGTGAGAGGTGATTGGTTTGCCATTTTTCGTGTGGTCCAGGATGTCTCATGCTCATTTGTAGAGCTTATACATTGCAGTTGTGGCTCAAGGCATGTTGCAGGGTGTCCTTTTTGAGCCTAGTTTTGTGATCCTTTGTACTTGCAGAGAAGACTTTCATAATTAAGGATTTTTTCAGGGTTTCCTCTTTCTTGGATTGGATGTGTTTCTGACCCCTAAATTAAATTCATGATTGTTTCTAGCAGGTTGGGTGGTTGAAACCCTAGCCCTAGTCATCTATAGCTTGTTGCAAATTTCCAAGATGACTAGGGGGGTATAAGTTGCAGACTTTTTGAGTTTGCAGGGGTTCCAATTCTTTTGGTTTTGGTCCCAAATTGTTGATAGTGAAAATTTGAACAAGGAGAGCCTGGATTTAGGGTTTGTTTCCTTTGTGCATTTTTCCATTTGGTAATGTATTGATTCTACAAGTCTTAGTGAGAATATTTTGGATTCCAATCTCATATTGGTGTATGTCTTTTTGTTTTGCTCTTGAGCTCATAAATGTTGACTGCACAAAGTGGGTTAGCATATGGTAAAAAAAGAGTATTTTGGGGTTATCTTTGAGTTCCTAACAAAGTTAGGATTAAAGTCTTTAAGGTAAGTTCAGTGAGTTCATGGCAAGATAAGGATTTGATGTCTTGATATGTGAGTGAGGGGAGTAATAGGAAAAGTACTTACTCTGAGTCTATATATGTTTGAGTTAAGGTTTTAGGGTGATATAGGTTGTTAAGTGACTCTCTGCCCTGGGATAAGGCACTGATCCATTCTCTGGAAGCAGTCCATCATCAACAATCACACACACATAATTAAATGATAAACCTTTCAATCAGATAGTAAAGGGTATAGTTATATATTGTTTAGAGACTTCCTTGAAGAAGTGATTCAAGGGTACACCCACCTAAGCATTGAGGCTCAAAGTGTAGAAGGATCTCCTTGATCCTGGTTAATTTTCCCTCTTCCTTGTAGACTTTGGAGTGGTGATAGAGTCAAATTTTCATTATAGTTATCCATCAAAGTATAAATTTACAAGTTTTGAAGATCAAAGGGAACAACCAAAAAAATGGTGACTCCACTGAGGAGAATGATTATGAAGATATGCATATGTTAGGTCTCTGGTTGTAGTCATATTGAAGTATTCAAAATATTATTGACCAGATAGACCTGCCCATCCAAGCCATCAACAAGACAATGATTCTGCTGGTGAGAATCTAGAGAGGAAGGTTGTAAGTATGTTCTTGTTTTCTTGTTGAGTTTCAAAGATTTCCCATCTAGGTGGGTGGTGACTCAAAGGTTAGAACTAGTGCTGCATATTGATAAATCATGGATAAGAGGAGAAATACTAGGTCTTTTGTTAGAAAGAATCCAGAGGTCACTTTGGAGCAGCTACCTAGACAAGAAAAGAAGAGCTGGATTAGAAGGAATGGTGAGTCTACTAGTGCTCCCATGAAAGAACAAAGAAATGCTAGAGCAAGAGTACCACATGTATCCTCAAGTGAGGATGGTTCACAAGATAGAGTTTCTAGATCAGATGGTGGTCACTCTGAAGAGAGATTCTATGATACCCCTGAGGCTACATTTTAGGACAAAGGTCTATTGCCTACAGGTCAGAATGAGCAAAATAGAGATATGGGTTTAGAGGTTGACTTGGATCTTGATGAAGATCATTTTAGAAGAGAACCCATGAGACATAGGCAAGTTCACTTCCCATATCAAAATCTTCCTGATATGGATGTGTCATCTAGTTCTGATGACATTATGGTGGATCCTAATGACTTGAATGCACTAAGGTTGCAGTTGGTAGAGTAGGATGCCATACATAAAAGATTATAGGAGGAGAGAGAGGCTAAAAAGGTGAATGCTTTGATAGAGAGGTAGTCTCTTCTTAGAAAAATAAATGAAATGAAGGAGAGAAACAAAATGCTTGCTTCTGGTTCTAGAACTTTGCAACATGATGTTTTTGGTGATCTTGATGCCTTGAGGAGTGAGCAAGAGCGCTTGCTTTAGGATCATGAATTTGATAGGGAGGGCCCTGTGGTTAGACAAGTGCAAAGTTATGTCCCTTTGCCTAAAGATAAAGATGGGCATAGGATCACTAGACCTATTGTTATCATTAATGAGAAAAGAAAGCAGAAGATGGTGGGTGACCAAGCAAGAAAATCAATGAAAATAGCAGGGATCCCACCACCTGATTCAAATAAGGACACCAAAATGGAGAGAAGGAGAAAAGAAGATGAGGACCTTGCAAGAGAATTAGAGAGAGCTGAGGTTGAGGCTTCCATTGCAGAAAAGAAAAGGAAGATCCAATTTTTGAGGGCTTCTTCAGCTAATGCTCTTGGCCCATTTTCTACTAAACTAGGTATGCCATCTATGACTACTGCTATTCCACTTAGTAATGCTACTAGTTCATTTCCTTCTTCATTTGCTAGGAAAGGTGCAGATCCTAGGTAGCAGTCAAATGCACAAATAAATATAGATGCTAATGTTTATCCTAGGAATAGCACTAGTTCGAGCTTTCAAAGAAGACCTATGCAACTAAAAGGCTATAGGCAAATAAGTTTTGATGGAATTCTTGGCTGTCCAAATGCTTTTCCAAATGATATTAGAGTTAAGGTACCTAAGTTTTCTGGTAACAATGCTATTAGTTGTGAAGAGCATCTTAGGTTATTTGTTGATATGCTTAATGATTATGAGGTAGAGCATGAGGATGTAGTCATGAAACTATTTGTGCAATCTCTAATGGAGGATGCTAGAGATTGCTTTAAGAGGCTTCCTGATAGATGTATTGATACTTGGGAATCTTTTGAGAAATGTTTCGAAGAGAAGTATGGTGATAGGCCTAATGCTATTTTCATGTTGAATGAATTCAACACCATAAGGAAAAATTAGAATGAGTCTACAGTTGAATTCAACATGAGATTTCAGAAGGGTATGCATAAGTTGTTCCAAGTTATGCAGTTAGATGACAATGTTTGTCTAACTACATACTTCAATGCATTTGATGGGAAGATGGGATATTTATTAAGGGATAAAGAACCAAGAACTCTTAGGGATGCTTTTAGGATTGCTGTCAATATTGAGAACAACATGAAAATATCAAGAAAATTGGGTGGAAAGAGAGATGACCCAAAGTTGTTTGGGGACAAGAAATATAAGAAAGAAAATGATAAGAATGCTGGATCTAGGAGGTAAGAAGAAGATAAATTGGATAAGGTGCTTAATGCATTGATGGATTTGAAGGCACCTACAAATAGGAACATCAGTGCTCCTACCAATGAAAGGCCTTAATTCAACAACAATTTCAATAAACAGAATAGACTGCAAAACTACCCCTACAACACCCAACAGAATGATCACAAGCCTATTATCCCTGCTGCAAGAGGAAATAATGATAGAGGTGTCCTTGAAACTCTGCATAAGGCTTCAATAAATGTCATGGAGAACATATCTTGGTGTGTTGCATGCCAGTCCCCTCATTCTGCAGAGCATTGTGTGGTTGCACAATCTATTGCTACAAATCAAGATTGTGGCAATGAGGAGATAGAACAAGAAGAAGAACAAGATGATGTTGGATGCAACAAGGTTTCTTCATGTCTAGCATATGAAGATGATTTTGATTTTGATGAAGAGGTAGATGTAAATGTGAAGAGACATAATCAGGCCCTTTTTCATCAAGAGGTTTTTTTGGATGGTGAATGCATTGATCAGAAAACATGTAACATGAATTCTTCTCCCAAGCCAGTAAGTTTGAGAAGACCTTGTAGAGAAGAGATGGATAGGATTACTAAAAAAATGATTTCCTAGGTGCAAACTAGAGGCATGGTGGCAAGGAATACACATGAGAAAGCTATAGGAATGTTTATAAAGAGTACCAACTCTGGAGAACCTAATGAGAACAAATCAAAGGTTGATCACATGGTGAAATTCAAGAATGTAAAAGGTAAGCATTGTGAGCCTAAGGGAGTTGGAATTGAAAAGGTCTCTAGTGAGATTGAGAAGCCAGTTAGCACAATGGCTAGGATTGAAAAAGTGAGGGTGGTCAGTACACCTAATGTGTCAGACAAGAAAAAGGACGTTAAGGCAATGCAGATTGAGATTCCTACTTCTACCCCTATTGACATGTTATCTGTATTGTCACAAATTACAGTCAAGGTTCCATTGTCATAATTGTTGAGGATCGCTAAACATAAAGATAAATTTATTGCATGGGTTGGTAATACTCACAAAAATGATACTTCATGCAATGGATCTCAGGATAAAACTTTGAAGGATGTTGCTAATCAGGGAATTGTGTCTCAAATTCCTCCAATATATTTGGATAGTTCTGTCAATGTCAGCCTTGAAAATATTGACCCATTCTTCTTAAGTGTTCTTGTGAATGGGATGAAGTTAAGAAATTGTATGATTGATAGTGGTGCCTCTAATATTGTCATGCCTTTCAAAATTATGGAGAGGTTGGGCCTTAAAGTTGATACAGTGCAGGGTAGGTGTTGTGCAATGGATCAGAGGGAGGTAGTAGTTATTGGGACTATCAATGCAATGCCATATAGGTTGGCAGCATATCCAGAGAAAGAGCTAACAATGAGTGTTTTAGTGGTGGATATCCCTCCTCATTATGGGATGTTGCTGTCTAGAAGGTGGAGTGCTACCATGGGTGGAAGTTTACAGTGTGATTTGTCCTATGCAACTTTCAAGATTGATGATCAGTTTGTCAAGATTGAATGAGAGCCAAGAGTATGCCACATGATTGAGAGAAGCATAGATAATGAAACTACATGTTTTGTGGATACTGATGTTAATGCTTTTAGGGTAGAGATCCCTATATTTGAAAATGAACATATTTTGTCACCTATCTCTGTTGAAGTAGGTGCTGATTTTGTAAAGAGCAATTTGTGGGTAATGTACTTTGATGGTGCAAATTGCAAAGATGGTGCAGGAGCAGGTATTTTACTTATTTATCCTGATGGAAACACCTACAAGTTCTCTTTCACATTGAATTTCTTTTGTACCAACAATATAGCACAATATGAGGCCTTGTTGTTAGGATTGAGGTTGGCACAAAAGCATGGTATTAAATGTCTAAATGTTATTGGTGATTCTGAGTTGGTGGTGTCCCAAGTCAGGTCAGTGTATGCTTCCAAGAATAGAAGGTTGAAACAATATAGGAATGCAGTTTGGGATTTGATTGAACATTTTGATGCCTTCAATATTGAATGGAAGGATAGGAGTAACAAAAAGGTGGCTGACCTATTAGCCAATGTTGCAATCAATCCCAATGATGTCACATTCTCTAGTATCTCTAAAGTTGAAATTCAGGCTAGGCCTAGTATACCAGATAATGTTGAGTATTGGCAAGTTTTTGATGATGATAATGATATTTTGAAGTTTATGGATTACAAGGATCAATATCATGGTCAAGAATTTGATTGTTCAGCCTTGGTTGAGTCAGTAGGAGAAAGGGAGGTTGTCTTAGGCAATGAGGTCATTCAGGTTAGAACTAACAAGGTGCCCAAGGGGCTTGTTGTTTTGGAGACTGTCTTTGACAACCAAGATAGAGTTAAAAAGAATATCAAAGGAGAAGATCATTCTAATCTTGAGGATATAAATGTTAGATCACATGAGGAACCTAAGAAAGTATACATTGGTAGAGATATATCTCAAAAGGTAAGGAGACCTTTGATTGAATTATTGAGGAAATTCAGGCATGTTTTTGCATGGTCATATGATGACCTAAAGGTTTATAGAGAGGATTTATTTTAGCATGTTATTCCATTGAAAGAAGATGCTAAACCTTTTCAGCAAAAGCAAAGGCCTATTAATCCTACTTTGGCACCCAAGATGCAAGAAGAATTAATGAAGTTGAGAGATGTTGGCATTATCAAGCCTATAAGGCATTCTTCTTGGGTGTCAAACCTTGTTCCTGTAAGAAAAAAGAATGGTGACATTAGGCTTTGTGTGGACTTCAGGAATTTGAACATCAGCTCATTGAAAGATAATTATTGTTTGCCCAATATGGAGGCTATGTTGCAGAGAGTAATTGGATCGGAATTGATGTCAATGATGGATGGTTTCTCTAGCTACAATTAGGTCATTGTCAAGGAATCAGAACAATTCAAGATAGCCTTTACAACACTTTGGGGAACATATGTCTATGTGAGAATGCCATTTGGTCTCACAAATGCTGGTGCTACTTTTCAGAGGGCAATGGATGTTGCCTTTTCAGATTTTATCAATGCTTTCCTTGTTGTGTATCAGGATGATTTAACTGCCTATTCCAAGAGGGAAGAGGACCATTGTGCTCATTTAGAAAAAATATTTGTGAGGGCCTTGGAATTTGGCATTTCTTTGAACCCAAGGAAATGTGCTTTTGGTGTCACAAAAGGTAAGTTGCTTGGCCACTTAGTTGGGAAGCAAGGAGTGAGAATTGACCCTGAGAGGGTAGCATCCATTGATAAAATTTAGAGACCAAAGAATGTTAAAGGGATTCAGTCCTTCTTTGGTCAGGTCAATTTTCTAAGGAGGTTTGTGACAAACTATGCAGAGGTTACTAGACCTATTTCCAAGATGTTGAAGAAGGGATCTGTAATCAATTGGGAGGGTGAGCTTGATGAGGCCTTCAGGAATATCAAGCAAGCTATCAAAGATGCACCAGTGCTTATGGCACCTGATTATAATGTCCCAATGCATATCTTTTCCTTTTCATCTTTTCATACTATTGCTGTAGTTTTGTTACAAAAGAATAAGGATGGTTTTGAGTAGCCTATTGCATTTTTTAGTAAATCTTTGCAGGCTGCATAATTAAAGTATGACATAAATGAGAAATAGGCTTATGCACTTGTGAAAGCAATCAAGGCTTTTAGGTGTTACTTGATGGGAGCAGTTGTGATTTCTTTTGTGCCAAGTGTGGCTGTGAAGGATATTTTCTCACAGCAAGAGGTGTTTGGAAGAAGGTGCAGATGGATCAATAGGATCCAGGAATTCAATGTTGAGATCTAGATCACTAAGTTGGTTAGAGGTCAAGGATTGGAAAAACTGATGGCTCAATCTAATCTAGATGCAAACTAGGTAAATCATTCTGAAATTGATTATACATGTGATATGGATGATTGTATTTGGTATCAGGATATTATTTACTATTTGAGAAACATGAGGTGTCTAGAGAGTATGAATGATAATCAAAAGAGGACATTGAAGTTATAGGCCATCGAGTATGTAATTGTGAAATGTAAGTTGTATACAAAAAAATTGGATTGCATATTGTTGAAATGTGTAGATGAGAATCAAGCTAATGTATTGTTGAAGGAGATGCATGAGGGAGTTTGTGGTGGACATTATATGGGTAAAAAAACTGCTCATAAGATCTTGAGAGCAGGATTTTGGTGGCCCACAATCTTCAAGGATGCAGAATAATTGGTAAGGAGATGTGATGCTTGTCAAAGGTTCTCTGGTAAGCTTTAGTTTTCAGGTAATGTACCATTAAAGCCAGTTGAAGTTCAAGCTCCTTTCCAAAAATGAAGAATTGATTTCATAGGGGAGATACCAAACAAGTCAAGTGGAGGACATTCATGGATCTTAGTTGCCACTGATTACTTTACAAAGTGGGTAGAAGCTATACCTACAAGGAATGCAACTAGCAAGGTGGTAATTGACTTTCTGATGAATAATATTATTACAAGGTTTGGGTTCCCTGAGAGGATAGTGAGTGATAATGCTATGTGCTTCAGGTCTGCCAAATATAAGGACTTTTGCAAAGGTTTGGGAATTTAGATTTCTAATTCCTCACCTTATCATCCACAAGGAAATGGTTAGGTAGAATCTACTAATAAGAGTCTGATTAAGATCTTGAAAAGAATCCTTGAGAAAAATAAGAGGGCATGGAATTCAAAGCTGCCATTAACTTTATGGTCTGATAGGGTAACTGTGAAGAGGGCAATTGGTTGTGTACCATTTGACTTAGTATACAGAATTCATGCTAGAATGCCTCAGAATAACTTATTGGAGATGTACAAGTTTGTGCAGTTAAATGATGATGACATTCATGATGAAATACAATTGAGAATTGAGGACCTCATTAGGTTGGATGAAAATAGAAGAGAATCAATTGTAAGGAATGCCAAATTGTAGTTGCAGGTTAAGAATTTATATGATAAAAGGACTGTTGACATGAAGTTTGAACCTGGTGATTTGGTGTTAGTTTGGAATGCCAGATTGGAGGATAAGGGGAAGCATGGTAAATTTGATCCCATTTGGTTAGGGCCATATCTGATTCATGAGAAATGGGGCCAAGATTCTTACATCATCAAGGATTTTAATGGTGATATTTAAGAGTTTCTAGTTCATGGACAATTCTTGAAGCAATACTTCATTTGAAGTACTCTATTTTCTATGAACAGTAGTTAGGGTTGTACATTTTGTAGATCTCTGTATATAGGTTGCTTGCCCCTACCCTATTTTGCCCTGGTCTTTCAGTTTTTAGTCCAGTTGCTTGTCTTGCCCTGCTTGTTCCTTACTATCTGCAATTTTATCTAGTGGGATGGTCTACTTTAACCAGTGATTCTAGGTCCTCGCCATGCCTACAAGAGCCATACATCCCCAACCAGAGCCACTGTTAGGCCATTTTTCTATCATAGAAAAAATCTTGTGAAAATGGCCTCTTCCTTGTAAATGTTTTTGTAAAGTGTCCTGCCCTGTGTTCTTCATTGTGTCACCTTGATCTAGTCCAAAACACACATGCTGAATCGTAAAATCTAGAATGTTATTCAAGTTTCAAGGTCTGTAGGAAAATAATTTCAAAATCTACCACAGTGTTGAAAACCCACAGTGTTTTTGAAAATCCATGATGTTTTCGGTCTGTGCAAAAAATTTCATTATTTTTGACCTTATGTCTTCCCATTTGTGCACTTGTCTTCTGGCATCAAAAACTCTATGTGTTTTCAGTCTCTCACTGTGTCGAAAACTTTGTGTGTTTTTTACCTCATTGTTTCCTATTTGCTAGCATTACCTTAACTATGCAAGTGCGATGGATGGTGGGCCTGGGTCTTCAAAGGGTTTCAAATGATTGGTTGTCACATGATCGCATGTTAGGAATTTTTGACATGTGACCATGCGACCGGTTGACACATGTCCGGGTGGGCCCGTCGGCTATGGTCTGACAGATGTTTAACAGGCGACAAAGATCGGTGGTTGTCGCTATACCGCGAGGAAGAGATGCAAGCCTTTTAATCTCCACGCTTTAATGAGAGTCGTTGATGCGGTATGAAGGCAGTTGGATTTTCTTGTATGGGCGTGTAGTGGGACCTATATGCTCAGTGACACTGATGTGTCAATTTTCTATTGGTCGCCTATGATGAGTTGGATTTCATGTTAGTGGGGCCCGGTGTCAGAGATTTAAGATCTACGGTCGGCAAGTGATCACAAGGAATATTCTTTCCCCTTGTGATCATGCGACAACCATCCGATCTTGCAGTGTTTAAAAGGGTTGACGGGTGGTGGGTCCTGTGTCAGGTGACTTGGTGGTTGTAGTGAATGGCATGATGACATGTGGCATTGGGTGGGCCCAGGTGGGGTTTGAGGTTTGGCGGAGTGGATAAGGATCTGGCGGTGCTGAAAAAATTCAATGTGTTCACATGTTTGTGCATAAAAAAGGTGATTCACTAGTTTGTTTGGTGATTTGGCGAACAGTAGTTGGGAAGTCGCTAAATTATTTAGCGAAGGAGCGAAGTGTTTCATGAATTGGAAAAGGTTCTTTGTCACCAATTCACTAAGTTTGACTGGGACCACTTTTAAGGAAAGTCATAAAGCCCGCAAAGGGAGATTGATCGGACGACTGTGTTTTAAAGTTGGTAAAGGTTTAGATTTTGGCTGTCATTTCTCTGCAAGCACCAAAGAAATAACTGTTGAGATTCAAATTTGAATTTCTGAGAGTTTCTAGTGACCGAGGGTACCATTTTTATGGAATTCAATGCAGAAATGACCCTTTTTGGTGAGAAGCGATTGGTTTGCCATTTGTTGCAGGGTCCAAGATGTCTAGTACTCATTTGCAGAGCTTGTACATTGCAGTTATGGCTCAAGGCATGTTGCAGGGTGTCCTTTTTGAGCCTAGTTTTGTGATCCTTTGTACTTGCAGAGAAGAATTTCATAATTAAGGATCTATTCAGGGTTTCCTCTTTCCTGGATTGGATGTGTTTCCCACCCCTGAATTAAATTCATGATTATTTCTAGCAGGTTGGGTGGTTGAAACCCTAGCCCTAGTCATCTATAGCTTGTTGCCAATTTCCAAGATGACTAGGGGGGTATAAGTTGTAGACTTTTTGAGTTTGCACGAGTTCCAATTCTTTTGGTTTTGGTCCCAGATTGTTGATAGTGAAAATTTGAACAAGGAGATCCTGGGTTTAGGGTTTGTTTCCTTTGTGCATTTTGTCATTTGGTAATGTATTGATTCTGCAAGTCTTAGTGAGAATATTTTGGATTACAATCTCATATTGGTGTATGTCTTTTTGTTTTTCTCTTGAGCTCATATATGTTGACTTCACAAAGTGGGTTAGCATATGGTAAAAAAAGAGTATTTTGGGGTTATCTTTGAGTTCCTAACAAAGTTAGGATTAAATTCTTTAAGGTAAGTTTAGTGAGTTCATGGCAAGATAAGGATTTGATGTCTTGATATGTGAGTGAGGGGAGTAATAGGCAAAGCACCTACTCTGAGTCTATATATGTTTGAGTTAAGGTTTTAGGGTGATATAGGTTGTTAAGTGACTCTCTACCCTGGGATACAACACTGATCCATTCTCTGGAAGTAGTTCATCATCAGCAATCACACACACATAATTAAATGATAAACCTTTCAATCAGATAGTAAAGGGTATAGTTATATATTGTTTAGAGACTCCTTTGAAGAAGTGAGTCAAGGGTACATCCACCTGAGCATTGAGGCTCAAAGTGTAGGAGGATCTCCTTGATCCTCATTAATTTTCCCTCTTCCTTGTAGACTTTGGAGTGGTGATAGAGTCAAAGTTTCATTATAGTTATCCATCAAAGTATAAATCTACAAGTTTTGAAGATCAAAGGAAACAACCAACAGGTCCTGATATGAGATACAATCTTGTTGATTAGTTACAGTGAACACTAGCACAAATTTCTATTTTTGAGGTCTTAGAATTATCTCCTAGACACAAGCGTGTCCTTGAGGATGCTTTACATGTAGAAAATGTCCCTAATAATATAGATGTTGACCAATTGTAGAACATGGTCCACCACCTTGCTAGCCCACATTACCTTACATTTTCCAAAGAAGATGATAAAGCCTTGAGCCATCCGCACAATCTTGCCCTTCACATTGAAGTCATCATCCATAAAACCCATGTTAGGCATGTGTTGATAGATGGGGGTGCTCGGCTCAATATTTGTTGTCTAAGTCTTTTGAAAAACCTGGGTTACTCAGAGCATGCCATTGACACCAGGAAGAAAATCACTATCAAAGCCTATGATGAGGCTAAGAGAAGTTGCAAGGGGTTTGTTGTTCTTTCAATCAGAATTGGTCCTATCAAAAAGGACATTTTGTTTCAAATCATTGATGCTAGTCCTCTAGCATACAACATCCTACTGGGTAGACCATGGATTCATGACATGTAAGTAGTACCATCTACCTATCACCAATGTTTCAAGTTTCCATACAATGGCATAGAAGTTTGCATACCCGGTGATAGTACCTTATCTGTTAATGCCATTTTAGTAGGGGCCCATGTTCCCTTAAATAAAGAAGTAGATAATTTTGGGGCAACTCTTGAGCAATGTAAGGATAAATTCAAGTCCATAGACCTTGGCATGGGAGGATATCAAATTGACTCCTTTAAAAAGTTACCAATTTCACCTAGGTCCTATGGTAAACCATCACAAGAGATGCATCCCTCGTCTTCAGCCATGACTCTGTTTGATACTTTTGTAGAATCTTCAGTACCTATTCAGGATGAGAAAGAAGAGGTGGCTATTAGAGATTAGATATATAGAGAAGAAAAGTACCTACATAATGAAAATTTTTCCCCATCTCCTAAGACTTATGAGAGAGGATACACATTGGTTACCAACATGGGCTACCTAGGTCATGGCCCTCTCAGTCACAGGCTAGATGCCAAGGTTGAACCACTCAACCATGCTCTTTTTGGTCATAGGACCAATTCAATGGTTGGTCTGGGGTTGGATAATGGAAAGAATAAAAGTGTTCCTATCCTAGCTGTGATGGATAGTGACAGTGACTCGGATTATACACCTAATCTCCAAAACCAACAAGACATGTCTGATGATTGGGTACCCTCAACAACTCTCCTTTGGGGAGATTGAAAAGATTTTACAATTGACAATCCTCCTATCCTAGCTATGACATATAGTGACTATATGAATGCTATATTGACAATGGAAAGTGTTTCTATCCTAGCTACGATGGATAGTAACAATGCTAGTGCTAGAGAAGGGGAGATCCTTCACAACCTTGAGGCTTCTACATCATGAGGCCCAAATAATGATTCAGAGATAGACTCACATGAGTTCAAATGGGACTCACTTTTAGATGGAATAGTTGATTTAGACATGGATGTTGTTCATACCTATAGTACTCAACCTGACACGACCAATGAACCTAGTGTAGGACTAGAGGACTGGACTCCTCAAATTGCCTTAGTGGATGATGCTTCATTTGGTAGGATGAGTCCTAATTTCAGTATCTTAGAGGGAAACTTGACAAATCCTAACTATGCAATCACCGGAGATAATGCCTTTTGTATCAACAATGTTGAACTATTCATTAACCTACCCCTTGTAAATGTCCTTTCTTTTTACTTTTTTGGGTTGTGACACTACCACATAGTGGTTTTCGCCATCAGAACCATTTCTATATTTTTTTTTTCTTTTATTTTGTGACTGAGGTAATTAATATCTGGCTCTATCATACTTGTTGTAGGTTCACTGGTGGAAGAGACTACGGGTTCAAGAGCATTCAAGGAGTAGGCTATCTCGTAGTCATTGTGAAAAGTGAGGAGCTAAGGCTCTTAGCAAAGTTGTGACCAATCAATCAAATGATGATTTACAAGGGGTAGGTCAATGACTAGTTCAACATTGTTGATATGAAAGGCATTATCTTCGGTGATCGCATAGTTAGCATCTATCAAGTTTCCCTCTAAGATACCTGAATTAGGACTTGTCCTACCAAACGAAGCATTGTCCACTATGGCAATTCGAGGAGTCCAGTCTTCTAGTCCTACACTAGGCTCATTGGTCTTGTTGGGTTGAGTACTATAGGTATGAACAACATCCATGTCTAAATCAACTATTCCATCTGAAAGTGAGTCCCATTCAAACTCATGTGAGTCTGTCTCTGAATCAGTATTCAAGAGTTTAGGACTAACAACTTATGAACATAGCTTAAAGCTACACATTTCTAAGGGTCAAGAGACAACTTGATGGAGCCTTGAGTGGTTTCGAATTCACTACTAAAGAAGAATATTTTCTCAAAATATGTATTAATAATATGTAATGAACATATTTTGTTATGTAAGCCTTAATGGGGAATCCCTAGCGCAAGATATTTTTATGGTTTTAGGATCAATGCAATAAGGGGGGAATATTGGCATAAGTGTCTATTACATTGTTAAATAGTTATCCAATAACTATAATAACCTATAACTATCTACCTACAGTAATTATTTCTGGTAACTGTGTGTTAGTGAATTTTTTTTCCTTTTTAAAATTAACTTGGTCAATTCTCACAAATATGGAAAAACAATTACAACACTAAAAATTGAGTTTCTATGACAAAAAATTCTCTGCAATTTTTCAAAGTGTAGCTACCTTGATAGAAGTTATTCAATCCAATTATATTGCAAAAGAGTGTAATTCAAGGGTATTTTTAACCATAAAATAGAAAGGCATTACACTCAATTCATCACTATGAAAAGAATGTTCAATCTTAAAAACCATTCAATTCTTATGATAATAATCAAGTAGATGACTGTACCCCTTGATCATTCAATGAATTCTCTCTGTCACTTTAGATATAAATGAAACACATATGATAAAATAAAGCACCTTCACATATAATCTACTTCCATAGAAAAATAAACTATATGCATTAATGAACAATAATATCCACCACTCGGATAGCCTTGTATATAAAACCACATGATTATATATATATTTCATCATATAAGTTCATAAAAAAAAAAGCATACATATCAAAAATTAGTTTTTGGTATCACAGAGAGAAGACCTTAAATCTGTTTCAAGTTTCTGTTATACACTAAGTTCACACCCTTGTCTCAAGCTCTCTTGGTCTTGATAACTTAGTGTAACATGGGAATCATCTCTAGGTTGTGGGACCTTTGCTAACTGAGATGAGACCTCCAGGTTCTAGGCTGGTTCATTTTGGATAATCACCTTAATTTTCTTCTAGACACGAAAGTAAACTTTTGGAGGGAAATGGATAGAAGGAATGCTTGTAAGGGAAATGACTTGAAAGCAAATTACCTACCAAGTGATACACTAAAATTAGGGTTTGGATCTTAGTATGTAGGAATTAAATCAATGGAGAAATCAGGTCTAATAAGTCACAACTCACTAGATAGGCTTGCATAAGTGTTTCATAGGAGGGCCTAAACAAAAGACACCACTTATGACCTGCAAGAAAACATCCTTTTTCTGCAACTAGGTGTAGGAATGAGAGAAGACTGCCAGGGGTTGTAGTATACCCACAAAACATCTAAATCACATCAGACATAGTAACACACAAAATCATAGAAAATGAGAGGGACTAGGAACCCCAATTTCCATTAACAACATTCATAAACTTCAATCCAATAAGAGATAATCAAGACAGTGAAGATAGAGATAGAACAAATATCACAAGTACCTCAAGAATGCCTTAATCATCAATGGGAGAATACAAAGAGTAGAAGACTAGAGAGTAGAACAAATACCATAGATGGCTTTCTAAGAAAAGATGACTTCCTTGCAAAAGTAGGCTTCTCTCCTTTACAAAATGAACCTCTTGAGCACTAAGGCTCTACAAAAACAATAAATACCTCATCAATTGCATGCAGGTAAGAATCCAAAATTAACCTAGCTAGGGTTAGAAATTTTACAATGCATTAAACAAACCCTAAAGGTACACAAAATATCAACTTTCCTAAAAATATCTGGCAAATAGATCATATCATTTCTTTTGCGTATTGATCTTATACTGAGCTCACCTGTAGACATGACAACCTTGATCCATCTACCCACCTACAACTCCACTGAGCAATGAAGGCTTCAAATCTAATCTTGTTTCCCTAGAAGAGGTATTGCTTGCAAAGGTGGTGCTAACTCTTTTCATTACTTCCCAGCATAGGAACATGGCATAATACCCTGCAACACCAGCCAATGATCACCTCCATCATCTTCTCAACCACAACCATCCTAAGAAATCAATTCCTTGACTTTTCTCTTCTTTAAGTCACGAAGAAATCTTTTAAACCCTGGGCCCAGACCCGGCACTTGTCAAAATTTTATTTGCCCTGACTGCCCCCTAGGCATACACCTCGGTAGTTCTTTGACAATGAACCCACAATCTCCAAGATTCCAATCTAATGGCCAGTCTCATCCCCTCATGACCTCGAAAGATTCCTTTAGATTATACAGCTGCCATAGATTTCATTAAGCCGAGACCCCTCTAACACATCAGTCCACTTGGAAGTCTTCCTCAGCATAAGACAACCAATCCCATTTGAATACATAAGCACACCTAGTAACGCGGTCCCACATATTTCTCTTTACTTCAACCAATAAGAAGCTAGCAAATCACCTTGACCTAGCACTGGACCCACTGAAAAATCTCAGACACTTGGCAAAATCAATGGCTAGTGCATAATCTTAGGTGTCAGAAAAGCCATTCAGGAAGATACGTCAGTCATTGATCTTCATCCTTCTGACATCCCTACAGACATTCTGACATGACCCCACTATAGCATCCAAGTCATCGCTATGTGGACCAATGAGAAATGAGCACATCATCATCTAAGGACCCACCTACAAGGCTCTGACAAAAAGCAAGATTGACGGCTAGTCTTATCCCCTTATAGCTCTGACAAAACCCTTGCAAACTTAAGACAACCATCAATCCTCTGACAACTGTCAGGACCTCTGACCACCAAAAGAACTTGGTCCTACTAACAAAAAGATGACTCGATACATGTGGACCAATTAGAAGCTACTAAATTAGATGAGGTGGCACTGGTCCTACTAACACACTGCAGTGCCGTAGACTTGGAAGATCCAATGGTCATCTTAAGATCTCATGCTCTGACAATAGCCTATCCAAAGATATGCCAACTGTTAGATCCTCATAATCGGGACCCCACAAATTTAGACCGTTGAAAGATTTAGCGATTACATGATTGAAGAGAAGTTAATGTTTGCTAGGTCACAAGATATTATGCGGTGACCATGAAACACTTAGCGATTATGAGAATCACTGTATTGGCTAAGTCATTGAATGGGAAAAGTAACCGCTGAGAAACTTAGAGAACATATGACTAGCCAATGAGATGAAAGCGCACATGGGTATTGAGGATTTTAAGTTGCTGATAAAGTAACACAGAAACATAATAGGGCCTTAGGGTTTTTTTGAGGATTTTAAAAAGTTTCAACACAATGGCTACTTTTTGAATATTTTGACCTACAGACCAGGGACTTGAAATAATTACAGAGGCCAGGAAACAAAACATGAGGTCATGAAACTTTCAGAGATTCTCGGCAGGAGTAAAATAGTGACTTTAGAATAGATTTTAGCTAAATTTGCATGTACATGGAAATTAGGCTAACATTTTGGCAATTTTTTTTGGATGTCAGTCTGCTAGACATGGAAAACTAGTGGCCTTAGAGAAATTCATTGTGCATGGGGTCATACTTAACACAAAATTTTGACAGAGAGGCAAAACTAGAACAGGGCTCTAATCATGCTCAAGGCACTTCTTGGAAAGCTAAAAATTTGACCTAGAAAGCAGGGAAAATAGGGAAACATAAAAAGATTACAAGGAGGGATTAACCTCAAAGAAAGGTTTCAGATGGAAACCATTCACTGGGATTGGCAGGGCATCTCCTTCAAGAGTGGAAAGTTGAAAAGTGTTAGATCCTCTGCACTCTGTTATAACAAATGGCCCACCCCAAAAAGAATCAAATTTTGTGTGCCTGCTAGGTTTGGATATGAACTCATCCCATTTGAGGACAACATCTCCTACCTTAAAATTCTTGACCCTAGCTCTTTTATCAAAACTCCTTTTGGTTTGGTCCTGGTGGAATTCCATATCTTGCATTGCCTTACCCCTAATTTCTTCTAATTCCATCAACTAGGCATACTTGATCTGTAGAGGATCACTTTCTTCAAATAAGGCATACTGAGTGGCCAAGTCCAGAGCTGGAAATTCAGCCGAGATGGACAACTTGGCCTCCTTACCATACACCAACATGTATGGATAATTACCAATGATTTTCTTTGGGGTAATTCTATCCAACCATAGGGAAGATGTCAATTTAGTATGCCAGTCCCTTTGATTGTCCTAAAGAGTCTTCTTAATTATCCTGATCAGGTTCTTATTCATTGATTTTTCTAAACCATTCCCTTGAGGATAATAATTTGAACTTGTATTCAGATAAATGCCATTTGTAACTACCCATTGTGAGACTTTAAGGCCTGTAAATGCCAATGCATTATCTAAAATGATGGAGTCTGGAGTGTCAAATCTATGAATTAAATCATCATAAAAACTCAATACAACACTCTCATTAGCCTCTTTTAAAGCCACTACTTCTATCCATCTAGTGAAATAATCTGTAGCAATGATGATCCATTTATGACCTGCACTAGATGGAGGATTGATCATCCCAATGAAATCAATACCCCACTTCATGAAGGGTTGCTCTGTTCTAACTAGATGTAGGGGTAAGGCTACAAGCCTTTCTTTTCCTGCAAACATAGTACACTTGATACATCTTTTGACATAATCATGACTATCCTTAAAGATAGATGGCCAATAGTATCCAACCCTCATGATTTTATAAGTGGTAGTCCTAGGAGAAAAGTGACCTCTAGAAGGTCCATCATGAAATTCAAATAGAACATATGCTACCTTTCCTGAATCAATGCATCTTAAAAGGACACCATTGTGATCCTTCCTAAAAAGAACATCATTTACTAGCACAAAAGGAATAGATTGAAATCTATAATACCTTCTTTTTGCTAAATCTAAATTTGCAGGGCATTGTCCTATTTTCAAAAAATGAACCATGTTAGGCAACTAGCTTTTTGCTTTCGCTTGCTCCTCAGCAAAAAGAACCACCAAAGATGCATCTATTTGCTCTGATTTCTTTGAACTTTCACCCCCTATCAAATGTTCACAAAGACCTCTACCTTTGACCAGCTTGGTGGTTTGAATATCTATGTCATACTCCATCACCTTGGTGATCAAACCACCTCTCTTTTCATTTAGGTCCTTGGAAAGAAAAAATTCTTTGACACTTGGATGAGTAAATTTTAAGTGTACCATGCTATGGGTCAACAAATGTTTGGAATTTTTAAGGCTCTTCACCATAGCAAGCACATGTTTTTCTACAAAAGAGTACCTCTGTTCATACTCTTCCAAACCTTTTCTAAAGAAAGCAATAGGCTACTCCAATCCTTATGAATTTTCTTGGGTCAACATTGTAGAGATAGCATCTGAACCCCCATAAGCATAAAGGATAAAATCCTTACTAAAATTTGGGTTCAATAGGGTAGGAGCTTCTGTCAAGGCTTCTTTAATAGCTTTGAAGTTGGCTTTTCCTTCTTTAGTCCAACTAAAAGCTCGACTCTTCTTTAACATGGCTGTCAAAGGCTTGAGTAAATCTACAATGTTAGGCAAGAATCTCCTAACAAAGTTAATCCTTCCTATGAAAGATTGGAGACTTTAGGCAAGAATCTCCTAACCAAGTTAATCCTTCCTATGAAAGATTGGAGACTTTTCTTGTTATGTGATAGGGGTAGCTCTAGGCTAGCTACAATTCTCTCAGGATCCACTATAATTCCTTCTTTGGATACTACATATCCTAACAACTTTCCTTCATGAACTGCAAATACACATTTCTTGGGATTAAGAGATATCCCAAATTCAGTACACCTTTCAAAAATCTTCTTCAGATGTTTGATGTGATCTACTGCATGCTTTGAATAGACAATTATGTCATCTAAGTAGACCAACACAAACTTGTACATTAGGATCTTAAAGGCCATATCCATTGCCTTTTGAAATGTAGCACCTGCATTTGACAAACCAAAGGGCATCTTTTGATAATCCATGGTTCCCCACTTGGTTGTGAATGCAGTCTTGTATTGATCCCCTTCTTTGACTAAGATCTGATTATATCTTGAATAGCCATCCAACAATGAAAATCTCTCAGATCTAGAGACACATTGCAAAATTTGTTCCATTGAGGGTAATGGATGGCAGTCTTTCAATGAAGCTCTGTTCAAATCCCTGAAGTCAACACATAATCTTAGCTCCCCATTCTTCTTCCTAACTGGAACAAGGCTGGAAACCCAAATAGTATGCTTGATGGGGTAGATGATACCATTTCCTATCAATTGAAGCACCTCTTTATGCATAAGTGGCTCAAGCTTGGGATTAACAGGCCTTTGCTTTTGCCTCACTGGTTTGGCATTTGGTTCTAACTCAATAGTTAGCTGAGCAAGGGAAGGATCAAAACCTTTGAGATCCTCATATTGCCATGCAAATACATCACTAAATTATTTGAATAACTAAGTGTAAGTTTTCTTTTCCAATTCAGTGTTTACCTTTCCAAATTGTAAGCTCTTACCTGGTTCCAACTCTAATTCAACACAATGTTCTTGTTGGACTACCACGCCAGCTTTGTTTTTCTTGACTTCATCATCCATGTTGAAGATAGTTTCCAAAGTAACTAGACCTCTAGGCATCTTATTAGACTTGAGTTGTATCACTTGATCACCATAGCTTTGTGATAGCCTATCTTGATTGTGTTCTGAAAAAACATCTTCTTCAA
Organism: Chamaecyparis obtusa; assembly: GCA_027943335.1. Taxonomy (NCBI): domain Eukaryota; kingdom Viridiplantae; phylum Streptophyta; class Pinopsida; order Cupressales; family Cupressaceae; genus Chamaecyparis; species Chamaecyparis obtusa. The sequence goes on from BSBK01002898.1 coordinate 132,675, forward strand.
ACAAGAATTGCAGAATTTGTTCATCATTGTCAAACACTTGCCAATTGACATCATTATCAGGAATAGAGGGTCTGACAATCACTTTGATATGTTGTTGATCCATTTCTCTTGAAATGATATTTGGAATATCATATTGGGATCCAACGATAGCTAACCTATCTGCATTTTGATTTAACTTTCTAGGGATGGCAACAATATTGAAAGCATGGAAATATTCAATTGCATCCCAAACTCTATGCTTGTATGCTTTCATGGTGTCATTTTTGGTTTCACTTATCCCTCTTACTTGGCTGACAACTAACTCACTATCACCATAAAATTTTAAGGCCTTAAGCCCTCTTTTCCTAGCCCATTCTAGTCCATTGACTAGGCTTTCATACTCTACAGTATTGCTAGTGCAGGAGAAACTAAATATAAAGCTAGTATAATACCTTTCTCCTTTTGGGAAAACTAGCATAGCACCACCACCAGAACTATGTCTACTTCTAGCCCCATCAAAAAATAGTTACCAAACCTGATTGCTCTGATCTTCTGAATCAGTATCCTCTCTGAAAAGGCTTGGCTCTATAGCATCACTTTCTTGTATTAAATAACTTCCCAAACCAAAATCCAAAATCAGATTTTCTTGGGCCTCTAAAGCTCTTTCATCTAGAAGAATATCAAGGATACTTTCTATCTTTGTGCTTACTTCATTAATGGTTTGGAAGTCACTGTTATCAAATATAGGGTAGTTCACATTGATGGTGTTGGATACATATGGTTCTATATGGTGTGCTGCTAATGGTTCTAATTTAATGGTGACCTTGGTCCCATATCATCTGATCTCCTCCCTCTGCCACTTGAAAAATCTAGCCCAACCAACCAATCAGACTTGCACAGTTAGAGAATGCCAACAAATAGGGCAGAAGTGTGGGGTCAAAAACACATAGGGTTTTCGGCAAAAGATCGAAAACACACAAAGTTTTCACAATGCTGAATGATCAAAAACACATAGGATTTCTGACACCAAAAGATAAGCACACAAAATCTGGAAGGCATAGGTTGAAAACAACAATGGTTTTCACACAGACCGAAAACATCATGGATTTTCAAAAATACTGTGGGTTTTCGACACTGTGGCAGATTTTGAAATTGTTTTCTGTAGACCTCAAAACTTGAGTAACTTTCTAGATCTTGTGATTTAGGAGATGTGGTCTAGACTGAAGCAAGGTGACACATGGAAGAACATAGGGCTAAGAGTGCACAACATGAAATCAAGTGGATTTTCTTTCCAAATCAAAACTATGCATCAGGGTGGCACACTTAACAAAATTTGCAAGGAAAATAGGCCATTTTCATAAGATTTTTCTATGACAAGAAAATGGACTAATAGTGGCTCTAGTTGGGGATGCATGGCTCCTGTAGGCATGGCAAGAATCTAGATCTCTGGGAAGAAGCAGACCAATCCACAATCACATTCCTTTTCACTCCAAAATTCTCAAAACTCAAAAGTCCAAGGCTCTTGAAAACTAGCTCTTTATTCCAACTAACACTACTGCTGAAGGGAAACAACTGTACATATTTACATCAACTGGAACCTCTAAGCCCTGTTAGTCATTTACCTCTATCAAACACTTGGTCCTCATTCCTTTGCATAGAGATGACCCTGGAATTTTCCCTTTCATGTACATGGTCAAACTCATGAAGAATCTTGACAGGAAAATCCATAAGAATGTAATAAGTGTATTCATCTTTGCCAAGTGTATGAGGATCAAAATCTATCTTATCATACCAGACTGCCTCACACATACACTCATCAAAATCAAGAGTAAAATTAGTTTGCAGCAAAAAATTGTAACCTTTTCCCATTACATCTTGCAAGCTAATGTAAGGCTGATCATCATGAAATGTGAGTACACTTACCGGCTGAACATTGACTTCAAGTTTATCACTGTGTTTAGCACCTGCCTTCAAGTCAAAACTAAAATCTTCATACTCACATTCATCTAACTCAGAAACATAATCAGCACCCTGCAAATACTTACTGTAACAACTATGAAAAGAAAAACTTTCATAGCAAGGTATGTCTTCAAGCTCATTCCAAAACAAAACATCAAAAACTATCAAACTATCACAAACATCCTTTTCATCACTAGCCAGATCTTGTTGGAAATAGACATATTCTAGCTGAAATAGCTCTGGAAACATAGTGCAGTGCATTTTCAAAACATCATAACTCTTCACTGTTTCCAAATCTGAAAAACACATTTCAAGAGGAAAATCACTTCCTCTTTACTCTTTAGTTTCCAATGCAGACCTAGAATTTGAATCAACCAAATAAGCAGTATTTACATTCACTTTACAATCTAGTTCTTCCTTATCCGGCTGAAATAAAATATTGATTTCTTCTTCCATATCTCCATAGGTCTCCACTAAAAAACCTTCAATCACTAGCACATATAAATCTGAAAGTGGGATCATACTAACATCTCCATACATGTTCTTATCTTTAAAAAGAAACTTACCTTCAGATTCACAACTTGAGTGATGTTTATCAACAAACCCTTTCTAGTTCAAATTCATCACACTTGTAGACTCCTGATTGGTATCAAAAGAATCATACTCACATTGATACCACCTATCCTCATTCAATTCATGCAAAAATGCTACCCGGCTATCATTATTTCAACCAAAACTACCCACTTCATTAGATGAACATTCATCATCAGCAAAAGATTGATTACAAACATTACTAATCATACCTTCATCTAATACACTTTCAGCATAACACTCTTCTAATAGACAACTATCCAGTTCATTGTCATAATCTAAAGGTACACATTCATTGGACTGAGCAAGCTCTCTGTCCATGGCTCTACACACCTCTAGTTCTTCAAGTTTCTTACCATTAATGGCAAGAGCTAACTCTAGTTCTTTAATTCACTGCAAACGCCATGCATATAATCGTTCATCATATTGAGTTTCAGCTGGATATACATCAGCAATAAGTTCATCATCCACACAAGCTTCAGTTACAATGCAATCTTCTTCTTCAAGTGATGCAAGATGTGGCTGTAAGTTACTTTCCTTTAAATGATCATGGATCACATCCTATTTATAAAATTGAGGCACATCACTAACAGGGACAAGAATATGCCACTATGGCTCTAAACCTTTTAGTGCATCCCTTTTCCTATTATCTACCACATTTTGAGAATGAAAATCAGTAGAAACATGTGGTCTTCTTACAACATGATATCTCCAATTAGATTCAATATCCATTGCAAACTAAAAAGCCTAATACAAAGTTAGTGGTTCCTTATCCCTTAAGTCAAAATTGAAATTCTTATCAAAAGAATTCAAGTAAATGATCAAATAGATATCATCACTTGGCCTGCACTTCCCAGGTATATTTTCCCATGTCTTGATAAATCTAGCATTGAAACTAGGAACCAATTCATCTTCCTCCATTTGTATATCCATAAGGGCCTTAAGCATGTCAAAGTCATTCACCTTTTCAAAAAATCAGACTAAGAAACTTGTCATTATCTGGAAAACATGAGAGCCACTCTCTTGCATCTCCTATCAGTGACCGAATGAATAATCTCATTATCACATCTTCATGCTCAACATCATAGTCACACATCAGATCTGAAAAATTTCTAGCATGTTGATAGGCAAACTCAAAGTTTTCCCCACTAAACTTCAGCAAAACTTTTATAACATTTAGGGGAATGGAGTTTGGGTAACCAGGTATACCAACAAAATTCATAGTTGGGTAACCTCTTATGCAAAAATTTCCTTTAACACCCATGACTTAACAAATCTTTTCAAAGGAGTAAAATCATTTATCATTGAAATTCTTGAAACTTAATTTCAAAACTCCTTTGAAACCACTACACACTTAACCAAAAAATTTGTCTACTAACTTTTAAGAGATAAGTGTGCAAAAACTTCACTATCCTCTCATTAGTGACTTAATCATTGGATAAGGACCATGTTCTTTCTCAAATTTTTAAAAAGAAGAAAAAGGAAAAATACCTGGAACACCTCCTTTTGCTGCGGCTGTCTTGACCTTTTCTGGCTAAGATCTGAAAGAAAACTTTAGATCTTAGGTTCTTCCAAATATAGAGTCACCACCTCCTTAGGAGGAAAGTTTTTCTTTTCTTAATTTGCACTTTCAGTGCCTTTTAACTTTTTGAGTTCTTCACAGCAGAGTCACAATTTTGCAAATAAGTTTCAAATAGCAAATCCAGGTACATACAACTTGTAGATCTGAAAAGGGACTTTTAGATCCAAAACATTTAACTCTTTTGCCACATTTTGAAAAGGCATGACTCATGGGTATGTTACAAACAACAATTTACACATCTTCCCCAGTAGAGTCACCATCTTGTTGGTGTCCAAAATAACGCTTATGCCACAAGGCTGCCAATATACCCTCAGATGGATTTTAGGAATGGTTAACTCCAAAATGTAATGAGGTCTTAGGGTAACTGGACCAACTATAGGGACTTAATATGCCCTCTTCTGCTTCTGGCTCTGTAAAATCAAGGCGGGTGCACCTAACCTAGTATAAAATATACTTCATACACGAAGAACTAGGTTTGAAAAATAGATAATAGAATAGCAAGAAAGTACTAAGTGTTAACCACACACTCATTGACTCTCCATTGCTATGGGTAGAACCACATACAACCAAATACTCAAAACTTAAAAGGATAGTTCTTAACTTATGCTTTTGGGATCATAACAACAATAATCAGTATTTTTTGATAAAGAGATATTCATTTAGGCCAGTGCCTCATCCATTGGGCAAGATCTCCTAGAACATGAATGCTACACACACTAGATAATAGCTAAGATTCCAAGCCATAAACACACCTACAATCCCCTTTACTACTTATGAGATATCCTTACATTGACAATAAGATAGATCTATGTCCCATCTAAAGCATCATTTCATCTAATCCTGGATTAGAACTCAATAATGGATACATATACATAAAATAATATGCAAAGAACTAGAAAGTTCAAAATCTATCTAAGTTGACACAAAGGAGAGATAAGAGTCCTGTACTTGTATTAAGTATGAAGAATCCCTAAGTGTAAACAATCAAACCAGAGGAGTCAAGCTTGCAAATTACAGCTTAGACCTACAACTTTTTCTCTATCATCAACAGAATACCGAATGCAAAAGTGTTACAATCTCAAATCTAGGACTAGGAACACTTCAAAACTTCAAAGCTGGAACCCTTACAAAGTCAAAATTTTTGCAATTTATACCACTAGCTGCCTTGGAAACCCAAAATAGGTTGCAACAAGCTACATATAGCTAGGGCCAAGGTTACAATAGCTAACCACAACAAAATTTCAAAAAACCACTAGAGGGAAAACTAGCACCAGCCTGTAAAAAGCCTCGAGCAACAAAATCCATCCTTCACCAGGTACAAAACCATCATGCAGTCGACCATAGGAACCCTGGATCACATCGCAACAACCGTCTCCACCAAACCAGTGAAATCAAGCTGCTGAAACCATCAATTTTGTTACCTCCTGTCACAAAAAACTGTCTGCAAGTTCACATAGTCACATTCATGGTGCCAGAAGTAAATTGGTGGTCTATATTCAAATCTCGGCCAAACTTATATCAGCACTGTAGACTTCATCCCTTTCTCAGGCACCGACAAGATTAACTGCAACAAAATCTTGGTTACATGTCCTCTTGGTCACATGATCGCAAGGCACCAAACTCACCTTTGCGATCATGCAACCGCAGTCTCCTAGCCGTGGTCAATGGTCACAAACCCTTTGCAAAGTCCTTGGCCATATCACCCTCAATGACCAATCCAAATCAAGCATGTCGACAAGACTAGCACCGCGGACCCACCTAACTTCATAACGGTGACATCAAACGGTTGTTGCATGATCGCATAGCTAGGAAACAGGCTATGCGAACATGCGACAAGCCGCACCCCTCTACCTCTGCATAACCACTGCCGCTAAGCCTAGCGGTTAGTCAGATGATCGCATAGCCTTGAAAAAGGCTATGAGATCATGCGATAAACCATTACTTACCATGCTTTGTCCCTGCCAACAACCACCATGCCTTAGACCTAGGCCCGCCACATGCCACATGTCATGCCACTATTCGCTGCAACTACTAAGTCACACCCCTACCACAAGACCCACTTTATGACTACAAACGGGCCCCAGCACATGTGGCACCCAGTCACATGATCGCATAGCCAAAAATTGGGCTATGCGGTCATGTGACAGCCAATCACAGGCTGCCACATCACTGCCTTTGGGACCACCAAATAGCAACCACCATCGGGCCCCACGCACAAGGAACCGATCACATGGTCGCATGTCAAAAAATTTTGACATGCGATCATGCAACAACCAATAAGAACATGTGCCCCTGCTCCCCTTCTGACACTGGGCCCACGATCGAAGAAACACCTGAAGCAAACAAGATCAATGGCAAGCGCATGATCACAAGGAATATTCTTTCCCCTTGCAATCATCCAACAACTATCCAATTTCCTCCCTCTGCCACTTGCAAAATCTAGCCCCACCAACCAATCAGACTTGCCCAGTTAGAGAATGCCAACAAATAGGGCAGAAGTGTGGGCTCAAAAACACACAGGGTTTTCAGCAAAAGATCGAAAACACACAAAGTTTTCACAATAGAGAATGATAAAAAACACACAGGATTTCTACCACCAAAAGATATGCATACAAAAGCCGGAAGGCACAGCTCGAAAACAACAAGGGTTTTCACATAGACTGAAAACATCATAGATTTTCAAAAATACTGTGGGTTTTCAACACTGTGGTAGATTTTGAAATTGTTTTCTGTAGACCTCAAAACTTGAGTAACTTTTTGGATCTTGTGATTTAGGAGATGTGGTCTGGACTGAAGCAAGGTGACACATGGAAGAACATAGGGCTAAGAGTGCACAACATGAAATCAAGTGGATTTTCTTTGCAAATCAAAACTGTGTAGTAGGGTGGGACACTTAACAAAATTTGCAAGGAAAATAGGCCATTTTCACAAGATTTTGCTATTACAAGAAAATGGACTAATAGAATGCTTGTAAGGGAAATGACTTGAAAGAAAACTACCTACCAGGTGATACACCAAAATTAGGGTTTGGATCTCAGTATGTAGGAATGAAATCAATGGAAAAATCAGGTCTAATAAGTCACAACTCACTAGATAGGCTTGCATAAGTGTTTTATAGGAGGGCCTGAACAAAAGACACCACTTATGACTTGCAAGAAAACATCCTTTTCTGCAACTAGGTGTAGGAATGAGACAAGACTGCTAGGGGTTGTAGTATACCCACAAAACATCTAAATCAGATCAGACATAGTAACACACAAAATCATAGAAAATGAGAGGGACTAGGAACCCTAATTTCCATTAATAGCATTCATAAACTTCAATCCAATAAGAGATAATCAAGATAGTGAAGATAGAGATAGAACAAATATCACAAGTACCTCAAGAATGCCTTAATCATCAATGGGAGAATACAAAGAGTAGAAGACCAGAGGGTAGAACAAATACCATAGATGGCTTTCTGAGAAAAGATGACTTCCTTGCAAAAGTGGGCTTCTCTCCTTTACAAAATGAACCTCTTGAGCACTAAGGCTCTACAAAAACAATAAATACCTCCTCAATTGCATGCAGGAAGGAGTCCAAAATTAACCTAACTAGGGTTACAAATTTTACAATGCATTAAACAAACCTGAAAGGTACAAAAAATATCAACTTTCCTAAAAATATCTAGAAAATAGATCATATCATTTCTTTTGCATATTGATGCTATACTAATCTTGCCTGTAGACATGACAACCTTGATCCATCTACCCACCCACAACTCCACTAATCCATGAAGGCTTCAAATCTAATCTTGTTTCCTTGGAAGAGGTACTACTTGCAAAGGTGGTGCCAACTCTTTTCATTAGTTCCCGATGCGGGAACACATCACAGTACCCTACAACATCGGCCAATGGTCACCTCCATCATCCTCTCAACCACAACCATCTTGAGAAATCAATTCCTGAGCTAACTGACGTCATGTGTGGCCAAAAGAATGCAAAACCCTAGCAGGAAACTAGTGCAAAAATTCAAATTTGAATGTTAATGGCTAGCCTAGTCATTTTAATACATGACCATCAATGAGAAACCCTTCCTAGTAGATGAACAACCATGACATGCTGAAAAAATGACTTAAAATCCCCTCTAACAAGTCAAGACCACTGTGGAAGTCAATAGCCAATGAAATGTGAGAAAATTAGCACAAGGACCCACCTTGAATTTTCTCTTCTTTAAGTCATGAAGAACTCTTTTAAACACTGGGCCTAGACCCACCACTTGTCAAACTTTTATTCACCCTAACTATCCCCTAGGCATACACCTCAGCAGTTCTTTGACAATGAACCCACAATCTCCAAGATTCCAATCTAATGGCCAGTCTCATCCCCTCATGACCTCAGGAGATTCCTTTAGATTATACGTCCATCGTAGATTTCATTAAGCTAGGACCCCTCTGACACATCAGTCCACCTGGAAGTCTTCCTCAGTATATGACAATGAATCATGTTCAAATACATAAGCACACCTGGTAACACAGTCCCACATCTTTCTCTTTACTTCAACCAATAAGAAGCCAACAAATCACCTTGACCTGGCACTGGATCCACTGACAAATCTCAGACACTTGGCAAAATCGACGGGTGGCACATAATCTCAGGTGTCAGAAAAGCCCTTCAGGAAGATACGCCAGTCATTGATCTTCATCCTTCTGACATCCCTGTAGACATTCTGACACGACCCCACTATAGCATCCAAGTCATCGCTATGTGGACCAATGAGAAATGAGCACATCATCATCTGAGGACCCACCTACAAGGCTTTGACAAAAAGTAAGATCGACAACTAGTCTTATCCCCTTATAGCTCTGACAAAACCCTTGTGAACTTAAGATAGTTGTCGATCCTCTCACAACTATCAGGACCTCTGACCACCGAAAGAACTTGGTCCTATTGACAAAAAGATGACTCGATACATGTGGAACAATCAGAAACTACTGAATCAGATGAGGTGGCACCGGTCCTACTGACACACTGAAGTCCTACAGACTTGGAAGATCCAACGGTCATCTTAAGATATCATGCTCTGACAGTAGCCTATCCGAAGATATGCCAACCGTTAGATCCTCATAACCGAGACCCCACAAATTTAGACTGCCAAAAGATTTAGTAATTACATGATTGAAGAGAAGTTAACGTTCGCTAGGTCACAAGATATTATGCGGTGACTAGGAAACACTTAGCGATTATGAGAATCACTGTATTCTCTAAGTCACTGAATGGGAAAATTAACTGCTAAAAAACTTAGAGAACCTGCGACCAGCCAATGAGATTAAAGTGCACATGGGTATTGAGGATTTTATGTTGCCGATAAAGTAACATGAAAACATAATAGGGCCTTAGGGTTTTTTTGAGGATTTTAAAAAGTTTCAACACAATGGCTACTTTTTGAATATTTTGACCTGTAGACTAGGGACTTGAAATAATTGCAGAGGCCAAGAAACAAAACATGAGGTCATGAAACTTTCAAAGATGCTCGGTAGGAGTAAAACAGACACTTTAGAATAGATTTTAGCCAAGTTTGCATCTGCATGGAAATTAGGGTAACAATTTCAAAATATATAGCCACGTAGGGTTAGAATTTACCATAGTCAAATTTACTCTACTAGGAATAGAAAGTTTATCAATTGTCATAACTAATTTAACTAGTTAAAGCATAATATAAAATGAAAATAAACTATAGTGCCTGATGCCCACTAAGCTCTTTCAGGTGTCCATTGTCCCTAAGATTTCTCTAACGGGATAGAGATCAGCCGAGAAGCCTTCCAATTTTCATGGAAGAGGTAAATATAGAGATAATCTCCTAATGTGGGAACCAAAGGTACATGATACTCTATTTCCATACCTCTTTTTCTTTAAGAATCTCCACATGACCTTTTCATCATGCATCCCCAAGTGTTTCTAATTAATTATCAACATAGACTCCATGCAGGAAATCTTGAAGAAGTCTTGTAGAGCCAGTGCTTTTTCCTCTTTCAGCTTGTCAAATTTCTCTTGCAAGTATTTAATGAGTTCTTCACCCAAAATGACTAGTTTTTATTCTATTTTGGCACATTTCTTATCAATCGACTTCATGTCCCCCTCAATTATAACTTTTATGATTTCTGACCCTTTGAGTAAATCTTTGATCTTAGAAAACCCTTGAGAAATAACCTTGTTTCTCCATTCAATACATTTTTTTAATACATAGAGAATTTTGGCTTCCTACATTAGGACTGGTTGTTCTGCAAGAAACTTCTCCATGCCATATTTCTGCACTTCTTCCATCCATGAGACCTCTTTGGTCCCGTTGGCTTTCTCATTTTCCCATGACTCTATGTTTGATTTAAGCTTCTTGGTTACATTAATAGATTCTTTATAAGGTTCACTCAAATAGTTGATGTGTTTGACTACCTTGATCTTGACATGCTCCATCCATTCTTTAAGGGATTTGGTGATTTATTTTTCCTCTACACTTGGCCCAAGAATTTTTGATTAACTAGGGATTTTATGTCAATTGAGGTAGGAATTTCATTTAGGGGAAAAGGATCAGGATGTTGGGTGACATAGATGTAGTGAGCCATACTATTCATATTCTCCTGCATCTCTTTTTGGTCTTTAGTATCCTTCCATACTTAGTTGGAATTCTTCTTATTCATTACATAAAATATTTTCATGTCAATTTCCCTATTGTCTTTCCCCAATTCAACTTTCGATATCTGGTAGTCCTATGTAATGACATCATTGCCATTTTTATCATTGATCGGATTGGAAATTTTTATCATCCAATGCCCAATGTCTTGATCAAATTGAAGCCTGGATTCAGTCTTGGGATTTTTACCACTAGGTGTTTTATCCAAACATTTAATCACTACATCTTCGATAGGTAATGACAAAGGAACAACATTGTGATTTTTGTCTATGGAGGTCTCCAGCTATTTCAAAGCTATTGGAGTCTTTTATTGTTCTTCTTGGGCACTGAGAAAAGTGAGATAATCCATTGAAGTATTTTCATCACCACCCTAGACTTGTTGATTATGACCCAAGTCAGGAAGACTACAGTAAGGGTCCTATTCTATTTCTTTCTTTTCCTATCGAGGGTGCAAGTCTACCAAGACATTGTGGATTACTGTAGGCTTGTTATCTTTCTTCCCTTTCCTACTATTTGATCATGTTACCTGTACACTAGGCTCTACTTTATGCTGAATTTGAACTTTGGGTGAGCTCGGTTCAGCCTTAGGTTCAAAATTGTCTACAGTAGAATTATTAACAACATGGTTAGTGGAAATAAAGAATTTAATTGAAGATCTCTTTTTCTTTTCTTTCACATTTTGTCCTAGTGTTTGAAGAGCCATCCTAAGAGATTTCTTCCCTCGTAACCACCTTTATATTCTTTGAATCACATTGTTTGTTTTGGATTGTAAGTTTTCTTATTCATTTTTTCTCCAATCTATTTCATAAATGGGGAGGCCTTCAATTTGTTCTAGATACTAGGTGTCTAACACATCTTCATTCTCATCTTCTTTGACCTCATCTATGTTCAAACCTACCCTAAAGGTTACTGTTATTGGATAATTTCCCTCTACATGCAAATTTGGCTAAAAACCATCCCCAAGCCTCTTTTTTTATCTTGTCAAACACCCCAAAAAATTTCATGAGTCTACCTCTTTTCCCTTGGTCTCTGCAATATCTTTATGGTCTTTGGCTAGAAGAAAAACCCTTAGAAAAATTCATAAACTAGTCCTTACCTTGCAAACCCTTTGGCCGCGTTATATTTTTATGTTACCTTATCCCAGTCACTTAAGTTATCCTAATTTGCATGTGCATTTTAAAAATCCTTTAGTCACCAAGTCTCTGATTCCCAGTGGTTAAACCCTTAACATTCAGCGATCCCATGAGCAGTTACTATTTTGGTTGGCGGTCTCGGATCGGTGGCTAGGTCAAGATTCTAGATCTAACAATTGTCGCATGATCTAATGGCCTTAAAAGATTCCATTAGATCTTGCAATGATCATCAATCTTCCTTCCTATAGAGTTCATCTTGTCAATCAAACTGGTGCCACCTCATCTTATTTGGCAGTTCTTGATTCGTCGATAGTGTCTGATTCGACAGGTTGTCAGTGGGGCCATCTTCTTTGGTGGGTTAAGTTTTGACTTAATCATGTGGTCATTTTTATACCAGGGGCTCAAGATGCAAACTAATTAATTTGGTGGTATAGCAACAGCCATGGATCCTTCTCCATCGCTTGGCTTCTAACGGTGGATTCTGTGTCAGAGACAAATGCTACGTGTATCTCGGTTGTCAGTTACTCATTGGCTGGCTAGTGTGCGATGTGGAAATGTGTCAGTGGGACCAGCCCCTTTTGGTAGTAAAAGGCTCTGACATCTATAGAGGATTGACGACTGGCATATGTTTGCAAGGGTTTATGTCAGGGCTTGCGATCATGTGATGGCCATTGATCTTGCTTTATCTCCAAGCTCTGTCAGGTGGGTCTGATGTCAAAAAGTATGCAACGTGTATCTGAGGGGGTGGCATTTGATTGGTTGGTGAGAGTGCAACATGGCTAATGTTAGTGGGCCCATGGGGTTAGGGGTTTCTAAAGAGGTTAAAGCACGGCCAGATCTTGCAGCTGTTGTTATACTGGAGATCCAAAAAGCTCAATCATTACGATGGTGGTATAGCGACAGCCATCTGATGGTGTTCTCAGGGACGTGGGTCCAAGGTCTGTCAGGGACACTGACTTGCTCACTGGTGATTGCTTGTTGACTTCCATGGTGGTGGTTGACCTGTCAGAGGGGTTTCTAAAGTGTTCTTTTAGGCATATCTGAGCTGCTTGATCTTCTGGGAAAATTTCACATCGATGGTTGCATTTTAAACTAACCTGCTAGCCGTTCTTTTTCAAATTTAAATATTTCTCTGTGAAGGTTTTGGCTAGGGTTTGCATTTTGTGGCCATGCACAAAAAATGGGTATCTGGAATTGAATTCCTCTGGATAGGGATGGTTGAGGGGATGATCATAGACAATCTAATCATCACTGCCATAGATTTTACAGAGTACCACGTCATGCTGAAAGCTTTAATGAGCTTGGCACCACCTTTTGCAGGGTTAATCATTTTTAAACCCAAACATCTATAGGATCAGATTGGATTCATTCATGGCTTAGTGGAGTTGTAGGAGGGTAGCTGGATCAAGTTTGATGTAGTATAGGCATGGGCATGCAACATATTTGATTAGCCTTGATGCTGCAGAGATATTTTTATGATCAAATTTGATAGGAAATTAGGGTTTTCTATTTTATTATAAAATCATGTAACCCTATTTAGGTTTTGCTCCTGCCTGCGTGCAAGAGATGTATATAATTATTTTTGGAGCCTTAGTGCTTAGAGTTGGACAATTGTAAAAAGAGAAATTCACCTTTCTTGAGAGTCATCTATGGCATTTTATCTTCCCTCTGGCTTCTATAGTTGTATTTCTCCCATTGATTATCTAAACATTGCAGAGGTATTTTGTGACAATTTCTCATGTCCCTATGCTTCCTTGTTTGTATTCTCTCTTATTGAATTAAAGTATATGTATGTTTTGAGTGATATCTTAGGGTTCCTGATCCCTCTCTCTTTCTATAATTATTGTGTGCTATTGTGTTTGATCTAATTTTGATGTTTTGTGGGTATACTTCAGCCCCCTAATGGTCTTGTCTCAATCCTACAATGAGTTGTAAAAGTGAATGTCTGCTTGCAGGTCATAGGTTGTGTCTTATGTTTAGGCCCTCCTATGAAATACTTATGCAAGCCTATTTAGTGAGTTGTGATCTCCTAGACTTGAGTTGTTCATTTGATTTCATCCTACATACTGAGATCTAAACCCTAGTTTCAGTGCATCACCTAGTAGGTAGTTTGCTTTCAGTCATTTCCCTTTCCAAGCATTCCTTCTATCCCTTTCCCTCAAAGTTTTAATTTTCATGTCAAGAAGCAAATTAAGGTGATTATCCAAGAGGAACCAACCTAGAACCTGGAGGTCTCATCTCAGTTAGCAAAGGTTTGATAACCTAGAGATGATTCCCATGTTATACTGAGTTATCAAGACCAAGAGAGCTTGAAACAAAGGGTGCAAACTTAGTGCATAACAATTCTGGCATACCTGGTGGGACTAAAATAAGTTCATTGTTTAAAAGATATGTTATCTCTAATATATAGCTTGCATAAAATAGGCTTTTAGAAGTCATTCTATCAAGTATATCTGGCAACTCTACTGATTTCAAAGATCTAGGCTACCTTGTTCAAAGTTTTATGAGAAAGATTGAGACTAGAATCTCAAAGCTTACCCAATTTTTAGAGTTTCCCTCAAGGAGAAGTCATAAAGGTAGGTCAATTCATAGAACATCCCCTGCAAGGAGATTTTAGTCAACACCTCCTAATACTTCAAAAAGGAGACCTTTCCACTTTCATTCCAAAAGAAGAGGGAGATCTCTAACCAGAGATCTAGAAGGGGATTCAAATCCAACAATAAATATAGCTCACATAGTTGTCAATCTTCAGATTCCAACTCCTACAATGGCTAGACCATTTGCATTTGCACCCTTTAATTAGGGTAGTCCATTAAATTTTGCTCAACATCATGATGTGCCCTTGGTAGCACTTAAGAGTATACCCAACTTCACAGGTGAAGGGAAGACAACTACTTTTGAGCACATAAGAGACATGATCACCATCTATAGCATACACAATATTACTCAAGAAGATGTGGCCACAAAATTATTAGTAGCCTCTCTAAAAGGTAAGGCTCTATAATGGTTTAGAACTTTAACCATTGGTTCTATTACATCATGGGATGAATTAGGGGATGCATTAAGTAAGCATTTTGAGGATAAATCAGATAACTTGTCTCTAGTTGAGTAGTTAACAACTATTAAGAGAGACCCTCAAGAGCAAATGATAGATTACAATAGTAGATTCCTAAAGACATGTAATAGAATTTTAGTCTTTGTGAGACCATCAGTTGACCATGCTTTCCTTTACTACTTGCAGAGTCTAAATGGCCAAATTTTTCTCATGATCTAGTCCATGGGTGGTACTTCTCTACCCCAAGCTTTTGACATAGTTGTCAGAGATCAAAATTGTTTAATCCAAGCAGACATGATTGCTAGAAGGCCTCCAATGCCCATCTTTCCTAGCCTTCAGCCCATTGCACCTGCCCAAGTACCCCCATTTACTCCTATCCCCACCATAGTAGCACCCCAAGCTAGTACCAGTGATCAAAAACATGCTAAGGCAAGTTTCTCTCAAGAGTTGCAAGAAATCAAAAGTAGCCAGCAAACTAGTATACAAGAAATGACCAATTTATTGTAGACCTTGACTAAAGAGGTCACAAATCTAAAGAACCAAGGTCATGGAATCAGACCACCATTTCAGCCACAAGGCCAAGGTCCTAATTAGCAATATCAGAATCAAGGACAACCTTATCAACAAAATAGGCCACCATACCAAGGAGGTTATCAAGGACAAAGACAAAATTTCAATCAGAGACCATTCCAACCATATAATCCTGCACCTCTCAATTCTATAAATCTAGTGAGGGATATGGTTCCTAGTCAAAATAATATGGTGATGGAGAATGAATGGTGTTTTCCTTGTAATTAGCCTCACAATTAGGTTACATGTTCGAATGGATGGAGGAACCAAGTTATAATGGCTCAAAATGCCTCACAAGCTCAATCAGAGGCTTCATCTAGTGGGTCAATGCCTCAACAAGAATCACAAGAGAATGAGACTACCCTCTTTAATTGGGAGCAATCAGACTTCAATGGAGTCAATGATGAAGTTTCTTTTGTTGCTTATACAAGAGCAAAAAGAAGAGCTCAAGACATGGAGAGAGTAGATTCCAATTCCTAAGCCACTACATCTACAGAGCCACTGCAACAAGCTATTCCCATCACACCTAAGGAGGTTCTTGTTATTACAAGAAAAGAAGGCCAACATTCCAAAGAGGTGGAGCCCATCATGACAAAGACACAACAAAGAGTACATACTATGACACCTTTTAATATTGTAGACAACATGAAGAAGGTGAATGTCACCATGTCCATGTGGGACTATTTGGCTCTTCCAGGACAGCCTAAAATTTTGAAGAAGGCCATGATAGAAGTGACAACTCCTCAACCTACAATAGAAGCTGCAAAGCCAGTGTTAGTTAACACTGATCAAGAGAAGGAGGCTCCAAGTAGAAACTCCAAAGGCAATGCCATTCAAGGTAGGAATTCAAAGCCACCTCCATTTTATGTATCTTTAATCATTGAAAAATCTTTAGTACATAATTGTATGGTAGATAGTGGAGCTACTAGCACTGTAATGCCCAAGAAAGTAGCTGACCAATTAGGACTAAAGTATGAACCCTTCCAAAAGAAGGTTACCCAACTTGATGGATCCTCAATCAATACTATAGGTGTGGCCAAGGATACCAGTCTAATCCTTCATGCTAGTCCTAATTTTTCCATCCTCCTTGATATATATATATATGATAGATCTCCCTGCACTATTCGCTATATGTCTTTCAAGGGAGTTTATAGCTAAGATAGGAGGTTATCTATCTTCTGACTGGTCTCACATGTTATTTCATACAAGATATGGGACCAAGGCCACCATTAAATTAGAACCATTAGTAGCACACCATATAGAACCTTATGTGTCTAGAACCATGAATGTAAACTGCCCTATATTTGATGACAGTGACTTCCAAACTATTAGTGAAGCAAACACAAATATAGAGAGCATCCCTAATATTCTACTAGATGAAAGAACTTCAGAGGCCCAAGAAAATCTTGTTTGGGATTTTGGTTTGGGAAGTTATTTGATACAAGAGAGTGGAGCCATAGAACCAAGCCTTCTCAAAGAGGATATTGATTTAGAGGATCAGAGTAATCAGGTTTGGGAACTAGTTTTTTATGGAGCTAGAAGTAGACATGGTTCTGGTGGTGGTGCTATGCTAGTGTCCCCAAAAGGAGAAAGGTACTACACTACCTTTAGATTCAATTTCTCCTGCACTAGCAATACTACAGAATATGAAAGTCTAGTCAATGGACTAGAGTGGGCTAGAAAAAGATGGCCTAAGGCCTTAAAAGTTTATGGTGACAGTGAGTTAGTTGTCATCCAAGTAAGAGGGATAAGTGCAACCAACAATGACACCATGAAAGCATAAAAGTGTAGAGTTTGGGAAGCAATTGATGATTTTTGTGCTTTCAATATTGTTGCCATCCCTAGAAAGTTAAATCAAAATGCAAATAGGTTAGCTATTGTTGGATCCTAATATGACATTCCAAATAGCATTTCAAAAGAAGTAGATCAACAACATATCAAAGTGATTATCATATCTTCTATTCCTGATAATAATGTCAATTGGTAGGTGTTTGACAATGATGAACAAATTATGTAGTTTTTGTTTGAAGAAGATGTTTTTTCATAACATAATCAAGATAGGCTATCACAAAACTATGGTGATCAGGTAATACAACTGAAGTCCAATAAGAAGCCTAGAGGTCTTGTCACCTTAGAGACTATCTTCAACAAGGATGATGAAGTCAAGAAAAATAAAGTTGGCCTGGTAGTCCAACAAGAACATTGTGTTGAGTTAGAGTTGGAACTAGGTAAGAGTTTACAATTTGGAAAAGTGAACACTGAATTGGAAAAGCAAGCTTACACTCAGTTATTCAAAGAATTCAGTGATGTTTTTGCATGGCAATATGAAGACCTCAAGGGTTTTGATCCTGCCCTTGCTCAGCACACTATTGAATTAGAGCCTAATGCCAAACCAGTGAGGCAAAAGCAAAGGCCTATTAATCATAAGCTTGAGCCACTCATGCATAAAGAAGTACTCAAACTAATAAAAAGTGGTATCATCTACCCCATTAAACATACTAGTTGGGTTTCCAACCTTGTTCCTATCAGGAAGAAGAATGGAGAGTTGAGGTTATGTGTTGACTTCAGGGATCTTAATAGGGCTTCATTAAAAGATCGCCATCCATTGCCATCAATGGAACAAATCTTACAATGTGTCTCTGGATCAGAGAGATTTTCATTATTGGATGGCTATTTAGGATACTATCAGATCTTAGTGAATGAAGAGGATCAATATAAGACTGCATTTACAACCAAGTGGGGAACCATGGCTTATCAAAAGATGCCCTTTGGTTTGTCAAATGTAGGTGCTACATTTCAAAGGCAATGGATATGGCCTTTAAAAGCATTATGTACAAATTTGTGTTGGTCTACTTGGATGACATAACTATCTATTCCAAACATGTAGTAGACCATATCAAACATCTGAGGAAGATTTTTGAAAGGTGTAGAGAGTTTGGGATATCTCTTAATCCCAAAAAATGTGTGTTTGTAGTTCATGAAGGAAAACTATTGGGATATGTAGTATCCAAAGAAGGAATTATAGTGGATCCTGAGAGAATTGCAGCTATCCTAGAGCCACCCTTACCACATGACAAGAAAAGTCTCCAATCTTTCATAGGAAATATTAACTTTGTTAGGAGGTTCTTGCCTAACATTGTAGATTTACTTAAGCCTTTGACAACCATGGTAAAGAAGAGTTCAGCTTTTATTTGGACTAAAGAAGGGAAAGCCAATTTCTAGGCTATCAAAGAGGCCCTAACAGAAGCTCCTGCCCTCTTAAACCCAAATTTCAATAAGGATTTCATCCTTTATGCTTATGGAGGTCATGATGCCATATCTGCAATGTTGACCCAAAAAAATTTAGATGGGTTGGAGCAGCCTATTGCTTTCTTTAGCAAAGGTTTATAAGAGTATGAAAAGAGATACTCTTTTGTAGAGAAACATGTACTTGCTATCGTGAAGAGCCTTAAAAAGTTTAGATATTTGTTGACCCATAGCAGGGTATATTTAAAATTACTCATCCAAGTGTCAAAGAGTTTTTTCTTTCCAAGGACCTAAATGAGAAAAGAGCTGGTTGGATCACCAAGGTGATGGAATATGACATTGATATTCAAACCACCAAGCTGGTTAAGGAAAGAGGTCTTTGTGAGCATCTGGAAAGGGATGAAAGTTCAAAGAAATTAGAACAAGTGGATGCATCTTTGGTGGTGCATTCTATAGAAGAATAAGCCAAGGTGACGAGCTGGTTGCCTAATATGATCAATTATTTGAAGATAGGGCAATGCCCTGCAGGCCTAGATTTAACAAAAAGAAGGTATTATAGGTAACAATCTATTCTTTTTGTGCTGATAAATGAGGTTCTTTTTAGAAAGGATCACAATGGTGTCCTTTTAAGATGCATAGATTCAGAGAAGGTAGTAGACATCCTATTTGAGTTTCATGATGGACCTTCTGGTGGTCACTTCTCTCCTAGGACTACTGCTTTTAAAATCATGAGGGCTAGATACTATTAGCCATCTATCTTTAAGGATAGTCATGATTATGTCAGAAGATGCATCAAGTTTGCTATGTTAGTAGGAAAAGAAAGGCTTGCAGCCTTGCCCCTACAGCCAATCAGAATAGAGAAACCCTTCATGAAGTGGGGTATAGATTTCATTGGAATGATCAATCCTCCATCTAGTGCAAGCCATAAATGGAAAATTACTATAACAGATTACTTCACCAGATGCACAGAGGCAATTGCATTAAAAGAGGCCAATGAGAGTGTTGTCCTAAGCTTTTATGATGACTTAGTTCATAGATTTGGCACTCCAGATTCCATAATATCAGATAATGCATTAGCATTCATAGACCTCAAAGTCTCAGAGTGGGCAATCAAAAATGGCATCTATCTAAATACCAGCTCCAACTATTACCCCCAAGGAAATGGCTTGGCAGAATCCACTAATAAGAACTTGATTAGGATAATCAAGAAGACTCTTCAAGAAAATCAGAGAGATTGGCATACTAAGTTGAGGTCTGTATTGTGGTTAGATAGAATTACCCTAAAGAAAATCATTAGTAATTCTCCTTATGTGCTAGTGTATGGCAAAGAGGCTAAGTTTTTCATTTCAACTAAATTACCAGCTTTAGACCTAGCTACTCAGTATGCCCTATTTGATGAAGGAGATCCCTTGCAAGTCAGGTATGCTTAGTTGATGGAGTGAGAAGAAATCAGAGACAAATCAATGCAAGATATGGAATTCCATCAGATTCAGACAAAGAGGAGCTTTGATAGAAGGGCCAGAGTCAAAAATTTTAAGGTTGGAGATGTAGTCCTCAAATGGGATGAGTTTAGATCCAGACCTGGTAGGCATACAAAATTTGATTCATTTGGGGGTGGACCATTTATAATCATGGAATGCAAGGGCTCCAATGATTTTCAACTATCAAATATGGAGGAGGTTTTCCTGCCTATATTAGTAAATGGTTTCCACTTGAAGCCTTGTTTTGAGGTTAACCCCTCTCTGTAAATTTTATAAAAAAGTTTCCCTATTTTCTTTCCTTGCTTTCTAGTTTAGTTTCCTTCTTTTCAAGAAGTTCTCTGAGCACATTTTCAATTTTGTCCCTCTGTAGAGAATTTTGTTCCTGTATTAACCCCATGTCTAATGGATTGTCAAGGCCACTAGTTTTCCATGTCTAGCAGGCTGACATCTAGCAGAAATCACCAAAATGTTACCATAATTTCCCTATGCATGAAAATTTGGTTGAAAACCATCCCCAGGCCTCTATTTTTATCTTGTCAAACACCCCAAAAAATCTCATGAGTCTACCTCTTTTCCCCTGGTCTCTGCAATATCTTTTAGGTCTCTAGCTAGAAGAAAAACCCTTAGAAAAATTCATAAACCCTTTGGCCGCATTATATTTTTATGTTACCTTATCCTGGTCACTTAAGTCATCCAAATTTGCATGTGCATTTTAAAAATCCTTCAGTCGCCAAGTCTCCCATTCCTGACGGTTAACCCCTTAACACTCAGCCATCCCGCGAGTGGTTACCGTTTTGGTTGGTGGTCTTGGATCGGCGGCTAGGTCAAGATTCTAGATCTGATGATCATCGCATGATCTCATGGCCCTGAAAGATTCCATGAGATCTTGCAACAATCATCGATCTTCCTGCCTGCAGAGTTCATCTTGTCAGTGGGACCGGTGCCACCTCATCTTATTTGGTAGTTCCTGATTCATTGACAGTGTTTGATTCGGTAGGTTCTCAGTGGGGCCATCTTCTTTGGCAGGTTAAGTTCTGACTTAATCATGTGGTTTTCATTATACCCAAGGCTCAAGATGCGAACTAATTAATCTGGCAGTATAGCGATAGCCATGGATCCTTCTCCATCGCTTGGCTTTTGATGGTGGGTCCTGTGTTAGAGACAGATGCTACGTGTATCTCAATTGTCATTTTCTCATTGGTCGGCTGGTGTGCAATGTGGAAATATGTCAGTGGGACCAGCCCCTTTTGGTAGTCAGAGGCTCTGACATTTGTAGAGGATCGACGACCAGCATATGTTCGCAAGGGTTTGTGTCAGGGCTTGCGATCATGCGATAACCGATGATCTTGCTTTATCTCCAGGCTCTGTCAGGTGGGTCCGATGTCAGAAAGTATGCAATGTGTATCCGAGGGGGCAGCGTTTGATTGGTTTGTGAGAGTGTAACGTGGCCAATGTCAGTGGGCCCGTGGGGTCAAGGGTTTCTAAAGAGGTTAAAGCGCGGTCAGATCTCACGACTGTCGTTATAATGGAGATCCAAAAAGCTCGATCGTTATGATGGCGGTATAGCGATAGCTATTCGATGGTGTTCTCAGGGACTTGGATCCAAGGTTTGTCAGGGATGCTAACTTTCTTGCCGGTGATTGGTTGTTGAGCTCCACGGTGGTGGTTGACCTATCAAAGGGGTTTTTAAAGTGTTTTTCTAGGTGTATCTGAGCCACCTGATCTGTCGGGAAAATTTCACATCGATAATTACATTTTAAACTGACCTACTAGTTGTTCTTTTTCAAATTTAAATATCTCTGTGAAGGTTTTGGCTAGGGTTTGCATTTTGTGGCCATGCATGACAAATGGGTAGCTGGAATTGAATTCCTCAGGATAGGGATGGTTGAGGGGATGATCATAGATGATCTGATCATCAGTGCCATAGATTTTACAAAGTACCACGTCGTGCTAAAAGATTTAATGAGCTTGGCGCCACCTTTTGTAGGGTTAATCATTTTTAAACCCAAACATCTATAAGATTAGATTGGATGCATTCATGGCTTAGTGGAGTTGCAGGAGGGTAGATGGATCAAGTTTGATGTAGTACAAGCATGGGCACACAACATATTTGATCGGCCTTGATGTTGCAGAGATATTGTTATGATCAGATTTGATAGGCAGTTAGGGTTTGCTATTTTATTATAAAATCATGTAACCCTAGTTATGTTTTTCTCCTGCTTGCATGCAGGAGATGTATATAATTCTTTTTGGAGCCTTAGTGCTCAGAGTTGGACAATTGTAAAAGAGAAATTCACCTTTCTTGAGAGTCATCTATGGCATTTTCTCTACCCTCTGGCTTCTACAGTTGTATTTCTCCCATTGATTATCTAAACACTGCAGAGGTATTTTGTGACAATTTCTCATGTCCCTATGCTTCCTTGTTTGTATTCTCTCTTATTGAATTGAAGTATATGTATGTTTTGAGTGATATCTTAGGGTTCCTGATCCCTCTCTCTTTCTACAATTATTGTGTGTTATTGTGTTTGATCTAATTTTGATGTTTTGTGCGTATACTTTAGCCCCCTAATGGTCTTGTCTCAATTCTAAACCGAGTTGCAGAAGTGAATGTCTTCTTGCAAGTCATAGGTTGTGTCTTATGTTTAGGCCCTCCCATGTGTTAGCTTTTAAACTTGTTCCCACATGGTGCCAGGTTTACACTACGATTGACAAACTGGTTAGTCTTCACTCCAAAGTCTGACAAGGGAAAAAGTGTCAATTGATGAGGATAAAGAACATCCTCCTTCTGCTCCGAGCTCCACATTCACTCAGGTGGGTATTGCCTCATCTGCACACTCATGACTCTTTCTAAGTTGATGAACAAAAGGCCCGCAGATGCATTATTATGGAATAGTTTTCAGACCCCTGTAGGTATCCTGTACCCCAATGAACCATGACCTCATGTAATAACCTGATCTGCATGCAATGAGTCTAAAAACCAGAAAGAGACCTCCTACTACTACTACTACCAACATGAAGGGAAAGGATTTAAATTTCAATGATTAATGTTGGGCTGAATGGACTCCTAAAGTACCCCAAGTCTCTCATAAACCAGTGCCTTATCCAATGGGTAGCAGAGTCAAATACCTCACTACAATAGGGCTATGAACAAGAAGACAACACACTCACCCTGACCAGATCAAACATTACCAAACCACCTGTGCACCCAGATATGCTATCACCTATCCAAAGAAAAGACCTAGGAACATGCAATACATTAACCAGCATCCACTGGAAGACAAGCATGGTGCATCTTTGATACCCCAGCCCATACATATCTGAACACCAACTCTGAACTAGTTATCCCTACGAAGACAACTCCACTTGCAAACACTTAGGCAATGCAAACAGACAAATCAAACACCCTTGATGTATGATTAATGATTCAAAATTCAAATGGAGACAATCTGATACAAAAATGAGTATGCTGCAATCTCATACATAAGTCAATCCTATTACAATTTCATTATATTCCCATAACCAAAGAGGACAGAGGGAACACTCTATATGTAGAGAAGAAGGGAAATACATGGCAGGAAGAACATTCATGAAACTAATCCCCACAACTATGGCAGAAAGGAACCCAGACAAAGACAAAAACTCAACACTAAATACCACTAGCTACCTTGGAAACCCATAATAGGTTGCAACAAGCTACGGACAGCTAGGGCATAGCCTTCACCCACCAAGCCAATCAGAGAAAGCCAAGAAATTTACTGTAGGGGCAAGAAACAAAGGCAACTTGGAGAAAGAGATCACAAATAGTTCTAACAATCATGATAGTCAGTACAAAACACCAGGCAGAACCATAAAAACCAATCAAATCGGCCACCTGCAAACAGCCTGCCGAGCACAAAATAGTCCTTCATACAGCATAAAAAGCTCCATGCAATCAAGTAACAGGACTCTGGACCACCTTGCAAATCATTTCTTACCAAACAGGCTCTAATCTGGCATTCAATTCCATAAAATATGGTACCCTTTATCACTCAGAAATTCAAATTCAAACTGCAATGACTACAAGCACTTGGTGGGATCAATGTTCTCTAGCCGTTTCCCCCAGTTGCACAACCGCACTGTCAAATCTCTCACCGCCATAGGAATCTGGGCTCCATTACATGCTTGGTCGCATGATCGCAATCTGTGGAAATGGCCCTTGTGATCATACAACTATAGTCTTTTAACCACAGTCGACAATCGGTCCCAAATCCTCTGCAAAGCCTTTGGCCATATCACCCCCGCAACCATGAAAAATAGTCGGTTAGTCGCATGATCGCATAACCTGGAAATGGGTTATGTGAACATGCGACAACCCTCAAACTGTAACCGCCAAATCCTCTGCCGCCGCTATCAGAACACTGACTCGACCATATCTAGCGAACTGGTGACCAAAGAATTCTCACCAGATCGCACAATACTTTATGCCATCGCCAAAAGACCTAGCGATCACATGACAATTGTTCACTGAATCGCCAAAACAACTACTTTATCGGCACCACCAGATCCCTTTGTCCGGACTGCCAAAACCAAGACCCCACCTGGGCCCGCGTTAAACTCACCACCCTGCCAGCACGGACCAACAAGAGACCGTGATGCGCTCACCTACCACCGAGCCCACCAAATAGCTAAACGGGCCCACAGGGACACGTGGCACCCTATCGCATGATCGCATAGCTCAAAAATGGGCTATGCAAACATGTGCCAGCCCACAAACATTAACCGCCACCGTTACTGCTAGCCAAAAGAAAACTGCCACCGCAAGCACCATGGAAACCATCACCGGAACTTGCCATGGCACAACTCTACAACCATGAACAAGGACACATGTTAGCCAGTCGCATGATCACATAGCTAAGAGAAAGGCTATGCGATCATCCGACAGCTAACCAAAGGCTACCACATCACCACATCTGCTAGCAGGCCCAAAGCGAACAAATCATTGGCACCACATCAGACAATGGGCGCATAATCGCATGGGTAAGGAATATTCCATGTAATCATACGCCAACCATAGATCTTTAATCACTGATACGGGGCCCCGTTAACAAGTCTGACAAGTCACCACCACATGGACCAATTGGGCATGAGCCTTACCTTTTAGGGGATCAGACGGTTGTCCCAAAATCACATAGCCTTAATGCATCCCTCGTGCTTTAATGACAACCATTGATCTTCTAACACATCAGGATCCTCTGCCCAATCCAGAAATGAGTTCCCACCACACATCGCACTTGCGCAGCAAAGCAAAGAAGACCGCCAGGCAACTAAACATAAACTGGGACCCACCATTCTGTGATCACGTGACAATGGGAAACTAACCACCCATGTGATCATGAGATGCTAGCAGATAACCGCTAGATATTTGGAGATCACACGACTAAGGAGAAAAAGACCACCCGCTAGGTCACCGAATGAAACCCGATAACCACCAAGGATCAGGAGACCAAGCGATAACATAGTTTCCAAGTCACGGAATAGGAGACATAACCACCTGGAGACCTGGAGAATTAGCGACAAGAAACTTTGAAGGACTAGGCCCCACCAGACATCACACCTACACAGTTAGAAAAAACACCAGCAAAATAGGGAACTAGTGCGAGGTAAAAAACACACAATGTTTTCGACATGAAGAAAGATCAAAAGCATAGAGAGTTTTTGATGCCAAAGGATAAGTGCACACAAGCAGGGAGCACAGGGGTTCGAAAACAACACATAGGTCGAAAACATCATGGACTTTTTGAAAACACTATGGGTTTTCGACACTGTGGCAGATTTTAAAGAATGCTTCCCGCGGACCTTGAAACTTGAATAACTTTCAAGATTTTATGATTTAGCACGTGCAAATTTGACCAGAACCTAGTGACAACATAAGGAACACAGGGCAGGACACAAACTAAGAAAACTTGCAAGGCAATAGGCCATTTTAAAGGATTTTTTGCATGACATAAAAATGGCCTAACAGTGGCTCTGTTTGGGGATGATGGGTAACTTATGCCCATGCGAGAATTCAGATCTCTGGGAGAGTAGACCACCTACTGGACAAGAACATGGCACTCATGGGCTGAAGAATGAGACTATACTGATCACTACCCATGCTCATACTTCACCAAAAATTTGTAGAACTGCAACTCATATTCATTGAAGCATGCAAACCTCTCTTTCACAACATTCCTTCTCTTAGTGCTTAGATCACCTCATAAGAAAACATTTCTTATCTTTGAAAATATCATACTTAGAAGTTCTGCAGTAAAAATCCACATGCTGGTTGGAGGGCAGGGCAGATCCAGAGCTCCCCCTATAGCTCCATCAGGTAACTTTGCAATGTAGAGCTGCCACCTCCTTGAGAGGAAACTGTTGCATTGACTTGTATCTCTTCCAACCAACCAAAACTTCACCAAGTAACATGCACTGCTTATCAGGAAATACACTGATCAAACAGAGATAATCAAAGTCGCCACTCAGCACGCAGTGAGAAGATTTTGCAAATGCTTATTTTTGTATCTGACTCTTTGATCTTTTAACCAGACTTTGGGATGATCCAGCCAAGAAGAAAAACTTGTTGTCTTTTACCTCTTCCCCAGTAGAGTCACCATTTTGTTGGCTTTTAAACTTGTTCCCACACGGTGTCAGGTTTACACTATGATTGACAAACTAGTTAGTCTTCACTCCAAAGTCTGACAAGGGAAAAAGTGCCAATTGATGAGGATAAAGAACATCCTCCTTCTACTTCAAGCTCCACATTCACTCAGGTGAGTATTGCCTCATCTGCACACTCATGACTCTTCCTGAGTTGATGAACAAAAGGCCTGTAGATGCATTATTGTGGAATAGTTTCTAGACCCCTGTAGGTATCTTGTACCCCAATGAACCATGACCTCATGCAATAACCTGATCTGCATGCAATGAGTCTGAAAATCAGAAAGAGACCTCCTACTACTACTACTACCAACATGAAGGGAAAGGATTTAAATTTCAATGATTAATGCTGGGCTGAATGGACTCCTGAAGTACCCCAAGTCTCTCATAGACCAGTGCCTTATCCAATGGGAAGCAGAGTCAAATACCTCATTACAACAGGGCTATGAACAAGAAGAGAACACACTCACCCTGACCAGGTCACACATTACCAAACCACCTGTGCACCCAGATATGCTATCACCTATCCAAAGAAAAGACCTAGGAATAGGCAATACATTAACCAGCATCCACTGGAAGACAAGCATGATGCATCTTTGATACCCCAGCCCATACATATCTGAACACCAACTCTGAACCAGTTATCCCTGCGATGACAACTCCACTTGCAAACACTTAGGCAATGCAAATAGACAAATCAAACACCATTGATGTATGATTAATGATTCAAAATTCAAATGGAGACAATCTGATACAAAAATGAGTATGCTAAAATCTCATACATAAGACAATCCTGTTACAATTTCATTATATTCCCATAACTAGAAAGGACAGAGGGAACACTCTATATGCAGAGAAGAAGGGAAATACATGGCAGGAAGAAAATTCATGGAACTAGTCCCCATAACTGTGGCAGAAAGGAACCCAGACAAAGACAAAAAATCAACACTAAATACCACTAGCTACCTTGGAATCCCAGAATAGGTTGTAACAAGCTACGGACAGCTAGGGCATAGCCTTCACCCACCAAGCCAATCAAAGATAGCCAAGAAATTTACTACAGGGGTAGGAAACAAAGGCAACCTAGAGAAAGAGATCACAAACAAATCTAACAATCATGATAATCAGTACAAAACACCAGGTAGAACCATGAAAACCAATCAAATCGGCCACCTGCAAACAGCCTGCCGAGCACAAAATAGTCCTTCATACGGCATAAAAGTCTTCATGCAATCAAGTAACAGGCCTCTGGACCACCTTGCAAATCATTTCTTACCAAATAGGGTCTAATCTGGCATTCAATTCCATAAAATATGGTACCCTCTGTTGCTTAGAAATTCAAATTCAAACTGCAACGGCTACAAGCACTTGGCAGTATCAATGTTCTCTAGCCGTTTCCCCTAGTCGCGCAACCGCGCTGTCAAATCTCTCACCGCCACATGAATCTAGGCTCCATTACATGCTTGGTCACATGATCGCAAGCCATGGAAATGGCCCTTGAGATCATGCGACCGCAGTCTTTTAACCACAGTCGACAATCGGTCCCAAATCCTCTGCAAAGCCTCTGGCCATATCACCCCCGCAACCGCGACAAACAGTCGGTTAGTCTCATGATCGCATAACCCAAAAATGGGTTATGCGAACATGTGACAACCCTCAAACTGTAACCGCCAAATCCTCTGCCGCCCCTACCGGAACACCGGCCTGACCCTATCTGGAGAACTAGCAACCGAAGAATTCTTACCAGATCGTGCAATACTTTATACCATCGCCAAAAGACCTAGTGATCATGCGACCATTATTCGCTGAATCACCAAAAGAATTAGGGCATCACCAAATCTTTCCATGAATGAGTGGAAAGCCTAAACTTTATTGGCACTGCCAGATCCCTTTGTCCAGACTACCAAAACCAAGACCCCATCTAGGCTTGCGTTAAACTCACCACCCTGCCAGCATGGACAAACAGGAGACCAGCACGCGCTAACCTGCCACCGAGCCCACCAAACAACCAGACAGGCCCACAGGGACGTGTGGCACCCTATCGCATGATTACATAACATGAAAATGGGCTATGCCAACATGCGCCAGCCCACAAACATTAACTGCCACCGTTACCGCTAGCCAAAAGAAAACTACCATCGCAACCGCCATGAAAACCATCACCGAAACTTTCCACAGCACAACTCCATAATTGTGAACAAGGACACGTGTCAGCCGGTCGCATGATCACATAGCCGAGAGAAAGGCTATGCGATCATGCAACAACCAACCAAAGGCTGCTACATCAACACATTCGCCAGCGGGCCCAAAGCGAACAAACTGTCGGCACCGCATCGGACGGTGGGTGCATGATCGCATGGGTAAGGAATATTCCATGTGATCATACACCGACTATAGATCTTCGATCACTAATATTGGGCCCCACTGACAAGTCTGACAAGTCACTGCCACATGGACCAATCGGGCATGAGCCTGACCTTTTAGGGGATCAGACAGTTGTTGCAAAAGCACATAGCCTTAATGCATCCCTCGCGCTTTAATGACAACTGTTGATCTTTTAACACATCAGGACCCTCTGCCCAATCTAGAAACCAGGTCCCACCACACATCGCACTTGCGCAGCAAAGCAAAGAAGACCGCCAGGCAACCAAACATAAACTGGGACCCACCATTCCGTGATCACATGACCATGGGAAACTAACCACCCGTGTGATCATGAGATGCTAGCAGATAACGGTTAGATATTTGGAGATCACGTGACTAAGGAGAAAAAGACCGCCCGCCAGGTCGCCGAATGAAAGCCGATAACTGCCAAGGATCAGGAGACCAAGCGATAACATAGTCACCAAGTCATGAAATAGGAGACGTAACCGCCCGAAGACCTAGAGAATCAGCAACAAGAAACTTTGAAGGACTAGGCCCCACCAGACATCGCACCTAAGCAGTTAGAGAAAACACCAGCAAATAGGGAACTAGTGCGAGGTCGAAAACACACAATGTTTTTGACACGAAGAAAGACTGAAAACATAGAGGGTTTTCAACACCAAAGGATAAGTGCACACAAGTAGGAAGCACAGGGGGTCGAAAATAAAACACAGGTCAAAAACATCATAGACTTTTTGAAAACATTGTGGGTTTTTGACACTGTGGTAGATTTTAAAGAATGCTTCCTGCGGACCTTGAAATTTGAATAACTTTCAGGATTTTATGATTCAGCACATGCAAATTTGACCAGAACCTGGTGACAACACAAGGAACACAGGATAGGGCACAAACCAAGAAAACTTGCAAGGCAATAGGCCATTTTAAAGGATTTTTTGCATGACATAAAAATAGCCTAACACCATGAAATACTTATGCAAGCCTATTTAGTGAGTTGTGATCTCCTAGACTTGAGTTGTTCATTTGATTTCATCCTACATACTGAGATCCAAACCCTAGTTTTGGCGCATCACCTAGTAGGTAGTTTGCTTTCAGTCATTTCCCTTTCCAGGCATTCCTTCTATCCCTTTCCCTCAAAGTTTTACTTTTCATGTCAAGAAGCCAATTAAGGTGATTATCTAAGAGGAACCAGCCTAGAACTTGGAGGTCTCATCTCAGTTAGCAAAGCTCCCACAACCTAGAGATGATTCCCATGTTATACTGAGTTATCAAGACCAAGAGAGCTTGAAACAAAGGGTGCAAACTTAGTGTATAATAGTTACTATCTATTTTAGTATCATTTTGGACCATATTCTTCTCCTCACTGCAAAATCATCTGAATAGTTACCTCAATAATCTTCTAGCTCTAGTATATGCATGATTGTCGACGAGACATTGAGATTAGCTTTAGGGAACCCTTTGTAATAAAATTTATTCCTTGACGTGTAAGGTTTCAAGTTTAGATTATGAGGCTCACCCTCCATTGCTATAGCATCCTGCAAACTTCTATAATGACCAATCTCTATGGGAAATAAGACTCCAAATGACTTCTTAGAGCCTCTCAATTTGTGTTAATTGGAAACTAATGGCCTACATATCTCCATTGGAAGAACATTATCTAAACAATATCATGGTAATTTTAGAGGCTCCCTTTCAAATGCCTCAACTCTAATGTAGCTGAATTTTGGAAATTGAATAAAATAATAATCATAGTTATTAATTACTTGAATAGCCTCTTCAGTAAGCCTACTACTTTTTTTACCTTTAAGCTCAAAGAATAACCTTCCTAGGAACACATCATTGACCCTTTTGAATTCTGCAACAAACCTTTCACTTTGCAAGTGTCTATAGTATTTCTAAATTCTCATATCTTCAGTCCAAGGCTCATGGGGAAATCCCTCCTAATCCTTACATTAGTCTAAGATGTAGAAAAGATAGGAGGTCATGTGAAAAGGGGTTAGATTGATCAAACTCAATAGTTCCCCATGCAATTTTTAGCTATCAGCTCAAGCCAATCAATAAATTTCTCACCTTCGACTATTTTCTACATAAAATAGTACATCCAATCCTCCCAATGAAAGGAATGCTCATTTCCCTTCAGCCTATTCAAAAGAAAAACTATATCTAGTATTTCTTTCAAAAAATGTTCAATGGTTAAGGGCTTTGGTAATCGTGAACCTCTTTTTTATAGCTTCAGCAACCAACTCTATCCAATGAGTAAGTTCTACTTCTTCCTTTTCGTGTCATATCTATGGGTTTCTTCTTCAAAGGTCCAGGATTCATAGGGTTCCTTTTGAGGAATTTTCAGGGCTGCTATGATTGTCTCCTTACTAACCTTTACCATAATTTCTCTTGAAACATTTTTGATGCACCTATTTTTGGCATTGTATCTATTAGCACATTCTAACACTAATTTAGGGCATGCCGGGACATGCAGAAAAGCTACAGCCTCCAACAATCTTGGACTATTGACTAACTTCTTAGAAAATGACCCATCTAAAGCATTTCTAGCTCTTTCATTCAATTACATCAAGCTTAAATTCACTAGTGAGGTATCACAAATTTCAAGAAGGGAGCTAAGCAAATGGGTTGTCTTTTCAACTTTGGGGAGCTTAGGCCGAAACAAAGTCATTTCAAGAAAAATAAAATTAAACCCACAACATGTAGTAACAAAACTTCCTTTAGGGAAACCACAAACTAAAAGTTGTAAGAGAAAAGTTTAAACTCACCGATTTCTTGTGCATAACACTCCTGCAATCCCTTACCAAATTCTCTCCACTTTCGCTCTCCACAACAACTGATGAACAATTGATAATAAAAGACTACTATTTATGATCAAAGTTAGTGAAAGATTACGAGAAGATTTAGATAGAATGGAATGATGAATTCACTTGTGTGATAGAGATTTTGATATGACATATTATGGTCTTTCTATTAACTCCCTTGTCAAATTAGCACATTCTTCTGGCTTTCAATGACCTCGTGTGATTATCACACTTTTTATAATGATGACTCATATACTACTATGAGCTGCCAGCTATCCTTCATCATGTCATCGTATTGATGTACTGTCCCATGAAATACAATGACTTTGGACTTTAGATAAACTCCTCCAAGAGCTTGGGTTTGATAACTTTAAAGAATTTTCCTCTAGGGAGTCAGTTATTCAAACAAAATATTACATTGATCAGACCTGAACTTGAACTTTGAAAGGTTCAAGGTTCAAGTTTAACTTTCACATATTACTGACTGAAATACTGACAACTTAAAGACTATGACCTTTTACAATTCCCAATAGCAGTTGAACTTGAACTTGAATTGACTTAAGGAAAAAGGTTCAACTTCAACTTCGACTAAGACATTTACCTGGACTAAACAATTGACCGTAAGAGAAAAGAATAATACAAGTGTAACACTGTGTAAAGGTATGCCTTGTATATATTCTGCTATTCTAAACGCATCAACATACAATTTGGTTTTGATCAAGTTTTATCAAATGCTCACATGTTTTTGGTCTATGATTCTAGTTTTTTTGGTTTTTTGGTGTTTTTCTAGCTTGAAGGATAGTTTTTGGATTTGTAATAGAGACAAAAGATCTATATGTCTATTATTGTAATATCAATTTCATGCTATAAGTGACAAACTTCATAGTCTTTAGGTAGTTTTTTGTTGGCCATTAATTTTTAGTGGTTTCTGTTTGGTTTGTAGTTCTTTGTGTTTGGGAAGCATTATTATTTAGTAATTATATGTAATCTTCAATTGTCTATATTAATATAAGTATAGGTCCTTGACGGTTTATTAAAAAAATAAAAATACATTAATTAACAAATTTATTTGACACAAATTAAAGTAATTCTTATTTAAAAATAAATAATTTTCTTATTATTTTTAAAAAGCCGCTATGATTTCATTGTTTTATTGTAAAAAATAAATATCTTGAAGTTAAGAATAGTTTAAATGATTACAAGTAATTTATCTAAACTTACATTATCTGGATTTCAAACAAATAAAAAACACACAACACAAAATCAAAAGTTGAATCTTGCACTTAAATTGTACCATTTATATCCATTTGTAAATTTAAAACAATGTAATAAACACAAATAAGCACATTTAAATCATATAATTTTATTTTTTTTATTTGATCAAAAGAAAAGAGCCACGATCCCGTACTACAACAATATAGAAATATAAAAAAATTAACATATTAATTTTATTGTTAATTTAAAAAGAATATAAGTATTTTTTATTTTTAAAAAATTAATTTTCAACAAATTTAACATCTTTTACTTTCAGTACCATACATTTCTAAATATGTTAACTTAATGTGGAGCCGCATATTGTACCCACTTCAGGGCACATAAAGTAACCACTACAAAAACGTGCACTCCTGTGAGGAGTGAGCAAGGTGGGTGCACATGAGACGCCGTCCAACAAGCCTAAAATCTCCAAGCCAAAGTCCCTGCATTTAAGGACGGGACAGAGGCCAACATAGAATGTAAGAAGCCCACATCCATCATAGCCTTCAATTACACAAGGTCTTCAAAGGTGCCAAACGAAAAGGCACACGTGAACAATCCATGCAAAACCAAGCAAAATTGCCGTTCTCCTCCAAACACAAGTAGTCTCGAACACCTCTTCCAAAAGACATCAAAATATGGTTGTCCAAATAGAAGATTAGTGCAAGAGTGAATGTCAACACAACATAGGATTCAAACATGCTATTCGCCAAGTAGAAGTGCCAACTGAAAAGGGAAAATCCCTATGCTAGATGCATGGGCAAACAAACTCCAATATTTATTGAACATCCATATGCCATCCCTCTACAGAAAACATACAACCTTAAAAAATAACACCATTCAAACCTAGAGGGGCAAAGACCATTAAAGGAAGGCCAGAGCCCAAAACAAAAGAAAGAAAGGGCTCGAAACTAGCAGCCCCAACTCCACAATCATAGGCAGATGTATCCAATAGTAGAAGCACTTCCCAAACTCTCTAAAATCCGTCTGGATCATCGCCCTCATCCTCATCCCCTATCTCGCTGTCTCCACAATTTGAAAATCCCCCGTCTTTTGTTTCATGTTGAATATATTTATAAAAACAATTATCGTTGTATTTCAAAATTGTATAAAAAACACTTTTTTATATTTGAAATCTTATAAATTAAATTAATGGATTTTACATGCGTATATCAAATTATTTTTTCTAATACAAATTTATATTATAATTTTCTATGGGCATAACCCTTGCACCTCCTTTTTGGTGCAAGCGCTAGTATAGGTATAGGGGAAGAGCAGTACTTACTACCTCTCCTTTTTTGCATTTGTGTAACTGAAAGCTGACTAAAAGATCATCTAGTTATCAATAGTTAATCTTTTTTGTTTTTGAAGTTAGTAATTAGATCAATTGTGCCACCTAGTGCCATTTTGTTGATACAAATACAACACAATTATTGGGAATGTACATAAGTATTAGATCAATTGTAGAAATTTTTTAGGTGTCAAAGTAAATGACTGGGCCAATAAAGAATATGTATTGAATGACACTTTAAAATGACCACTTTTTAACCCTTCAATTCTTTTAGATGACAATGCAAATGAGTGAGACAATAAATAATATGTATTAGATGACACTTTCAAATGACCAATTTTTGACCATTACTAAATTAATGAATCTCACAATATTCATTTTTACTATAAACCATTATATGAAATGGTTTATATGAAAGAACTATATAGCGACGATGGGCGCTCTCCCCCTAATGGGTAAAATTTCTTCCGTTCCTCTGGGCAACCGCTGCTTGCTCCAGCTCACCGACTCAGTTCGGCCCGGCCAATTTTCCTTTTTCCCCAATTACCATAACTGCGTCGAAAAACATGCTCCATAATATTCTACAACGCTTAACTCGACGCTTGGGATGCCAGTGCCCTAGATTCACCCAAACGTCTCCTCAATTTCTTCATTTGCCGTTCCTTATAAATTTCATGTTAACATTAAGTAAATGGCGGATCTGGGTGTCTGAGATTCGTTTCAGACTTTCTGCAAGAGAAAGCTAGGACGAAACTGGGCATCAATGGAGCCACATCACAATCGTCAACAACCGCGAAATATACTTCCAATCTTTCTCATTTTGTGTGGAGGAATTAAGCAAGCGGTGCAGGTATTGTTGAGACAGATTAATATGCTATTGGAGGTATTGTTGAGACGGATGGTAAGGCTTCAAGCTTATCTTCCTCCTCCCCTCACGCTTGATTTTTATATTCTAGCTTTCCTCACTACCATCATTGGTATACTCCATTTTCTGGATCCCACTGACCTAATTTACTCATTTCTCTTCTTCTGGATCGTTTTCTTGGACTTTATCTTCCACTATTTAACTCTCCAACTCATCGACTCGATCGTCCAGTTGATCCAAGAATTCCTTGCCCATCAATATTAAACTTATTCCATCGCAGGAACAGAGGAAATTACTCCCCTCTAAAAGAAACCTATGTCATATATTTGGGGCTAAAATGTTTGTTATCTTACTTGAATTTTGGCAATCGGTTGTGTTATCATTTAAAATTCTGAAATATAATCTTGGCATATCATTCAATGTGGTGATCAAATAATAAATTGTCTTTTTCGTTACGATTAGTCTTCGATTTACGTTCTCCAGTTTCAAGGCCTGCGAATTGCTTTCAAGGTTTTAGATTATAGATTTAAATAGAGTGGACGTTACATTAAACAATAGATTGAAGCGTTATATATAAGTGCCGAACTGAGTGGATAGAAAGATAATTTCTATAAAGTTTGGATACAATAAACCAAGTAATTTTTTTTAATCATTTGCTTGAGTGGCACTTTGTATAACTAGAATTGGAAGTTCCGCTGATACAAAGATTAAATAATGTGGAGTTGTTATTAAACATCGTCACACAAATGAATTGATGTAGTTTGAATTCAATCAAGAATGAATTGGTAGTGGAAGAAAACTATTTCCGAAGATTTTTAAGAGACGTTGTTTGATATTAACCAATCTTCACAAATCAATTTTAAAAGAGATAAAAGGCTGGTAAATTAACATATAGAATATTTTTTTTCAGTCTTAAAATTCTGAGTATAAAATAAATTATTATTTTCCTTCTCAATTTTTTTTCTTTGGTTACATTTCACATTTTGGTTTTTACTTCATTCTTTCTGGATGGGGATCAGTTAAGTGTTAGCTCCATCTCCCTTATCTTATCTTTCCTAATACATTGCTTGATTCTTACATAGAAATAATTTTTTAGCCTTTTCGATTTTATCCTTATCCCTTTCATTAAATTTGGATGGAGAACTAAATTGCTTTGATTTAGAATTCAATCAAGTCCAAACATCTTTAAGAGAAGTCGGATATTAACAAATATTCAAATACGATCTTGATAGTAAAAATGTTGATAAACTAATTGCTATGATTTGATTTCGATATTGAATTGTTTGTCAAGATTTTAGGCTCTCTCTAACATCTGGAAACTCACACAATAAAATGCTCTGATACCATGTAAAACTTTTGAAATTCTCAAACATTGACCTCTTTGATACCAACAAACAACAACATACCCAAAACAACGCAGCAATATAGTGCTTGCAAAGTCTAATCTTTCCCAATCAGTGGGAATGAACAACGGAATAAAAATGATTTGAGACAACACAAATAAGAGCTGGACAAATGCAAGTTTTCTTCTTCTTTCTTTCAATTAATTCTGAAAAAAGTTCTGCAAATTCTGAAAAATATAAAGTACAAATCTGAAAATGCAATCTAATCTGAAAATACTGATTATAAATCTAATTTGTAGCGAATTGGGGTTGCATACAAACTACGTGGAGATTCTTAGATCTCTTACAAAATGCTTAGAGAAAGTCACTTCTCAACAAGAAGAACACACACCTCTTGTTGTCATAAAATTTGTTGAATCACATAGAGTACTAAATTTGAAAGTTTCTTATGCTACTACTCACATTCAACTAAATGAAGAAACATTATTCCCTTTTGTCTATTTGTTGTCCACAAAATCTTCCACAAATTTGAAACTCAAACTCACCTACCAACATTAAGCTCACTTGACTGTTGCTATTGCACATGCTCTGGAATGTCAAGAGGTAGTTGGATTTCGACTTCATTTACTCTCTGTTGTGTTGGAGCTCTAAATTTTGGGCAAAATTTGGAGTCCTATATAGTGATAAAACCCTTAAAAATGGCCTCTTAAACTCCATGCCCAATAATTAATGATGGATTACATGAAATGGGATAAAATATTACATTAATTTTTAATTAAAAAGTTGAGATATTATGGAAGGAAGCTCTGTGACAAGAACAATCAAAATTCTATGATCAAAGCCTTTAGAAAATGCTGGAATTTCGACCTGTTGCAAAGATGATGTCGACAAAGGTAGAAGATGGTCAAATTTTAAAAATCTAAAAAAGACCCAGTTCGGAAAATCAAATTTTCTATTTCCACTAAAAACCTTAGGTTTCCACAAGGTGTTTTGGTTTTTCAACCAAGTCCAAATCCGAAAGTTAGGTAGTTATTTTTTAGTTAGTTTATCATTTTTTCAAAACAATTTGTAATAAGGGTGTGTCTTTTCACCCTAAAGAGGTGTGAAAGCCACTCAAACATGTATATATACATAATGTAAAATGTAAAGATAGACAAGACAATAGAAGATATATTTTCATAGGATATAATTCGATCAAAACTACAATATGAACTCTAATGTACTATTTTTTTCAACATTAATAAAGATAAGTGCTCTTCTTTTTTATTTGTGGTTATAAGTTATATGTTTTCAATTAGTCTTTCAGATTACTTTATGAACCAAGGTATCCTACTGTGTTTTTCTATTTCATGCATTCATTTATAAATAATTTGTACAATTTGAATAATGCTAGTATAGTCTGAGAACCTATTATTGTTTCCTTTTGGGCTCTTAAGTTGGGTTAAACACCATAGAACCTATTGTATAAGTTGTTTTAAATTTTGTTTCAATAGAAGCTTGTAGGATGATGGTCTCACTTTACAGGAGTGAGTTACCTTAAAATCATCTCTGATTGTACGTAGGATTGAAAGTTTTATGACTCTATAGCTAAAGTATTTAGAAGGCACTGATGTAACTATAATTTAGAAATTGTCATTTGGTACATACTTTGTGGTTTGTAGATTATATAATCATTATTTCAAAAATATTACTTTTGAGTCCTTAGTTTAATCCACTTTAGTCAAGATTTATAGAATAGGATTATTAGAGGATTTGTTTCTTTCCTCCAAGGATCACTCACCACCTTGGGAGGAACTTTGTTTATTTATGTACGCAGTTGTGCAACATAGAGAATTTGATAGTTTAAAGTGAATTTAGGCCTACCAGCCTTGACTTGATTAAGCTAAAATTACAGAGGTATTAGTGTGTACCTATTAGTTGGCCAAAAGTGATCTATTATTTTTGGGCACCAATAAATTCGTGACTCTACTGGGGAAGAGTTGCTCACAATATATATTGTGAAGTTACCTAGAATTTCAGATTTCCCAAATTAGAATCAAAAAGTAGTTATATTAGTTTTTTTGTAAGCACACTCTAATGGAAGAAAGAACTCAAAAACAAGACATTCCTCGAATGAGGTGGTGACTCTATTCAATAAAAGATTTCAACTAGTGTCTCTACTGAGGAAGAAGACTCAGAAGGACATAAGTAAAGTTTTCCTCTTTGAAAGAGGTGGCGACTCCATGTGTCAGAAGTTTTCAATTTCTCCATTGAGGGAGAGAACCTAGAAGGAATGAATATTTGGCCTTTAGTTAGTAATAGAAGCTTTATTACATGATGTTTAAGAAAAATTTTAGAAGTTTTTTGATTCCCATCGACCCTTTGGATCTCAGAAAATTTGAATGCAGTACTAATTTATCAAAGCTTGAACACAAAGTGCATGAATTTTATGGAGAGGAACCAGCTATTGATCATTTAGATACTTTTCGTATGTTCTTTGATGATTAAAAAATTGATGCCAAAGGTGATGCCATGAAATTATTTGCTTGGTCATTAAAAGATGATGCAAGAGAGATATATGAATCATTACCTACACAAAGTATTTCATCTTGGAAAGAATTTGAACAATGTTTTCTATATGAATTTCATGATGCAAGTAATGAAGATAACATGTGTTATGAAAAGTGTGAAGACCAAAGTTACATCATTGAGGAGGATCATAGTATGTCTCTACTTGATGCATTTTTCAGTTTGGAGAGATTTGAAGGGGAGTCTTGTGCACACTTATTCTTGAGGATGGAAAATATACATAAGAGGATACCTAAAACATTTATGCCTTCACAAAAGGAATTAATGAGAAAGGTCAAAAACTTGGGAATCTCATTAGATAAACATGATTTGAAGCTTCTTATTAAGATATTAGAAGAAGATAGTGAAGAAAAAGAAGAGGAGGCTTGTGATCAAATTGAACATGGCCTTATTTTTTATGATAATATTAGTGGTGATGAAGAAAATCCAAATTACATATCCCCTTTGGACGCATTTTTGAACATAGAGAAACAAGAAGAAGAATCTGCAGTACAATTCTTCATAAGGATGTTTAATATATATCAAGAAATACCTTTAGAAGGTAGACCTCCATCCTTTGATCTTTTAAACAGAATGTGAGAACTAGGCCCCTTATATGATCATCAGTTTATTTATTTTCTCGAACTTATGAATAATGAATTGTTTGCAGAGGAGAATGAATGCAAGACTGAAGTAGCATATGAATCAAGTGAGGTTTCAGATGTGAATGAAGGAGACTCTTTTGGACAGTCTGAGGAAAGATCTTTCCATGATGACACTTGTATGATATCAAACATCGCTGAATATAAAAATGAGGAAGATAATTCTCTCAATGAGGAAGAGATTTCAACCTTGTTAGACATAGAATATCATAAACATACTGAGAGGAACAACCCAATTTTTTTCTCAATCCATCATGGTAAACAAGTTGATAGATCAACACATATTCAGGGGGTACTAGATGAAGGAGATGATAATTCTCAGGGATCAAATTATGGAGATGAAATAGAACTACATGAACATGAGGAAGATTCAAGAAATAATGTTAATGAAGATATTAGTCTTGTTGATGAAACATTTGATGATCCAAATGAAAGCTCTTATGACTGTATGCCCGAATTCTTTATGACCTTGAGCCCATTGTTTGAAGAAGATACAAAGGAAGATGTGTCCAAGTTATCTATGTTTATGAATCCACTATTTGAGGAAGATCTTCTATGCAATCAAATCCATCGACATCATGATGAAGATAATAGGCCTAATGATAATTTTTAGGATGATGAAACTCAAAATTTGTGTGGGGAAGTGTTTTTAAGATGTGCGACAACTTTTAGTTTATCCTATAAACAAAAGTTGTCTCAAACATGTGAAGATAAGATGGTATCAGCCAGACATAATGAGGAGAATGTGTTGAGGAATAGTGCTAAAAATTTTCCAGATATCCTATATAATTAGATTCTTGATAAAAGTATAGTAATGTCTCCTAAATATAATTTATCTTCAAAACTATTTTATGATGAGAAACAACATATGGCGTATAAAGAAAAAGAAAATTATGAGCAAGAAGTTTTCCAAGTAAAGAAATTTCATTTTGATATAATTGGTCTAATGCATACAGATCCTCCATTGAGAAAAAATCATGATGCACTTAATGATTCCTCAAAGATGAAACAAAGGTCAAATACCAAGGACCTCATCAATGAAACAATGTGAATTATCCATAAGGAAGATGCACCCAATGCAACAAGGAGAGAGTTATTACATGATCAAAATCAAGTGTTCGATATAGGAAAAGATCAATATTCAATTTTGGGGGGCCTACGGCCACCCAATTTTACTTTGCATCAGATTAAGTATGGATACTTAGTCTTCTTCTTTAGAGATAGTTGGAATCTCCCTATGCTCACATGGAGCATACGTCCCTAGAAAGAGCCTGTTCGAGCTCTAAATTTTGGGCAAAATTTGGAGTCCTATATAGAGATAAAACCCTAAAAAATTGCCTCTTAAACTCCATGCCCAATAATTAATGATGGATTACATGAAATTGGATAAAATATTACATTACTTTTCAATTACAAAGTTGAGATGTTATGGAAGGAAGCTCTGTGACAAGAACAATCAAAATTCTATGATCAAAGCCTTCAGAAAATGCTGGAATTTCGACCTGCTGTAAAGATGATCTCGAGAGAGGTAAAAGATGGTCAAATTTTAAAAATCTAAAAAAGACCCAGTTCGGGAAATTGAATTTTATATTTCCAATAAAAATATTAGGTTTCCACGAGGTGTTTTGGTTTTTCAACCAAGCCCAAATCTGAAAGTTAGGTAGTTATTTTTTAGTTAGTTTATCATTTTTTCAAAACAATTTGTAATAAGGGTGTGTCTTTTCACCCTAAACAGGTGTGAAAGCCACTCAAACATGTATATATACATAATGTAAAATGTAAAGATAGATAAGACAATAGAAGATATATTTTCATAGGATATAATTCGATCAAAACTACAATATGAACTCTAATGTACTATTTTTTTCAACATTAATAAAGATAAGTGCTCTTTTTTATTTTATTTATGGTTATAAGTTATATGTTTTCAATTAGTCTTTTAGATTACTCTATGAACCAAGGTATCCTACTGTGTTTTTCTATTTGATGCATTCATTTATGACTAATTTGTATAATTTGAATAATGGTAGCATGGTCTGAGAACCTGTTAGTGTTTCATTTCAGGCTCTTAAGTTGGGTTAAAAATAATAGGACCTATTGTATTAGCTGTTTTAAATTTTGTTTCAATAGAAGCTTTTAGGGTGATGGTTTCACTTTACAAGAACGAGTTACCTTAAAACAATCTCTGATTATACGTAGGATTGAAAGTTTTATGACTCTATAGCCCAAGTATTTAGAAGGCACTGATGTAACTATAATTTAGAAATTGTCATTTGGTTCATACTTTGTGGTTTGTAGATTATATAATCATTATTTCAAAAATATTACTTTTGAGTCCTTAGTTTAATCCACTTTAGTCAAGATTTATAGAATAGGATTATTAGAGGATTTGTTTCTTTCCTCCAAGGATCATTCACCACCTTGGGAGGAACTTTGTTTATTTATGTACGCAATTGTGCAACATAGAGAATTTGATAGTTTAAAGTGAATTTAGGCCTACCAACCTTGGCTTGATTAAGCCAAAATTGCAGAGGTATTAGTGTGTACTTGTCAGTTGGCCAAAAGTGATCCATTTTTTTTGGGCACCAAAAAATTGGTGACTCTATTGGGGAAGAGTTGCTCACAATATATATTGTGAAGTTACCTAAAATTTCAGATTTTGCAGATCAGAATCAGAAAGTAGTTATATTAGTTTGTTTGGAAGCACACTCTAATGGAAGAAAGAACCCAAAAGCAAGATATTCCTTGAATTAGGTGGTGACTCTATTCAATAAAGCATTTCAACTAGTGTCTCTATTGAGGAAGAAGAATCAGAAGGAGATAAGTAAAGTTTTCCTGTTTGAAAGAGGTGGTGACTCCATGTCTCAGAAGTTTTCAATTTGTCCATTGAGGGACATAACCTAGAAGGAATGAATATTTGGCATTTACTTAATAATAGAATCTTTATTACATGATGTTTAAGAAAATTTTCAGAAATTTTTTGATTCCCATTGAGCCTTTGGATCTCAGAAAATTTTAATGCAATACTAATTTATCAAAGCTTGCACACAAAGTGCCTAAATTTTACGGAGATGAACCAGCTCGTGATCATTTAGATTATTTTCATATGTTCCTTGATGATTACAAAATTGAGCCAAAGGTGATGCCATGAAATTATTTGCCTGGTCATTAAAAGATGATGCAAGAGAGTCATATGAATCATTACCTACACAAAGTATTTCATCTTGGAAAGAATTTTAACAATGGTTTCTATATAAATTTCATGATGCAAGTAATGAAGATAACATGTGTTATGAAAAGTGTGAAGACCAAAGTTGCATCATTGAGGAGGATTATAGTATGTCTCTACTTGATGCATTTTTCAGTTTGGAGAGATTTGAAGGGGAGTCTTGTGCACACTAATTCTTGAGGATGGCGAATATATATAAGAGGATACCTGAAAAAATTATGCCTTCACAAAAAGAATTAATGAGAAAGGTCAAAAACTTGGGAATCTCATTAGATAAACGTGATTTGAAGCTTCTTGT
Organism: Chamaecyparis obtusa; assembly: GCA_027943335.1. Classification (NCBI taxonomy): domain Eukaryota; kingdom Viridiplantae; phylum Streptophyta; class Pinopsida; order Cupressales; family Cupressaceae; genus Chamaecyparis; species Chamaecyparis obtusa. The sequence goes on from BSBK01002898.1 coordinate 176,287, forward strand.
TAAGATATTAGAAGAAGATAGTGAAGAAAAAGAAGAGGAGGCTTATGATCAAATTGAACGTGGCCTTTTTTTTATGATAATATTAGTGATGATGAAGAAAATCCAAATTACATATCCCCTTTGGATGCGTTTTTGAACATAGAGAAACAAGAAGAAGAATCTGCAGTACAATTCTTCATAAGGATGTTTAATATATATCAAGAAATACCTTCAGAATGCAGACCTCCATCCTCTGATATTTTAAACAGAATGCAAGAACTAGATCTCTTATATGATCATCAGTTTATTTATTTTCTCAAACTTATGAATAATGAATTGTTTGCAGAGCAGAATGAATGGAAGACTGAAGTAGCATATGAGTCAAGTGAGGTTTCAGATGTGAATGAAGGAGACTCTTTTGGGTAGTCCGAGGAAAGATCTTTCCATGATGATACTTGTATGATATCAAACATCAGTGAATATAAAAATGAGGAAGAGAATTCTCTCAATGAGGAAGAGATTTCAACCTTGTTAGACATAGAATATCATAAACATACTGAGAGGAACAACCCAATTTTTTTCTCAATCCATCATGGTAAACAAGTTGATAGATCAACACATATTCAGGGGGTACTAGATGATGGAGATGATAATTCCCAAGGATCAAATTATGGAGATGAAATATAACTACATGAACATGAGGAAGATTCAGGAAATAATGTTAATGAAGATATTAGTCTTGTTGATGAAACATTTGATGATCCAAATGAAAGCTCTTATGACTTTATGCCTGAATTCTTTATGACCTTGAACCCATTGTTTGAAGAAGATACAAAGGAAGATGCATCCAAGTTATCTATGTTTATGAATCCGCTATTTGAGGAAGATCTTCTATGCAATCAAATCCATCGACATCATGATGAAGATAATAGGCCTAATGATAATTTTGAGGATGATGAAACTCAAAATATGTGTGGGGAAGTGTATTTAAGATGTGCGACATCTTTCAGTTCATCCTATGAACAGAAGTTGAATCAAACATGTGAAGATAAGATCGTATCAGCTAGACATAATGAGGAGAATGTGTTGAGGAATAGTGCTAAAAGTTTTCCAGATATCCTATCTAATCAGATTCTTGATAAAAGTACAGTAATGTCTCCTAAATATAAGCTATCTTCAAAACTATTTTATGATGAGAAACAACATATGGAGTATAAAGACAGAAAATTATGAGCAAGAAGTTTTCCAAGTAAATAAATTTCATTTTGATATAATTGGTCTAATGCATAGAGATCCTCCATTCAAAAACAATCATGATGCACTTAATGATTCCTCAAAGATGAAACAAAGGTCAAATACCATGGACCGCATTGATGAAACAATTTGAATTATCCATAAGGAAGAGGCACCCAATGCAGCAAGGAGAGAGTTATTACATGATCAAAATCAAGTGTTTGATAGAGGAAAAGATCAATATTCAATTTTGGGGAGCCTCGGGCCACCTAATTTTACTTTGCCTCAGATTAAGTACGGATACTTGGTCTTCTTCTCTAGAGATAGCTGGAATCTCACTATGCTCACATGGAGCATACATCCCTAGAAAGAGCCTATTGGAGCTCTAAATTTTGAGCAAAATTTGGAGTCCTATATAGTGATAAAACACTAAAAAATGGCCTCTTAAACTCCATGCCCAATAATTAATGATGGATTACATGAAATGGGATAAAATATTACATTAATTTTCAATTAAAAAGTTGAGTTATTATGGTAGGAGGCTATGTGACAAGAACAATCAAAATTCTATGATCAAAGCTTTCATAAAATGTTGGAATTTTGATCTGTTTCAAAGATGATGTTGACAGAGGTAGAAGATGGTCGAATTTTAAAAATCTAAAAAAGACCTAGTTCGGGAGATCAAATTTCCTATTTCCAATAATAATCTTAGATTTCCACAAGGTGTTTTGGTTTTTCAAACAATCCCAAATCAGAAAGTTAGGTAGTTATTTTTTAGTTAGTTTATCATTTTTTCAAAACAATTTGTAATAAGGGTGTGTCTTTTCACCCTAAAGAGGTGTGAAAGCCACTCAAACATGTATATATACATAATGTAAAATGTAAAGATAGACAAGACAATAGAAGATATATTTTCATATGATATAATTCAATCAAAACTACAATATGAACTCTAATATACTATTTTTTTCAACATTAATAAAGATAAGTGCTCTTCTTTTTTATTTGTGGTTATAAGTTATATGTTTTCAATTAGTGTTTCAAATTACTCTATGAACTAGGGTATCCTACTGTGTTTTTCTATTTGATGCATTCATTTATGACTAATTTGTACAATATGAATAATGGTAGCATGGTCTAAGAACCTATTACTGTTTCCTTTCGAGCTCTTAAGTTGGGTTAAAAACCATAGGACCTATTGTATAAGTTGTTTTAAATTTTGTTTCAATAGAAGCTTGGAGGGTGATAGTCTCACTTTACAAGAGTGAGTTACCTTCAAACCATCTTTGATTTTATGTAAGATTGAAAGTTTTATGACTCTATAGCCCAAGTATTTAGAAGGCACTGATCTAACTATCATTTGGAAATTGTCATTTGGTTCATACTTTGTGGTTTGTAGATTATATAATCATTATTTCAAAAATATTAATTTTGAGTCCTTAGTTTAATCCACTTTAGTCAAGATTTATAGAATAGGATTATTAGAGGATTTTTTTCTTTACTCCAAGGATCATTCACTACCTTGGGAGGAACTCTATTTATTTATGTACATAGTTGTGCAACATAGAGAATTTGATAGTTTAAAGTGAATTTAGGCCTACCAAGCTTGGCTTGATTAAGCCAGAATTGCAGAGGTATTAGTGTGTACCTGTCAGTTGGCCAAAAATGATCCATTGTTTTTGGGGCACCAACATGTTGTTTACTTCTGGAGAATTCTAACAGGTAGGTGGGCATTAGAGGAGGCTCAAGAGAATTAGATTTCTAACTCCCCCTTTATCCTGAGCTAACAAATATAGATGGGTATGTGTGAGATCATGAGGAACAAGAATGTGGCGATGTCAGTTCAAAACTTTGAAAATGTAGCTGATGACTTTTTTTTAACCCGAATTTGATAAAATAAAAAGGGTATCTTAAGGAGATTATCAGCTTTCTATCGATATAATTGCTGTCAAATTTTGAATTCGGTAAGTAATTATTAGTTATTTTCTAATTGAGCTACCTCTAAAGTGCTGATTTATATATTGATTGAAAAAAATAAGGGAAAAAAATAAAATTGAATTTTGTAAAGTTTTGAATGAGTTAAGGTGGTCAGACACGGGAGTTTTTTTATTCTGAAAATGTTGTAGCAAAAAATTCATAATTAATTTTTTTTTGGAATAAAATTACAAAAAAATATGTGTCACATCTGAGAATGAGTATACTACTTATCTATAAAATCTTATAATAAAATATTATCATTTGATTATGATTAAGGTGGTCAGACATACACCTACTTCTTATTTTATTCCTGAAATTTTTGTACTGCTGCATTGAAATCTATACTTTTCACCAATCATACTAACTTTTTCTCAAAAAAGGCCTAGTAGTTTAGAAACTACATTCAATTTTCTATAGATTCTATTCTTACAACTTTTTGATATTAGGTTCATAGCTAGTTGAAATTTTGACGTCAAGTTGACTAACCCTGATTTGCTGATTTTTCATTGCCACTTAAGGGCATAGTTTGGCCCCTCATGATCTTGCACATACCTAGATCACTATTGATCTAGATCAAGTATGCCTATATTTCTCCTTAGGTGATTGATATTTGAAGTGTCCAAAGGTATGGTGAAAATATTTTCTAGTTGTTGCTCAGACCTGCAAAAGTCCATTTTCATTTCACCATATTCAACTAATTCTCTAATAAAATGATGCCTAATTTCAATGTGCTTACTTCTTCCATTAAAAATAGGATTTTTAGTCAATGCTATTGATGGAATATTATCACAAAATATTGTGATTTTATCCTCTTGTTCTTCTTTCAAATCTACCAAGATTCTTATCAACCAAATAACTTGACATGCTGCTGCATTTGACACTATATACTCAGCCACTGCTATATATTGAGAAGTAATGAGTTTCTTCTTAGAAGCCCTTGAGATTAGACCTGAATCCATATGATACACATATTCATAAATTCTCTTCCTATCACCCAAACTTCCTACCCCATCACTATCTGTGTAACTAACCAACCCAAAATCATTTTCAGTAGTATACAAAATACCATATCATTTGGTACCATTCACATACCTCATGATTCTCTTACCCGCTTTCTAATGGGAGTCCCTTGGAGTGTCCATAAATCTAGAAATTAGACATACTACATGCATTATATCAGGCCTTGTTTCTATCAAATACATTAAAAATTCCAACCAAACTTTTATATAAGGTTGAATTCACATTGTTGCTACAATCTTTCTTTCTCAAATTTATACCTATGGTTATTGGTGTTGGGATATGTTTTCTTCTCTAGAATTTAAATCTCTCCAAGATCTTATTTGCATATTTATCTAGAGAGATAAAATTATCATCATGTATTTGTTTTACTTCTACACCTAGAAAATATCTCAATAGACCTAAGTTTATCATTTCAAACTCACTCATGGCCTCTATAAAATCATAAATGAGGAAATCATCATCCCTAGTAGAAACTAAGTCAGCTATGTAAAAAAAAACAATTAAAATTTTACCATCAGTTGCCTTGATGTAAAGAGTGGCCTCACCATCACTTTTGATAAAGTCATTTCTCATCAAATATAAGTCAATCATATTATAGCATGCTCTTGGAGCTTTGGCAACCTATACAGTTTGTCTTCATCAACCAGAACTTCATAACAAGGTGGTTGTTCCATGTATACCTCTTCTTTCAACACATCATTAAGGAAGGAGAAGTTCACATCCATTTAAAATACCTTGTATTTGTGTTGAGATTTAGTTTCTATGAAATCATGCACAGTTTCCATTCTCGCAATAGGGGAATACATGTTATCATAATCTCTTACAAACTATTGTTTGTGCTCCTTGACCAGTAACTGAGCCTTATGTCTATCTACTTTTCCTACAACATTTATCTTGGTCTTGTAAACCCATTTAACCAAAATAACTTGCTTGTTTGGAGGGAAGTCAGTTATCTTCCAAGTTTAATTTCTTTCTATTACATCTATTTTATTATCCATGGCCTCACACAGTTTCTCTTTTTTCACAACATCCTCAAAATAAATAAGGTCGCTATGAGAAAATAATGAAAAACTAACACTCTCATCAAAATCTTCTTCATACCTTTCATCTTGGTAGATCTCTAGCTTTCGACTCTTGGTATTTCTTTTCATTAGGGAGGCGAGGTTGGGATCATAAATCTCACTACTACCATTGTTGTGCTATTATGACTTTGTTAGGATTCATCTAGAGATTTCCATAGCTACCTCTATACCAATCTAGAGTTATTAAGAGGCATCAGGAGTCGGTTCTCTAGTTGTCTATGGATGCTCTCCTTTCTCATTATTTCTATTATGAACCATTAGAATTTATCAAGAGTTTCCTTTATCTGCCACTACTTCATCTTACTGATCATCAAAATCAGTTTCCTCATCCATAATAGGAAGATCACTTGAAGTGCTTGATGAGGTTTCCACAGATCCATTCCATGACTCATTTTCCATGAACTCTACATCTCTTGAAATTGTGATCTTCTTAGAGACCAAGCCCTATATAATCTATATGTATTTGATTCAGGACTTTAACCCAAGAAAATACACCTCACACCCTTTCCATCCATTTTTTTCCTTTTCTCCTTTGGCATTGGTGGATATTCTACACACCTTTGAATACTATCAAGTGTTCAACTATCCATCTATGTTTTTTCGAAGCCTCAAGAGGAATCTTGTCACAAATTTCCTTTATAGAAATTCTATTTATCAAATACACAACTATTGTTACAACCTCTCCAAAATATTCTGTTGGGATTCCTTTTTCTTTCATCATGCTCATTTCCATTTCAACAATAGTCCTATTCTCTCTTTCATCCACTCTATTTTGTTGAGGAGTATAACTAGATGTAAGCTCCTTATTTATGTCATTTTTCCTGCAAAAAATTACAAAAGCATTAGCACTATAGTCCCCCCTCTATCTAACCTAAGGACTTTGACATAGTGTCCACATTATTTTTTAGTCTAAGCTTTAAACTCTTAAAACTTATCAAATGCCTAAGATTTAGTTTTTAGAAATACACCCTTTTCTCCTTTGAAATCATCAATAAAGGTCATAAGATATGTACTCCCCAAAATGGAAGTAATTTTCATAAGCCTAACCAAATCATTATGCACTAGCTCTTATGCTACCCTTGCCCTTCTAGAGTTACCAGATTTAAAGGGATTTCTATCTTTCTTACACAAAATACAAGCATCACTCTAGTCACTAGACTCTCTAATACATGAAAAAATATATACCATTCTTTTGTTGGAGAATAAAATCAAACTAGCATAGCTAACATTTTCATACTTGATATTCCATAGCTTGGAGAGGTCATCAATGATTCTACTTAAAGATGATTGTTGTTGTATTATTGTACATGATTGGTTGGGAGTTGCAGTGATGAAATGAGAAGAGAAATATGTCGCAATCCTCAAGGGAAATATCTAGTTTCTTTCTATTTAGACTACAACAATAACATTCATACTCTCATCTTTTTCATAAATGAAACATTTACCTTTCTCCATCAACACTTTCTTTCCATTTTGAATGAGTTCTCCAACACTCATTAGGTTGTGCTATATACTAGGAGAAAAATAAATATTTTGAATCTCCTTCTTCTCACCTTGGTTGGTGCATATCATAATAGATCATTTGTCTGCAACTCGAATAGTTCTATTGTTCCCCATTTTAATTTTATACTTCACATTTTTATCAATAAAATAAAATAAATTTTCATTACCACTCATACATGGTTACTGCAACGGCTATCCAAATACAAGAATTAAGGGCTCTCTTCTTCACAAATGTTGCACATGATGAAATTTTTCGGATGGTTACCTTCAACTTCTTTCACATCATCCCTATTAGAGCTTTGATTTAACTACTCATTTTTCTTTCTCTAACATTCACTTGAATAATGCCCAAATTGATGGAAATAATACTAAACATTGCTCTTATTTGAGTTGCTATTCTTTTTTCCTCTTCTATAGTTATTATGAGAACTTCTTGCTGTCTCATGAGAGAACCCATTAGCTCATCCATAGTCAATGTCGAGAGATCATTTTCCTCTTCCATAGCGATCACAATAGTATCAAATTTTGAGGAAAAACTTATTAATATCTTCTGCACTACTCTTTTCTCCTCCATGGCTTCTCTATTAGTCCTCAATTGGTTTATTAAACTAGAGACTTTTGAACTAAGATTTGAAATGGACTCATTTTCCATCATGAGAAGAGTTTCAATATCTATTCGAAGCGTCTAGAGCTTCAACAACTAGACTTTATCAATCCCTTTTATAGCTTGTTTGGAGGATTTTCCAAGCTTCTTTTGCATAGTTAGTTGATTCTATTTGAGGAAAAACCATCTCTATCAAGGATGCTTCTGTAAAACTTAATGCCTTAGCATCTATCATCCTTGAATCATTCAATTGAGTCTTCCGATTGTTTGAGAGGGAAACAAACTGAGTTGGGCCAGTCATATCCATAAAAACATTGACCACAAGCTCCCACAAATCATTTGAAACCATAATGATCTTTATATTCTTTTCCAAAACATCATAATTTTTTTTTCCATTAAAGGAAGGTGCCTAGTGCTAGCTCTTTCCTTTATCTCTAGCCATGTCTCCTACACAAAAACTTCAACACCTAGAAAAAAGAATTCCAAAACTCACAAGGATTGAGGGGAAAATAGCTCTGATACAATGTCAAAATCTTAGACTCTCGATAAACTCTAGAAACTCACATAATAAAATGCTTTGATACCATCTAAAACTTCTTGAATCTCTCTAAAATTTGGAAACTCCCATAATAAATTGCTCTGATACCATTTAAATTTTTTATAATTCTCAAACACTGAGCTCTCTAATACTAACAAACATAAAAATTTCTAAAACAAGACAACAAAACGGAGCTTGCAAAATCTGATCTTTGCTAATCATTGAGAATTCATGATGCAGGAGCATCCTGGGTGTAAGAGCAATCTTGCATCACCCAAAAATATTTCTGTTTTTATATTCAATAAGGGCTATTTTGTGCAGAGCTGCTATTTATGGAAAGTTACTATTTTTGGTAATTTTTGTATGTGCTCAGAATGATCTGATTTCTTTCTTGGAGGTTCATTCTGGTCATATAAGTCTGGCAGCAAAGTTTCATGGCTAGATTAGGTGTAGTTTTGAAGATATTGAAGATTTTCGGTATTGGTAGCAGGGTACAGAAACTTCGAACTCAGTTTTGAAGGCTTTAGAGGCCCCGGATGAGGTTGAAAATTTGGGTGACGAGCGCTTGCGCCAATCAAGCCTGTAGAGCGCTTCGTGGCATTTCCGAAATGGGGTTATAATAGTCAATCGGGTCAACTGGTGATGACTTATGATCTTCGGAAGTCGGGTCACCTGAAATGGCGGAAAATAATTTTCCTTCAAAATTTCTGTTCGGGTTTCAAAAGTTATTTTGAGCTGACTTTGATGTAATAAATTGAAAAATAAAATAATTCTAAGTTTGGTCGGCCCTTAGGGCTAAATTTCTGGAACCTTCTCGGGCGGTGGAAATTGCCTATATAAGGAAGGCTGTATTATTGTCTTGGGCAGTTCAGAATAGTTCTGGGTAATAGTTCGAGGCTTTGTCCTACAGAATATTGTAAGGGAATGCCCATGTGGCTTTGCATATTGTAATTCTGAAAGTTTGTAATTCCACATTTGTGGAGATAATAAGAAGCCAAATTTTATGTTCTTGCATATTATTGTTGTTGTTTCTCTCTTTCTGTTATGTGTTTGTGGTATTAAGGGGAGCACCCTTCATCAATTCACAATGGAATAAGAATCATAGGAGACAACAAAAATAAGAGAGGGAGACATGCATTTTTCTTCTTCTTTCTTTCTATCAATTATAAAAAATACAAACTAAAAATCTGAAAATGCAATCTAATCTGAAGACTAGTATTTACAAATCTAGCTTGCTAAAAATTGGGGCTGCATACAAACTACATAGAGCTTCTTAGAGTTGTTTCAAAATGTCTAGAGCAATCACTACTCAACAAGAAAAACAAACACCTGTTGCTGTCATAAAATTTTCTAAATCACATAGAGCACTAAATGTGACAATTCCTTTTGTTGTTGGTCACAATCAACTGAATGACGAACAAAAAACATGCTTCCCTTTTGTCTATTTTCTGTATACAAAATTTCTCCCACAATTTTGAAATTCAAACTCACCTATCAACATTAATTTCACTTCACTGTTGTTGTTGAACATACTCTGCAATTTTAGGAGGCAGTTGGATCTTGGCTTCATTTAGTCTCTATTTTTTACTTGCAAAGAATTTGGACAGGTAGGTGGGCATCAGGGGACGCTTGGGAGAAATCAAATTTCCAACATTTTTAAAAAGATCTTCTTTCTATCAATCTTTCTTTCATCTCTATCATATAGAACTCCTTAACTCATCGTATACAAATGTTAGAAAATTCTTGTTCACCCTGTAATTTTTTACTTTTCTATGCTTTTGAAAAATATTCTTCCAAACTTCAGCTCATTACATTCATTTTATCTCTTTCCGTTAACAAGGGAATATTCATGTTTCTTAAGATTCATTTAATTATCTATTTATTGAATTAGTTTTAGCTTTTGTATTTTTTGTATCTTTTTATCATTCTTCCAAATATAATTTTTTTTCTTATTTTTATTGGTTTGATTGTTTACTATGAACTAATCATTCTCTTATTATTCTATTACATTTTAGTTATGTCTATCCTTACATCTTTTTTCATATCCTTTTTCAATCCTTCAAATATTATATGATACTTTATTTTTTTCATTCGAAATTATATGATACTTTCTTATGTACATTCTAAAATAAAAAACAATTTGAAATATTCAAATTAATTTATATCAATAATTATCTAATCTGATCTAAAATATTATTCAAAATGTCAAGACACAAATTTGATATTTCAAGTGCAATTTAATATTATTATTTTAGTTTGGAAAAGGATAAATGAAAATGTTCTACCTCATTTAGAATAGATAAGGTAAATAGTTAAACTTGATTGATATAGTAAAATAATATTTGTGAAGTGATACTATTTTGATTAAATAAATATGATTAGATTAAATGGAAAGGGATTAAGTAATTAACTTATGCATAATCGATAAGAGGGGTCCCTTTGCGAGTGTCTTGTTCATTCTCCCTGCATCAATGGCATGGGAGATCTACAAGGAGAGAGTCTAGAGGGGTTTTCACGATGTTGAGAGGGATTGTAAATTGTTGATAAAGAAGATTGAGTTGATGATAAAAAAACTAATCAAATCTAACACATTGAGGGTTTATTTAATTTATTGTTTTTTTATTACTTAATTATTTGATTGATCTATTTAGTCAAACAAACAAAATTGTATAGTAGTTAACATATTTTGAAATAATAAGTTAGTGTAATATTTTAAATGGACAAGTTAAAAGCAATTAATTTATTATTGTCTTGATCATTATGATTAAATCATTTTCTATCATAGAGGTAAAATAAGTGTAGTCTTTAATTATTGTCTTGTTTTTGTGATGATATTTCTTATTAAACTTTTTTTGTGATGATGCTCATGTTGTGAATATCATACTGTTAAGTAAGATGGGGTTTTGGAGTTTTAGTATTTTAATGTGCATACTTGAGGCTTGAGGGTTATCATGTTTAGCCAACATATTGATATTTTATGGTCAATATTTGATATGCTAATTTATTAGTGTCATGTTATGTTTATGTGATAAGGTTTTATTGTTGTTCATTTACATATGGTATTTTTTCAAATTTTATTACTTGATGATTATTTGGTGAATTTAATGCTTAGCTATGTTATTATTGATTCATTGAGATTATTTTCCTAATTTTGAGGTGATTATTAATTATTGAAAATACCAAAGTATCGGGGTTTCATATGCTTATTGAAGTTAGCGTCTCATGATCATTGATATCTAGTGTCAATTTGATGTTTTCTTATGGAGTTTTATTATATGTATGATTTAGGCCTAACTATGTAATTGTGATCACATTAGGGTCATGGTTATGTTTCTTGAAATATTATTATTGGAATTTATTGAATGTCATCTTTTTTATGAGTATGGTTCTCTTGATGAAATATATTATTCAATAACCATGTTTTTGTTGTATTGTGGTTTATTGGTGCTCTGGGAGCCTAAATATTCATTTTATGGATCAAGCGGATGTTATAAATCCAATTTGGTGGAATAGATCAAATAGAGGACTTATACATGAGATATGTTGTATTTGGTTTATTCTTATATTTTGTAACCTAAAGAGTTCCTATTTTCATTATGGTTTCAAAATCCTCTTTTTTATGATAGCATTTGTGAATTTCATTAATGATCTTGAGATTCTATACTCAAAACTATATTTTATGGTTCTTTGGATTTGATGAATCTTAAGGATTTTTTTATTGTTCTGATTATTTAAAACTAGGTTTTACAAGGACCCAAAACCTATAATAGAGAGTTTAAAAGTAAATCAATAAAGGTTTACAGAAACTATTCCGCAACACCAAGGAAGAAAAGCCACAACATAAAAGTAAACAACCACAAGAACATGGGGAAAATAAAAAATCCCATAGAGGGACAACAAAAAGATAGGACAACAAAGAAAAAGATAGCTATATGCACTTCATAAGGTCTTCAGCCTAAATCATCATAAGCTGCATCTGTCGAGCAGAGTTCTTGAGATCTTCCAGGTCATTTCCCTCTTTTTCATCTTTAATAACATATTTTTTCATGCTAGCCCATGTACACTTTCCTAGCCCCGTAGTGTATTTCAACTCCTTAACCTCTTTATCACCCTTCTCTTGTTCCATCTTGTCAACCAAGATCTTGGCATGTTCAATGTAGGCTCTGAGACTAACAAGGCATTGCTCACTAATTTTTCTCATAGAGTCTTCTAAGTTATCTACTTTGTTATTTAGTGTATGGAGCCTGCCCTCAAATTTCTCATCCATAGCTCTGTCCTCCTTCTCTTTGAGTCTTTTTTCCATCTCACAGAACTTGTCAACCATTTCAGTAAATCCCTCCACCCTACCCACCACATCTTTCATTTCATCAAGGCAGACAACAACTGGTTTGTCCCCTAGACTGGTCTTCTTAATGATGTTCACCTCACAACCCATCACCCATATTTTCTTTTTAATAATTCTTATATAATCCATTATGTTACCAAGAATGCAAGTAAAATCCACCAAGAAACTCTTGTCTTTAGGAAAATCTTTTTTCCCACATTTTTTCCTTTTTAGTATTCTCATTTGTAGTATTATTCGTCACATTGGTTTGTGTAATTTCTTTGTTGATACTATCCAAAGTTTCCTCCATAAACTGGTAGGAATTTTGCAGATTATCCTTGTCCTTCTCTAGAGGAATTTGGCCTTCACACAGATTACCAATTTCGACCTCCAACCTACCATCTTCATTTGTCTCCTACCCAATATTTTCCCCAAAACTCTTCTCCTACTTGCAATTCTCTTCATCCTCGAAGGAAAGAATGATTCTCCTCTTACTGGTACTTATCACCCTTTTTTAATTTTTCTTGGTACTAGTGGTCTCACCTCTTTTCCTGTTGTTCCCATGTCTCCCCTTTTCCTCTTCATAACCCTCATCTTCATTTCCCTTATCAGTATCAGACTCTTCAATTGGACCCCTTTTAACATTTTTCTTAGAAGACGAACCTTTAAACTTATCATTTTTCAAGGAAAATGCCCTAGAGGGCTCCTCCTCTTCATCCTCTATTTCCTACACATACATATCATCCCCATCACCCTCTATTTATTCATCATACACTAGAACCATGAGGCCCTGATGAGAGGCACAGTGTCTTTTCAGATCCTTTTGAAGAATAATAATGGTAGAATCTAATGAACTCAACAATTAAAAAAGAAGACTAATCTTCACATTATATCTAAAGTAATTTAACAGCATAAAATGATACCCATAAGCTTTGGCAAATCTATTATTGAGTGAGATATAGTTGATGAAAGCATATAACACATACCTCCACAGTTGAGAAATGCACTTAGGGTTATAGTATCTGAGGTATCCTCCTTCACCAATCTCAACTTTTCCAGCTCCATAACAGGGAACTTCTTGGGAGCTTTGTCAGAGATACTTCTATCTCTGTAAAACTTTAACCCTTCCATGCTCATACCAGTAGCTTCCGCAATGATGTCTTATGCAGCCTCCATTAACCGATTTCCCACAAGAACCATGTAATTGTTCTAAGTTTTTAAGAACTTCTTCGACACAGTAGGGTTTCTACCATGCAATCTCTCCTTAAAGCTCGCCATCCCACCTTTTGTCAAAATATTCCACACCACCTTGTTCTGATTGCAGTTGTCAAAGTTCACTAGTTTGAATCTCTTCTTACTACCACCCATGTTATCTCTCTAATAGCCCTTCATAGTATAACTACAAAAGCTATGAATACAATTGTAAATAAATCTGGGCTCACTAAACTTAGAAAATATTACCCAAAATTTGTGCCAAATCAGAAGCATCGTCACCAAGTTGTACTTCCCATAAAAAATAATAATGAAACCTCACCTTTTAATCAATAATCATTATTAAACATAGCATTTAACACACTTTCTTCCTACTTTGTAAATGGTCACTATCTATTAATGATATTTCCTCAAAAGGAAGATCACTCCCATCATCCCATGTCATCATCTTCTCCAACTTGCAAGCCACATTAGTAGCCCACTCAACAAGGGAATTTGTGTCTGTAAAATTATGTGTGATGAGACATTCTTGAAATGAGATAATTAGGATTTGAGCCTTTTTCATACCATTATGAATAGTCCATGAGGGGTTAGAGTCCTTATTTAAATATTTAATAATGTTTAAAGAATCATTTTCAATCCAAAGTTTCCTACAACCCTTCTCCTTAGCCAAAATTAAGCTATGGAGTTCTGCATTAGCCTCTGCAACATGATTAGTTTGGAAACCTAAAGGAATGGATCTTAGACCTTTGCAAACACCATGCTCATCTCTTCTCACCATGCCATAACCATCTACCCCTAGGTTCCCTTTCGTTGCACCATCGAAGTTAACCTTCATCCACCCATTAGGAAGGAAATCCCATCTAGTTTTATTTGTCCAAGACTCTTTCTTGCAGTGATTAAAATTTCCTTTAATCTTCCACTTATCAAAGAGAATAGTGTTCTCCATATTAGAAGGTTTAAACATGTTCCCCTTAAGATAAATATTCTCAAGCATAGCTCTTTTGATATTATGGAAGATCAACGTCTCATTGGAAACCTTGTTTCTAAATATTCTATCATTTCTTTCTTTCCAAACCCCACAATAAGTATAGGGTAAAATGTAATTCCAGAGATTAATCACATTTTCATTCCTTGAAGGAGGAGTCCAAGAAATCGACAAGCTTTGTAAATCCTCTGGAATGATCCAGTCCATATTTAAAAGTTTTAAGAATTTTCCCAAATCATTTGGACATAAGGGAAATGGATGGTTATATGATTAATAGTTTCATCATCCTGATTGCATAAGTAATAAATGTTAGCCATAGTCACTGCTCTTCTTCTCAAGTTATCAAAATTAAGGATCTTATTTTGGAGCATAATCCAAAAGAAAACATTGATTTTTAGGATTACGGCTTTAATTCAAGCTTTAGTCCAAAAAGGTTCGATTTGATTCTAAAAATCTTGATGATACAAAGAAGATATAGAGAAATTAATATTATTGTTATACTTCCAAATAAGGTTGTTGGCTTCCTCAATAAAGGTCAAATAATTCAAGGTTTTATTAAGCTTCCCAAGAGATTGATGAATAACTAATAGGTCAACCCAGTGGTCTTTGTCTCAATAATCAACAAATTTGATACCAAACCTCCTTTTGCACTGGTCCTTAAAAACCTTCAATTCATATATTTACTTCAGGGGGTTTCCATCAGCCAAACCTCATCCCAGAATTGAGTAGTCCTTCCACTCCCCACTTTAGATTTAACTCCTTTTCTGATGATCTTCTTATTTCTTATGACATTCTTCCATATAAAGGATCCCCTAGGGATGGTGGAGTTACTAAGAAAGCTTTGAAGAGTAGGATTCTCCTTATTATATTTATTCCCCCATACGAAAGTCCATTTTCCATTCGTATTATAAAATCTCCAAATCATCTTGGTAATAAGATGATAATTAAGGATTCTTATTCTGCGAAGACCTAAACCCCCTTTATCCATAGGCCTGCACACTTTCTCCTAAGCAATAAGACCTATAATTTTATTTTTTTCCATCACAGTCCACATAATTTTTTTTTGGATTTTCTCCATGGCCTCCCCATACTTTCTAGGAATTTTTTAAATAATAAGGGCATAAAGAGGAAGGCTTTAAAGGGTAGATCTAGGTATTTGAATCTCACCCTCCTAATTCAACAAATTACCCTTCCATCCAACCAACTTTCTATCAAATCTATCCTCTAGAAAACTCCAAAAAGAATCATGAGGCTCCAGACAAAGAGGAAGACCCAGGGAAGTACCATGTATGGACTCCATCTCAGACCCCATAATCTTATTGATTCTAATTTGTCATTTTTTAGGAAAATTGAATAAGAAAACTAAGTTTTTCCCCTAGTTAAGGAGCTGTCCCAAAGATGATGCATAATTATCCAAGGACTTCTTAATATTAATATCATTTTTTACTGAAGTAAACCCCATAACAATAGAATCATCCAAATACTATTGGTGAGAACAAACCTTAATAGACAAGGAAGGATTCAGGCCCTTAAAATACCCAATCTGGTCCATTCTCTCAACAAAGAGGATAGGAGATAAGGGGTCCTACTACTTCAGACCCCTGGAGGATCTAAAGAAAGGGGTAGGAGAGATATTAACCAAGACAAAGAAAGAGGAAGAAGAAATGAGCTGATAAATAAGATCTATACTTCTTTGATTGAAACCAAAAGCCTTGAGAACCTTCTTCAGAAAATCCCCATCAACCTTGTCAAAGGCTTTGGGTAAGTCAAGTTTCAAAATGAAGCCCTCTTTTTTGGACATAACCAGAGAATGCATATTTTCAAGAACAAAAATAATAGAATCCATAATCTATCTTCAATGGACAAAACCATTCTACTTCTAGGAGATGAGAGAAGGAAAAATAGAAAGAATCCTAAAAGTCATTACTTTAGAAAAGATCTTACAAGTGGTGTTACATAAGATAATCGGTCTAAAATAGTCCATTTTATCAACCCCATGATTCTTAGGGATGAGAACTATAAAAGTACCATTCAGTTCTTTCAAGATTTTTCTAGCCCCAAAGAACTCCTTCACCGAGCTCATAACATCCTTTTCCAAAATAGCCCAAAAATTTTGGAAGAAAAATAGGAGAAACCCATATGAGCTGGGGGCCTTGTCCCCATCAAAAGAAAACACATCCCTTTTAATTTTAGCATTAGAAGAGAAATAAGTAATCATGGAATTATGGTCCTCATTCTAGATAGGGGGGATACAATCCAAGAACCCCCTTTGAGCTTCTTTGTCCAAGCCAATATCATGTTTAAGAAGATTCTAAAAAACAAATTTAGCCTCCAATCTAAAAGAGTCTTCATCTTCCAACCTTGAACCATTAATAATCATATTAGAGATTCTATTTTCCATTCTATGCTTAAGGTTAGTCATGAAAAATTATTTTGTATTCCTGTCACCTTCCTTGAGAAATAACTTTTGAGATCTTTGTCTCCAGAAGGTCTCTTCCTTAGAAACAATATCATGGTACACAACTAGCTTCGCATTTTCCTTATCTCTCTAAAACTTATCATAGCCCTCTTTTTGAATGCTCTCCTAAATCTCCTTTAGTTCTTGACAAATATTGGTCTTAGTGGAAAAAATATTACCAAAAATCTCCTTAATCCAGCTTTTCATATTATCCTTTACCAGTTTCAAATTTTTAGCAAAGATATACATGGTTGTTCCTTTGATACTTATCTTGCACTATTCCTCAATTTTATGTTTCGACTATGGATGCAGGGTCCACATCTTCTCAAATTTGAAAGGGAAATTCCTTTTCATGGATAAAGGATCAGCCAAAAAGGTGATAGGGTGGTGATCAGGTCGAACCCTAACATGAGCACACAAAGAAAAATAATAATGAAAGAACCAATCATTACTAATAAAAGATTTGTCTAACCTAGCTTGGAGAAGATCCTTACCATTTCTTCTATTGGTCCAGGTGAAATTAATTCCCTATAACTCCACATCATGCAGGGATTTCTCATCAATGACTTTCATTATATGCATTCTGATATCAATATTGGATTGACTCTCCCCCATTTTTTCATAGAGGAGTATTAAAATATCCCATAACAGTCCAACCTTTCGAATCAAAACTGCTTCTTAAATGAGATAAAAGATCCCAAAATGACTCTTTTCAAGATTTGGTGTGTTGGTTCTTCAAAAGATTTTACACTCCAAGAGATACCAGTATGCTTATGACTGATGTTAAGGAATGGTTAATTCCAAATATGGGAAATCTATAAACAACAGGACCAACTATAGGGACAAGACTGCCCTCTTCACTTTTGGATCTAGAAAACCAAGGTGGGTACACCTGATCTAATAGATATAACTCTATTTTTACCTAATACTAGATCTTACAACAGATGACAGTGAGAAAGTACTAAGTAACAACCTATTACTCATTGACTCTCCATCACTGGGTACAACAAAATATAAAGTAAATAAAATGTAAAAGACTGGTATTGATTTATGTTTCAGGATCACAAGATGTTAATCAATCTACACAAAGCAAAATAGGGAAATACAGGCCAGTGCCCTATCCATTGGGCAAAAGATCAGAGGACAGAATGAATACAAATATATTTGGAGAATAACTTGTCTTTCAACATAAATACAAAACATTTCAACTCTTTCCTACTTTTGGGAAATCCTCAAATGAATCCAGTAAACATGTATCCCACTCTGAGAAGTAATTAATCCAATCCTAGATCAGAACTCAAAGCTAAATAAATACATATAAATCTCAGGAAGACTTAAAGATTTCCAGAATAAACTCAAAGGAGAGACATAGATTTGAAGTTTTTATTAAGTATAACCTTTGAACATTGTATACATCATACTCTGAATGATAAGCTTGCAAAATAGAACTTATTTCTATTACTTGATTCAAAAAATGATACAATATATTACAATCCCCGGCTAAGGGCTAGGGTTTCAAAAAATTTATCTTTTCAACTCCTAAACTCTCAATATCTAGAATGATCATGGAAAATCCTTTATATACAAGGAGATGCAACAAGCTACCGATCATTCTAGGGTTTACAAAATTTCTAACCTAAAAACCTTTACAACAACCTGAAAAAGTTTACAATAAATATACAGATCAAGCAGGTGAGATATTTGCAATGGAGTGACCTTGCTTTATGTCTTCAATACTATCCTTGGCTCCCTTAAACAAATCTGATTTGCAACATCTTGCTATCCATCCTACAATGAATGTCCTCCTACATCTCAACAACCTTTATGACTCAAAAAGTAACAACCTTTACTTGCTCTAGGAGGCTGGCAGAGTATTAAATTTTTCAAAATGAGGTATGTACTGATACCTCCATTTATTGTACACCTCTTCGCTTGGGAACTCAAAATTGGCAAACTCAATCCTCTTACTTGATAACTGTTCCCATTCATTTTCACTCTGAGTGACCTTATGCTGAATATTATCAAACATTGATTTCACATTTATTAACAACTTGATAACGCTCCTAAGAGAAAAAGTGTCATTTAGGACACCAGTCACCCTTTCTAACAAGAGTGCATCCATCTCTTCTCTCCATAGATATACTTCTTTAAATTTTCCCTTATCTGTGAAAATGGTGGGCACCAGCTCATAGTTTGAAAGCATTAATTCAGCTTTCAACATACTTGATCTTCTAATAAAGTTCTCCAAAATGATACCATACTGTACCATTTTCTTCACAATCTGATGTACTAGCTTAATCAATGGATTAGGATCCCCTTGGCCCTTTGATAGCATTCGAAATAGCTTTATACTAGGAGATCTCTCAACCCACTTCTTCAAAATTGGTGACATTTCAGTCTTCTCCTTATTCAAAGTTTCAAATAAAGAATATAACTTACTAACATGACTATGGAAAATGGAGGGCTTGAAATCATATGCAAATTGCATGATTGCATCTGTCATTTTCTCTTCATACTTTTCATTTTCCAAAGCTATGGCCTTCACATTTTCATCTTTTTCCTTCTCCAGTTGCACTCTTATTTCCCTTAATTTATTAGTCTCCTCTATTAATCTCTATTTTTCCTGAGTAATCCTTGCATCCATACTTGTCTTTGGGAGTGGTGAAGGGGGAAGTTCAACAATTGGGCTTGAGGATGAAGCCACTGCAGGCTTATCAGAGATTGCCAATTGGGGAGACCTGTGGTCCTGGGGCCCTGATAGCTGAGCAATCAATTTATCCTTCTGGATCAACTCCATCTTGAGACATTATAGGACTTAAGGACAATTTCAAATTTGAGCCTAAGCTCTTCCTTTTCTTGCGCATCCTTCTCTGCCACTTTAACATTGAATTTTCCAGTCTCCAAAATTAAGTTTGATGCTTCCACACCAGAAGTCTCTCCTACTCTCTATACCAATAAACTACTTGCATATCTTGTAGAGAGAGCCTCTTTTTTCCTTTATCTTCCTCCCTCTTTAGGGACCACATGACCAAGGCTGCATGATCCTCTGAGAAAGCAATGCCCCTAGTAGCTTGTTTGGTCTACTCTGCAGTAGCAAGACTCTTTACCTTGCTTTTCCTAACTTGATCAAAGACAATTGCATCAACAATGTCCCACTCTGGAAAAATTAGCACTCCTGCAGTATGAACCATTGCCCTTCCCTCCTCAAGAGTATTTTTTTCAAATTGCTTGACCATCTCTGCCTTGGGCTCATTTTCTATTTTTGTGAGTATGCTGATCTAAATAAAATCAGGCCATTATCATCTTTTCCCACCCTGGCATCTCTCATCCAATTCCCTCTATCATGGAGTCCATTTGTAACAGACTCCCTAGGGTTTCTCAGAACTAGATCATTTAATCTAGCCGCCCCATTAGCTGAATGAGGTAATAATTGTGTTAAATCCTCAAAGACACCTCTATCTTTGTACTCTGTCTTACCAGACAAATTCCTCTTTGGCAGCATTTTAACTAGGGCTCTTCAGAATAATTTATAAAAACCCAAGGAAAAACCCTAAATACTTTCAACTAGCAACACAATTTTCCTTGCAAAACCTTCATAGACTTCAAGCAATTTTTAAACTCAAAAAAGAGACCTACCAGGTGCCTACAAGTTTTTTACTTGAAATCACTTCTTGAGGGAAATCTAGTTCGCCAAAAAAGATTATGAGAGTGGTGAAGAGAAACAATGATTCAATTTTGAGATATAATATTGCCAACAGTTTGCAATTTGTCCGCACGTAGCATATTAATTTTTCCATTACTGAAAATTGGTCACCTTAGCACTCACAAGGCGTGAACAATGTCACAAAATAGAAAATTTCAATTGAAGTCATTGATTGTATCTATTTTCAGCATATCAGATGATCAGAAAACAAAGCCACGCAACCCCTTTCACTTTCCCAAATGAGTTCTCAGCCAATGAGAAAATTTCAATATAGCCATGTGGGGAAATAAACAACTTACCTCTACTTTATGCGGAGTAGACAAGTGTCACCCTGTCGCTAAAGCACTAACCCAAAACTATAAAAAAAACCAAATCAAGATATAACGACAACCTTCGATGCTATTTAATCAAATGATCACCATATTTCAATAAAATCTTGGCCCCACAGCTTGCCTTACAAACCTCTATCAAATCATAAGATGCCAAGTCAGCCAAGTCTGTAGGTGGGAGACCCCACCTTCATCCTCGATGTCAAATAAAATGATAACCTTACATGTCATCATTTCCCTTAGCTAATCAGAGGTGACCGCATCATCAAGAGTTAGCAACAAAAGATCCACCTAGCGGTTCACATTTTTAAACAAGATCAATGGTCATCGCTATACTGTTGATCCTAAAAAATGTGCATCTTATCCCAGTGGTATAACAATATCCGTGAGATCTTGTTGAACTTTAATCATCCGAGAAGGCAGGCCCCATAGTTGACACTTCACTCGGTCTTTTTCAAATCAAAAAGTGCCACACTGCAACAACTGGCAAATGGACCCCGTCTCCTCCTTTTCGGCACCCAAAACCCTGACATCTGCCACATCAATACTGACTACAACAAATAGAAAGTGAACATGTCAGTGTGACCTGGAATTTTAGGGCCCACTTCATGATTCATTCCTTTAAGAGGATCGGACGGTTGTCGCTATACCGCAAGCTTAAATTCCTTACATCTTTTGTCAATGGTATAATGACAATCATAAGATCGATCTGTTGTTTAGTCCTTTGAAAAGTCTGACCCCACAACTACTACATCATTAGAGAAAGATGTGAACCCAAGAGAAATGCCATGGAAACTGACAAGCCAGAACCTACCACTATCAGTGAGAAATTTGATTGAACACCTATCGCTAAAGCACGATCTTAAAAGGCTATCATCTTGGTCCAATGGTATAGTGATAGCCATTTATGAAAGTCATTTTTTAGTTGCCAGCACACTCCTTTACTAGATGGGCCCACTCAGATAGGTGGTGCTTCATCACTAAAGCGTATGTCAAAGATTTTTACATCAGGCAATCTTGCGGTTCAATGATAGCCACAAGTTTCAGAAGGTTGGTACTTAGGAAAATTTCATCAAAAACTTAGGTTTTGAAAGAAAAAATTAAAGAGGTACCCCACCCGACAACCTAACAATATAACATGTAAAGTGATGGGTTAAAAGGGGTGCAAAATAGCACATGCATAATTTGGAGGATTAGTGAGTCAAAAAGTAACATGAAATTATAACAAGACTCAGGACCGATTAGGTCTTTGATCAAATGTAGGGTTTTCACCATAAAACCTTGCCATTAGGTCAATAACTTGGATGATTTTCAAAAATATTTTCATAAAGATGGAATAATTCATATAGTGATAACAGTGGCTCATGCTTGGGGATGTGTATCTCCCGCAGATATAACGAGAAAACTAGAATCTCCTGGAAAAGCAGACCAGAACAAAACTTTGACTAAAATAAGGAACTGTACACAAATTTTTTTTAAAAAAACTAAACCTACACAAGAACTCGGGAGATTTTTAAGAAAAATAAAATTTTAAGAATTGACCATGAACTGGCAATTCCACAAGTTCTCCTATTAAATCCTTCAGTAGATAAGAATTTTCTCCTGAATTTTCCTCAATAATATATGGGTCTAACCAGATGGGATCAAATTTCCCATGCTTTCCTTTGTCTTCTAGTCTTGCATTCCACATTAGGACCATGTCACCATTCACAAAACTCCTCTGAGTATTCCTTTTGTCATACACGACTTTACATTAGGCCTACATCTTTTCATTTTTATCATGTGCATCATTTCTTACCTGATTCAATTGAATCAAATGATTTATTCTAACAGTCATATCTTCTTCCACATCATCATCATATACCTGAATGAATTGGTACATCTGTAACAAATTGTTCTGAGGTAATCTTGCATTGATCCCATATACCAAGTCAAAAGGGGCACATCCTATTGCTTTCTTGACTATAACCCTGTCAGCCCATAAGGCTTGTAACAACTTGGAATCCCAAGCCTTCTTATTTTTATCCAGGACTCTTTTCATAATTTTAACCAAACTTTTGTTGCTAGATTATGCCTGGCCATTGCCTTGTGGATAATAGGGAGATGAATATGAAATCTTTATACAATTATTTTGACAGAAGTGAACAAAATCTTCTGACCTAAAACACATTGCATTATCAACAAATATGCTCTCTGGGCAACCAAATCTTGTTAGGATATTTTGCATATAAAGTCTGTTACCACTTTCTTAGTTTCTCTTCTTGAGGGGATTGCTTCAACCCACTTGGTGAAACAATTAGTTTCCACTAGGATATAGGCATGTCCACCACTGGACCTATTAGGGATTTCACCAATGAAATCCATACCCCACTTCTAGAAAGTAGCCTGAATAGAAATAGGTTTGAGAGGTAGATTTCCATTAAATTTCAATTTCCCTGCAAATCTCTGACAAGGATCACATCTTTCTAAAAACTGATGGGTATCTTTGAAAAGTGATGGCCACCAAAAACCTAACTTGATGATTTTATGGGTTGTTTTCTTTGCCATATAATGTCCTCCACAAATCCCATTATGCATTTCATCCATCAAAAGTTTGGATTTCTCTTGATCAACACACCTAAGCAAGACACCTTCATTACTCCTCCACCACAATTCACCATTTACGATTGCATATATTATAGAGTGAAGTTTAATGGTTCTTTTCTTGTTATTATCTAACTCAGGGGGTAAAACCATCTTTTGCAAGTACTTGACAATGTCCTTTTACCACTCACAACAGTCCATGTTACATACAAAAGGTCGCTGATTTTCTTCCAACATATTTATTTGATTTTCATTTAAGTTGCTTTGATCCATCAACTTTGCTAAGCCCAACCCTCTTACCAACTTTGTAATGTAGATGCCAATATTAAACTCTTGAATCCTATTGATCCATCTACATCTCCTTCTTGAAACCTCCTATTGGACCAAGATATCCTTGACTACAGCACTTGGAACATATGCAACTGTTGTGGCTCCAACTAGATAACATCTAAATGTTTTGATAGCCTTTACCAAGGCATAAGCCTATTTTTCAATAATATCATAATTTAATTATGCTACCTGCAAAGTCTTACTGAAAAAATAAATAAGCTTCTCAAAACCATCAACATTTTTCTGTAATAGTACTGTTGCAATAGTGTGGGAAGATGCAAAGGAAAAGATCTACATAGGTTTTCTATAATCTGGTATTTTCAAGACTTGGGCATGCTTGATAGCCTTTTTAATGTCATTAAAAGCCTGTACTACTTCCACATTCCACTCAACCTTTGCTCCTTTCTTCAACATTCTTGATATGGGAATACTAATCTTTGCAAAGTTTGTGATAAACCTTCTTAAGAAATTGACCTGTCCTAGAAAAGATTGAATCCCTTTGATATTCTTTGGTAATGATAGTTTATCAATAGCTAGCACCCTTTTAGGGTCTATCCTCACCCCATCCTTTGAAACAATATTCCCTAGAAGTTTTCCTTCTACCACACCAAAAGTGCATTTCTTTGGCTTCAAAGAAACCCCATACTCTAATGCTCTAATGAAAATCTTCTCTAGATGTTGGCAATGTTGCTCCTCCTTGGCTGAAAAAGTCATCAAGTCATCTTGATACACCACCATAAATCTATCAATAAAATCTACAAAATCCACATCCATAGCCCTTTGAAAAGTGGCACCAACATTAGTCAACCCAAAAGGCATCCTCACATAAACATATGTCCCCCACGGGGTTGTAAATGCAGTTTTGAATTGCTCTGTGTGTTTGACCATTACCTGGTTGTAACCAGAAAAACCATCCATCATAGACATCAATTCTAACCTAGTGACCTTCTGTAACATGTTCTCCATATTTGGTAATCCATAGTTATCCTTCAGAGAGTTTGTGTTAAGATTCCTAAAATCTACACATAACCTGATGTCACCATTTTTCTTTCTAACAGGCACCAAATTTGAAACCCAAGTGGAATGTCTAATAGGCTTGATTATCCCAGCATCCATCATTTTTTTGAGTTCACCCTGCATTTTAGGTGCTAGAGTAGGGTTAACAGGTCTCAAATTTTGTCTAAAAGGTTTTGTTCTTTCCTTGAGCGGAATCTCATGCTGAAAGAGATCCTCTCTATAAGCCTTGAGATCTTCATAAGACCAAGAAAAAACATGTCTAAATTTTCTGAGAAGGTCAATCAAATTTTTTCTAATTCTTGGGGATAGACACTTGCCTATATAAACCTTTTTGGGAACTATTGTTGTTCCCAAGTTTATTTCTTCAAGCTCATTGGTTTAATCAGTATTAGTAGAAAAAACTTTGTCTTTATTGTCAAATGTCCTTTCCAGAGAAACCAATCCTTTGGGAACTCTATTTGATTTTAACTGCAAAAACTCTTTCCCAAAAATGATATCCTTACCATTCACTGTATCAACATAACTGCTGAAATCCATTTCTTTATCACCAAAATGGGATTCACATTGGAGGAACCTTAATATGTCTTGGTCATCAGAAAAAACCTGCCAATTATCTACATTATTAGGGATGGAAGTCCTAGCTTGTACCTCTATATTAGATATATCTGCAAATGTAACATCTTCAAGTCTGAGGGCCACATTAGCCAACAAGTTTTCCATTTTGTTTTGACTTCTTTCCACCCAACAAATATTAAAAGTACTAAAGCTTTCAATCTCATCCCACACTGCATTCCTATACTGCTTTAATTTCTAATTTTTTGAAGCATACTTTGATCTAACTTAGGAAACAACTAACTCAGAGTCACCAATTACTTTCAAGAATTTTATACCATGCCTTGATGCCAACCTTAGACCCATTAATAAAGCCTCATATTCTGCAACATTATTTGTACATGAAAATAACAAAGTAAAGGAGAATTTGAAAGTTTTACCATTCAGAGATATGAGCAATATTCCAACTCCACACCCTTCCTTTGAATTTTCTCCATCAAAGTACATGGTCCATAAACTATCAAGGTCAATCCATCCCTCCTAGTTTTTTGACTTGTGGACTAGCTCAACATCCCCCTCTACCTCATTACCTTGAACCTTGAAAGCATTAATGTCAGTATCAAGGAAACAATTCATGGTATCTTCTTCTTCCTCTTCAATCATATGTGGAGTTCTAGATTCCCTGGTGACCTTGATATTATATCCTTCCAAATTAAAAGTAGAAAATGACAAGTCACACTGTATACTACCTCCTATAGAAGCACTCCACTTTCTTGATAGTAGCATCCCATACTGGGGAGGAATATCGACTACCAAAACACTCATGGTCAATTGTGTATTGGAGTATGCAGCTAGTTTGTAAGGTAGGGCCTTGATAGTACCTACAACCGGTACCTCCCTTGAATAGATTGCTTGACACCTACCATGGGGTGTGTCCACCTTTAATCCCAATGACTTCATAACCTTAGTAGGCATAACAATATTTGATGCTCCAGAATCAATCATACAATTTTTTAGAAACTTTCCATTTATCTGCAAAGTCAAGAAAAAAGGATCAACTGTTCCTTCTGTAGTGCTAACAAAATTTGTATCCAAATAAATTTGTGGAATTTTAGAAACAATCTCCTCACTACCATTTCCATCCTCATCATTCATAGTTGTTACTTGTTTCTCAGTTCCTTCTATTTTTTGAGAATCCATATATACTACACCATTTACCCAATTTAAGGCCTTTTCTTTGTGTTCTTCTATTCTCATCATCTCCAGAAATGGAATTTTAATAGTAATCTAAGACAATAATTTACTCATATCAATTGGGACATATTTTGAATCAGAGATATATGGCTTTGAATTTGCAACTTCTTTATCAATCTCCTGGATGGATATGTCTGTACTTCTTTTATTATGGACTTCATTCTCCTTCTGCAAAGCTAGAACAACCTCAGCTATGGGTTTGGATTTTATCTTATAAATAATGTTAGGTTTAGCATTCTTCTTTATTTTGACCTTATCAACAGTACTGGCATCTTTAGACTTGTCATGTGATGTTTTTACGTCTTTGTCCGTTTTCTTGATGAAAATTCCAGCAGGCTTCTGATTTGGACTACCAATCACTCTATTTCTCAGATTGTAATTTGTTTTAGCTTGAGTAACCATGTCTTCTATTATCAAAGAAATTTCTTCATCAGAAGGTCTCCTCAAAATAATTTTTTCCTTATCCCTTAAAACATTGCATTGGACATTGTCAAAATCACTATCCTCATCTTAAAAAACTTGTTGATGGTGGGATTTAGTTTTGGCTTGAGAATTAAAAATATCCTGATTTTCATCCTCTTTAGTAGAGTCAACCTCATCCCAAACATGGGAGGAAACCATTCCACATCCCTAGTCATCATAAGGCTGTTCCTCATTAGACTCTTGTTCATCCTATGAAGAGACACTCTGGGATATGACACAATAATTAGGATCATGTGGTGACTGACAAGAAATACACCATGGGACTTCTTCTACCACACTCATTGAGTTCCTCTACAATGGATCAGGGGTCCTATCATTTGGTTTATCCTTTCTGTCAGGAAGAATAGGCTTCCCATCTTTCCATTGAGTATTATAAGGATAATTCTGCATTCTTGGTAACTTGTTAAAATTATTAAAAGGAGGCTTATCTCCTCCTGTAATTTTATTATTTATGTTTTCACTAGGCTTCAAGTCCTTTATTGCTTTCAATATCTTCTTCAAGCTATCATCATCCTTAGGTTTTACACTCACAGGCTTTCCTGGATCCTTTCTATTGAGTAATGGTGATTTGTTGTCATCCCTTTTTCCCAACTTTCCTGAAATTCTTCGGTTACTCTCTATGTTCATAGCTAATTTGTAAGCTTCAACAAGACTCCTTGGATTTTTGTCTCTCAAAAGGTAGCCCATCTTAGATTCAAAGGCATTTAAATACGTGACAAGACACACCCTATCATCCAATCTGATGACCTACAATAACTTATGCATTGATTTTTGGAATCTGACATTAAACTCAACAACATCCTCATTGAAATTCTTTTTTATGTTATTAAATTCATTTAGCATAAAACCCTCATGTGTTTTGTCACCATACTGTTCTTTGAAACAATGCCTAAGCTGATCCCATGAACCTATGCTACTATGTGGCAAAGCCCTAAACCAATCCCTTGAATCTTTTGTTAGAGATTGTATAAATAATTTCATTATAACATCATCAAGCACAATGTTATAGTCATCAATTACATCAATAAACTTTTTTAGTTGTTCTTCACAAGTAACAACATTACTTCTAGTAAATTTAGGGAGCTTCTTCCTAATGTCTTCAGGGATAAGGTTAGGATACCCAGGGATGCTAGTGAAAACTAATTGTTTACATCTTTCATGAATAGGCACTGTATTGGATATACCAGCACCCTAAGATGTAGATGCATTAGTGTTTTCTATGGTAGAGCTTTTGAGCCCTCCTGGTGGGAGAACACCAATTGTGTGACTAGCTATGTTTGCAACATTAGTTCCTTCAGTCATGGAGGAATTAGCAAAGTTTGTGGGTCCTGTAGACCGTCTTAGAAAATTAATCTTCTTTCTCATTTCTAATGTTGAAGCTTCTAATTTTTCCTTTTCAAGTTCTTTAGCTAACAATTCATGTTCCCTTTTATCCTTTTCAAGGTCCACCTCCAATCTTAGATTTTGATCCATAGGGATTTTAAGGCCTATAGGTTCCTTGATTGAAATACCCACTGCCTTTTGCTTTCCCTTATCCTTTGGATCCTTTATTTCAAAAATTTAGTGGACAACAAGTTGTTCACTTGTTTGTTCAAGAATGGGAACATAATTAATAGCCTCTAAATTTAACAACTACCTTCTTAATTGGTCAGCCCTTATCATGGTATGTCTAACTTTTTCTTCTTTTTCCTTTTCTCTCTTCTACCTAATAGTTGTTTGTTCATGAATTGTCCTTTCCAACTCATACACTTCCTCAAATATTTCCTCAGAATCAGGCAAAGTTGTTTCAGATTCAGCTTGTTGTGCTTGGGGCTTTTCTTGTTGATCCTGAGATTCATGGAGGCCCTGGGGAAATGATGAACCAAGGGTGAAAGGAGGAACAAAATCTTGTCCACCCCTACTTTTACTTCTAGATCTTCTTTCTCCCCCATACCGTCTATTTGGGACTATTTTCCTATTGTGGGGTAATCTTTCACCCTCTCTCTCTATAGCAGAATAATAATCCTCATACTAGTTTAAACCCAGATCAACCACCTCCTCATATTCTGAGGCATTTCCTTCCTGACTAGGAGGAGCAAGACCTTCATGTCTTGAGTTCCCCTTTTGTTTCCAGGTAAGAGACATGTCACTGATACTTTTTTCACTCCTAACTTGACCTCATCTAGATGTGGCATGAAGCTGACCCTGCAAACTTTCCTCTGGGTGTTCCTTCCTCCAAGACCTTATATTTTTGTAACTCATAGTGATATAGTAATATTCTATTTAGCACTGGTACAAAGATGTTTTAGAATCGCCACCCAAGTTATGTGGGATTTTCTATGATTTTAAACACATAGGGAAGGGTAGGCAGAAATTGGAAAGGAATCAACTTTGTGTGTAAGGTAACCAACTGGTTTGAAAAATAAGTAGGCTAGGAGTCTAGCTCAACTTGTACCTGTGTTACTTATACTTTTCTTAACAAATCCCCAGTAGAGTCACCATTTTGTTGGTTCCAGGATAGGATTTTACACTCCAAGAGATACCAGTATGCTTATGACTGATGTTAAGGAATGGTTAATTCCAAATATGGGAAATCTATAAGCAACTGGACCAACTATAGGGACAAGACTTCCCTCTTCACTTCTGGCTCTATAAAACTAAGGTGAGTACACCTGATCCAATAGATATAACTTTTTTTTTACCTAATACTAGATCTTACAACAGATGACAGTGAGAAAGTACTAAGTAACAACCTATTACTCATTGACTCTCCATCACTGACTAGAACAACATATAAAGTAAATAAAATGTAAAAGACTGGTATTGATTTATGTTTCAAGATCACAAGATGTTAATCAATCTACACAAAGAAAAATAGCAAAATACAAGCCAGTGCCCTATCCATTGGGTGAAAGATCAGAGGATAGAATGAATACAAAGATATTTGGAGAATAACTGGTCTATAAATATAAATACAAAACATTTCAACTCTTTCCTACTTTTAGGAAATCCTCAAATGAATCCAGTAAACATGTATCCCACTCTGAGAAGTATTTAATCCAATCCTAAATCAAAACTCAAAGCTAAATACATACATATAAATCTCAGGAAGACTTAAAGATTTACAGAATAAACTCAAAGGAGAGACAAAGATTTGAAGTTTGTATTAAGTATAACCTTTGAACATTGTATACATCATATTCTGAATGATAAGCTTGCAAAACAGTAGCAGCAACCTATACTTCTTTCTATTGCTTGATGAAAAATGATACAATATATTACAATCCCTGACTAAGGGTTACGGTTTCAAAAATTTTATCTTTTCAACTCCTAAACTCTCAATACCTAGAATGATCATAGAAAATCCTTTATATACAAGGAGATGCAACAAGCTACTGATCATTCTAGGGTTTGCAAAATTTCTAACCTAAAAACCTTTACAACAACCTTAAAAAGTTTACAATAAATATATAGATCTAGCAAGTGAGATATTTGTAGCGGAGCGACCTTGCTTTATGTCTTCAATATAGTCCTTGGCTCCCTTCAACAAATCTGATTTGCAACATCTTGATGTCCATCCTACAATGAATGTCCTCCTACATCTCAACAGCCTTTATGACTCAAAAAGTAACTGCCTTTACTTGCTCTAGGAGGCTGGCGGAGTATTAACTTTTACAACATGAGGTATGTATTGATACCTCCATTTATTGTACACCTATTCACTTTGAAACTCAAAATTGGCAAACTCAGTCCTCTTACTTGATAATTGTTCCCATTCATTTTCAATCTGAGTGACCTTATGCTGAATATTATCAAACATTGATTTGGCATTTATTAACAACTTGATAATGCTGCTAAGAGAAAAAGTGTCATTTAGGACACTAGTCACCCTTTCTGACAAGAGTGCATCCATCTCTTCTCTCCATAGATATGCTACTTTAAATTTTCCTTTATCTGTGAAAATGGTGGGCACCAGCTCATAGTTTGAAAGCATTAATTCAGCTTTCAACATACTTGATCTTCTAATAAAGTGATCCAAAATGATACCATACTGTACCATTTTCTTCACAATCTAATGTACTGGCTTAATCAATGGATCAAGATCCTCTTGACCCTTTGATAGCATTCAAAATAGCTTTATACTAGTAGATCTTTCAACCCACTTCTTCAAAATTGGTGACATTTCAGTCTTCTCCTTATTCAAAGTTTCAAATAAAGAATATAACTTACTAACATGACTATGGAAAATGGAGGGCTTCAAATCATATGCAAATTGCATGATTGCATCTGTCATTTTCTTTTCATACTTCTAGTTTGGCAAAGCTATGGCCTTCACATTTTCATCTTTTTCCTTCTCCAGTTGTACTCTTATTTCCCTTAATTTATTAGTCTCCTCTGTTAATCTCTATTTTTCCCAAGTAATCCTTGCATCCATACTTGTCTCTAGGAGTGGTGAAGGGGGAAGTTCAACAATTGGGCTTGAGAATGAAGCCACTGTAGGCTTATTAGAGATTGCCAATTGGGGAGACTTGTGGTCTTGGGGCCCTAATAGCCGAGCAATCAATTTATCCTTCTGGATCAACTCCATCTTGAGATCATTATAGGACTTAAGGACGATTTAAAATTTGAGCCTAAGATCTTCCTTTTCTTGTGCATCCTTCTTTGCCACTTTAACATTGAATTTGGCAGTCTCCAAAATTAAGTTTGATGCTTCCACAGCAGAAGTCTCTCCTACTCTCTATACCAACAAACTGCATGCGTATCCTGTAGATAGAGCCTCTTTTCTTCCTTTATCTTCCTCCCTCTTTAGGGACCACATGACCAAGGCTACATGATCCTCTGAGAAAGCAATGCCCCTAGCAGCTTGTTTGGCCTGCTCTGTAGTAGCAAGATTCTTTACCTTTCTTTTCCTAACTTAATCAAAGACAATTGCATCAACAATGTCCCACTATGGAAAAATTAGCACTCCTGCAGTATGAACCATGGCCCTTCCCTCCTTAGGAGTAATTTTTTCAAATTGCTTGACCATCTCTACCTTGGTCTCATTTTCTATTTATGTGAGTATGCTGGAATAAATAAAATTAGGCCATTATGATCTTTTCCCACCCTGACCTCTATCATCCAATTCCCTCTATCATGGAGTCCATTTGCAAGAGAATCCCTAGGGTTTCTTAGAACTAGTTCCTTTAATCTGGCCACCCCATTATCTAAATGAGGTAATAATTGCATTAAATCCTCAAAGACACCTCTGTCTTTGTACTCTGTCTTACAAGACAAATTCTTCTTTGGTGACATTTTTACTAGGGCTCTTCAAAACAATTTATAAAAACCCAAGGAAAAACCCTAAATACTTTCAACTGGCAACACAATTTTCCTTGCAACATCTTCATAGACTTCAAGAAAATTTTAAACTCAAAAAAGTGACCTACCAGGTGCCTGCAAGTTTTTAGCTTGAAATCGCTTCTTGAGGGAAATCTAGTTCACCAAAAAAGCTTATGAGAGTGGTGAAGAGAAACAATGATTCAATTTTGAGATATAATGTTGCCAACGGTTTACAATTTGTCTACACGTAGCATATTAATTTCACCATTACTAAAAATTGGTGGCCTCAGCACTGACAGGGCGTGAACAACATCACAAAATAGAAAATTTGAATTCAAGCCATTGATTGTATCTCTTTTCAGCATATCAAATGATCAACAAACAAAGCCATGCAACCCCTTTCACCTTTTCCCAAATGAGTTCTCAGCCAATGAGAAAATTTCAATATAGCCATGTGGGGAAATAAACAACTTACCTCTACTTTGCACAGAGCGGGTAGGTGTCACCCTTTTGCTAAAATACAAACCCAAAACTATCAGAAAAGCTGAATCAAGATATAACAACAACTGTTGATGCTATTTAATCAGATGATCACCATATTTCAATAAAATCTTGGCCCCGCAGCTTGCCTTACAAACCTCTATTGAATCATAAGATGCCAAGTCAACTAGGTCTATAGGTAAGAGACCCCACCTTCATCCTCGGTGTCAAATAAACTAATAATCTTACATGTCATCATTGCCCTCAGCCAATCAGAAGTGACCGCATTATCAAGAGTCAGCAACAAAAGATCCACCTGTCGGTTCACATTTTTAAACAAGATCAATGGTCATCACTATACTACTGATCCTAAAAAATGTGCATCTTATCGCAGCGGTATAATGATAGCCATGAGATCTTGTTGAACTTTAATCATCCGAGAAGGCAGGCCCCACAATTGACACTTCACTCGGCCTTTGTCAAAGAAAAAAGTGCCATGTTGCAATAACTGGCAAGTGGACCCCATCTCCTTCTCCTTTTCGGCACCCAAAACCCTGACATCTACCACATCAATACTGATTGCAACCAATAGAAAGTGAACATTTCAGTGTGAGATGGCATTTTAGGGCCCACTTCATGCTTCATTCCTTAAAGAGGATCAGACGGTTGTCGCTATACTGCAAGCTTAAATTCCTTACATCTTTTTTCAACGGTATAACGAAAATCATAAGATCGATATGTTGTTTAGCCCTTTGAAAAGTTTGACACCACAATTGCTATGTCATTAGAGATAGATGTCAACCCAAGATAAATGCCATGAAAACTAACAAGCCAGAACCTATCGCTGTCAGTGAGAAATTTGATTGAACGCATGTCGCTAAAGTGTGATCTTAAAAGGCTATCATCTTGGTCCAATGGTATAGTGATAGCCATTTATCAAAGTCATTGTTTAGTTGCCAGCACACTCCTTTACCAGATGGGCCCGCTAAAGTGTGAGCTTAAAAGGCTATCATCTTGGTTGAAAAGTATAGCGACAGCTATTTATCAAAGTCATTATTTAGTTTCCAGCACACTCCTTTACCAGATGGGTCCGCTTGGACAAGTGGTGCTTCGTCACTAGAGCATATGTCAGAGATTCTGACAATAGGCAGTCTTGCGATTCAATGACAACCACAAGTTTCAGAAGGTCGGTACTTAGGAAAATTTCATCAGAAACTTAGGTTTTGAAAGAAAAAATTAAAGAGGTACCCCACCCGACAACCTAATGATATAACATGTAAAGTGATGGGTTAATAGGGGTGCAAATTAGCACATGTGTAATTTTGAGGATTAGTGAGTCAAAAAGTAACATGAAATTATAACAAGACTCAAGACCAGTTAGGTCTTTGATCAAACTTAGGGTTTTCACCATAAAACCCTACCATTAGGTCAAGAACTTGGATGATTTTCAAAAATATTTGCATAAAGCTGGAAAAATTTATATAGTGATAACATGGTGTTAGGGGCATATATACTAGTTTTACCATTCTAATATAACAAATTTATATAGTGATAACATGGTGTTAGGGGCATATATACTGGTTTTACCATTCAAATATTTTCAACTTTCTAATATAACAAATTTTACCATTCTTAAAGAATCTAATATTTTCAACTTTCTCTTGGGCATTTTAGTTCCTTGGATCAAAAAATGGGAGGTGTATTATCTATAATCATATTCCTAACAATATCTTTTTTATCAGGATTATTTAACCCTCTAATATTTCAAGAGATAATATTCATAGCTTGATAAAAGGAATATCCTCTAGCATGGTCTTTTGGCTTTCATCCACTATATTTGTATTAGCCTCCAGAGCCCTTTTTATTTGATTTGATGGTCTTCTCGATGAGGATAAACTTCCACCCATATCCCTAGTTTTAGAGCTCCTTGTATTTCTAAGAGGCATATTATTCTTTTTCTTATGATTCTTAGATTTTTTAACATCCTCAGATGTTTGAGTTTCATCCTCCTGCCCACTCTGAAATAAAAGAGGGGTGAAAATTTATTCAAATTGAAAGAGAAACAAGAACAAATAGAGAAATGGCATCAAACAACCCTATCAAGATCAACTAAGTGATCAAATTGATGGGACAAGCCCATCGGAAGTTGAGTCTTATCAACAATGTTCCAATTACACATATGGTTAGAAACCCATTTCACTAGACAATCAACAACACTATTCCATTCCCTGGGAATATGAGTGAAAGTAATAGACTCCAAAGAAGTACACAAATTATGAATCTAGTCTACAATCAAAGCTAAATTCCAACTAAAAACTTTAGAATTTTGTTGATTCAATAGACGTATCACCACTTGTGAGTCAGATTCATAGATAAGCCTTCTCCAACCAAGGTCACAAGCATTCTTGATAGCATACAAAATAGCTATGGCCTCCATCAGGTTGTTAGTGTGATGACTTTTATAAATTGAAAACACAAAATGAACATCCCCCTTACTATCTCTGCCAACATCACCAATGCCAGCAGGACCTGGATTTCCCTTGGAAGACCTATCCGTGTTGATTTTAAGAACACCCTGTTGAGGGGCACTCCACTTCCCCACCCTATTTATCTTTCACAAGGGATGTCTACACATATTTCTTAGCAATTTTCCATGTGAGGGGTGGATATTCAGGTGATTATTGAAAATATCCTCCCCTAGTTCCATGGCCTCAAAAGTGTCACATTTTGTAGAAACTGTTTTCCCCAAAGAATGGAGAATTTTCCACCATAAGTGAGGAACCTCAAAAAACTCATCCTTAAAGATACGATGGTTCATCTCCAACTAGATATGCCAAATAATAAAGGAGGGTCCAAGAGTCTAGGAAAATTGAAGAAATGAAGTCTTGACAAGAGCCTTACCTGAGCGAGCAAAGAATTTTGTCAGTGAGGAAACATGCGAATAGGATTGGTTCCACACATTCCACCAAGAGTACCAAATATGTCTAGTGAAAGAGCATTGGAAAAATAGATGAGAGACATTTTCTTCACTACTCCAGCATAGAACACACATTGAGGGTCCTTGGAAGCTACTCTTTCATAAATTATCCCATGTAAGGCATTGGCTATCGACCACCAACCACATTAAAAAATTGCATTTGGGCCAAGAAAAATTGTACCAGACTTGCTTCCACCAAGGCACCTAAATGTCCCCAATGTCTACTAGAGAAGCTAACCATATCCTGTAGACACTAAAAATTTCCTAGACAAATCCTCTCTGTCCCAAGAAAGAACATCATTACCAAGAAAAGTAGTACACTCACGAGACTGCAAAATCTGAAATAGCTCCTTCCTATCCTCCTCAAAACCTCCTAGAGGCCATTTAGAAGGGTGTTTCCAATGAAAGGAAGGAGCCAAACCTCTAACACACCCTATCTTATAAAAATCAACTATGTCCCAATCAGCAGCACTAAAATTTTGATAAAGGGCATGAACATGAGGATGAGTGGAAAGGATAGGAGGGTGCCCATCCCATGAGTCAAGACAAAATAAAGCTTGTGATCCCGAATGAAAAATCCAAAAGAGACCATCTTTAACCAACTAAGCTCCAAAATTTAGCGTATTCCAAATCATGGATCCTCTCCCTTCCAGAGGAAAGCGGTGAACTTCAACCACATCAATATCTGGAAAATACTTATGGGTGAGAATATGAGCCCAAAGCTGATGCTGGTTAGTACACCAATGCCAATAAAGATTTATAGCGAGAACCTGTCCATTTAAAATAGTTGATCATAAGCCAAGGCCACCCTCCTTCTAAGACCTACACACTATTTCCCATTTGACCAGACTCCATTTAGAAGTTGAAAGGTTCCCACTCCAAAGGAATTGATGGGACAGAGCATCAAATTCTTGAAGAAAATACATAGGAGCAGCCTGAACAAAACACATATAAATAGGAAGGGCTTGAATAAATGACTTTAACAGAGTCAGGCAAGCAGTAGTTGATAGCCATCAATGAGTCGAAGGGTTAACCTTTTGTCATAATTTATCAAGAAAAACTTTCTAGGAAGATCTAGGATATCTACCAATAGTAAGAGGAATACCCAAGTAAACAAAAGGAAGATACCCAATCTGAAACCTCGAAATAGCAGCAATATGCCTTTGAAGAGCCTGGGGAGTATTGAAGAAAAAAATGGAGGATTTGTTCTCATTAACTTTCTGACCCAAAGTTGCAAGATACACATCGAAAGCATGCCTAAAAGAAGTAGCTTCCTGAAGATGGGCTTGTCCCATAAATGAAGTATCATCCACAAACTGAAGATGTGAAAGAGGAGGGAAGCTAGCACCCCATTTACACCTATGAATCAAATCATGGTTAGCATGAAGCTTAAGAAAGTGGCCCAAACCCTAGCCAGAATGATAAATAGGTAAGGTGAAATAGGGTCCCCTTGGCGAAGTCCTCTAGAGGCACTAAAGGGCTCTGAAGGAACCCCATTCACAATAATAGAAAAAGAAGTTGAAGTAACACAACTCATAATCTAGTTCACCCACTGTTGGTAGAAGCTAAAGGCCAAGAGGATATTTTGGAGAAAACTCCATTTGATTCTATCATAAGCCTTATCCATATCCAAATTAATGAACATAGATCTCTCTTTTGATGTATGCATAGAATGAATAACTTCAGAAGCAATAACAATCCCATCAAGAATTTCCTTACTAGCCATAAAACTACCTTGTTCCTCTGAAATCACAACTGGAAGGCATATCTTGAGTCTGTCAGCAATCAATTTGGTGATAATTTTTTACACAACATTACATAGAGCAACGGGATGAA
This sequence comes from Chamaecyparis obtusa, assembly GCA_027943335.1. Classification (NCBI taxonomy): domain Eukaryota; kingdom Viridiplantae; phylum Streptophyta; class Pinopsida; order Cupressales; family Cupressaceae; genus Chamaecyparis; species Chamaecyparis obtusa. The sequence goes on from BSBK01002898.1 coordinate 214,050, forward strand.
AGGAGTCAAGATTGTCAGCACCTTCTTTCTTGGGGATAAGAGTCAGTAAAGTAGAGTTCAATGCATGAAGCATTTGCCTATCCCAAAGGGATTCCGTAACCACCTCCAAGAGATCCATATTAATAATTTCCTAAAATTCCTGAAAGAATTCTGCAGGGAAGCCATCTAGGCCTAGAGCTTTACCTTTATTCATCCCAAACACAACCTCTTCAAGTTTTGACATCAAAATTGGATGAATAAGAAAATGATTCATAGTTTTGGTGATAAGAGAGGGAATGCAAGAAAGTATCAAGTTCTTCTCCTCAACTGCAGGCCGAGAATCTTTAGCAAAAATGGTCGAATAAAATTGAAGGGCTTCCTTGGTCATAATAGACTAGGAGGAAATCTAAAGTCCTTCTACTATAACAAGACAAGAAATATACCCTTTATTATGACAAGCCTGAATAGAATGATGAAAAATTTAGTATTGTATCCCCTTCTCGCAGCCAATAAATGTGAGCCTTTTGTTTTCAGTAAATCTCTTCTTGAAGTTTCCATTCTTCCACTTCCCGCATAGCCTAGGATTCTGCCCTACCAAGAACCTCTATAAGCCCAGAGTCCCTGATTTGGCGAGTAATCACTGCAAGATGATCTAGAGCATTCCTCTTTCTAGACTGAAGGTTCCCAAAGAAAGAAGTATTCCATCACTTAAGATGATATTTGACATATTTAAGTTTCTTCTCAAAGAAAAACAAAGTTGTGCCATAAGCTGGGCCACCCTCTCTCCACCACTTAGCTACCAAATCATAAAGGGACGAGTCCCAGAGCCACATAAGCTGGAATCTAAAAGAAGGGTTCTTAGGGAGTGCAATAGTAGAAGAAGAGAACTTAATCGGCCAATGATCAGAACCTCTCAAATCAAGAATTTCAGAGCTTGTAATCAAGCCACCTCCAACCCAATAACAAGAAACAAGAAACCTATCCAAACGTTTTGAGATAACTTCTAGATCACTCTGTCTATTGTTCCAAGTGAAAACCACATTTGAAGGCTTAACATCTATAATAGAAAGAACATCCACCCGAGCTTGAAAAACATCAGAAGTAGGGCCAAGCCTAGGCCAACCTCCTCTTTTCTCCTCAAGACTTAAAATAGAATTAAAATCGCCTCCTAAAATCCAAGGAAAATAAGAAGCACAAGAACGCACATACCTAATGTGATCCTGGAGACAAATCTTCCCACGAATGTCCATAGGGGCATAAACATTTGTCACAAGAATAGTCTCACCAAAGTCCAAGGTAGTAGTCACCATAGAGATTGAGTGATAACTAGAACTCCACCAAAGGGGAGAAATCTTCTAAGGTTCCCAGAACAGAGCCAAACCTCCAGAATTCCCTTGCGAACCAATAATTTGACAGTGACTGGCATACCAAATGTGTGGAGCATGTTGATGCATAACCTCAATAGAAACCTTAGTCTCTTGAACACAAAAGATATATGGAGAATGAATTGCAATCAAATCATGAATAGCTTTTTGATGATAGGTGCTATTCAAACCCCTCACATTCCAAGAGAGAATGATCATGGAGGGGTTTGAGAAAAGTGAGCATCAATAGGTTTAACAAACCCAGATTCCACCAAAAGATCTCTAGTCATTTTTATCTTCTCAAGGGCTGTCTTCAACCCTTTTGAGGAGCTATCAACATGACCTTTCTTAAGGGGTCATTTTTTCACTCCCAATCTATGAGATGAACCCTTATTTTAAGAAGTGATCACATGTGGGACTCCTTCTGAAGCTAAATTCTCTAGCACCTCAAACTTGTCAAAGCCTCCATCTATTTGTCTATCCTTGAATGTCCTCTTCTGACCTCATCCTTTAGCCTTAGTTTTAACTGGTACAAATCCTTCCTAGTCCTTGCCCTGCCCACTCTGACACTCCTATAACACTTGGCAATATTTTTAGCATCTCTCCATTTTAGGGTTAGGGTTTCTAAGAGGAAGGTTTTCTAGGAGCATTTATTGTTATTTGTATTTTTATACTCTTTATTTTTTTCAATTTGGAGCATAGAGGAAGTAATTCTAGGAGCATTGTTGGGAGAGTGGCTCACAATGGGGGCAAGGGCCCAAAGTGGTCAATCCAAGGTAACCTATTATGGAGTTTTAATTAAGTGAAAATATAATTAAAATATACTAGGATGGGTTACACATTAATCAAGATAATTAAGTTTACTCCCCCATTTTTGTGTGTGAGCCTATGTGGACCATAGTTGGCTTTGAGAAGATCCGGTGGCATGTGTGGCACTAATTGGTAGATCAATAATCCTTTCTTTCAAAAAATATTGTCGATTCTGCATGAGTTCCACCTGGGGGCCAAAGTATATAGGGAGAGATATCTAGGACAATCCAAGAGTGGGAATGAGGAAGGGTGCTCCCTTTAATACCACAAAAACATAACAAAAACAAAGAAACAATGACAATTTGCAAGAACAAAAAATGGGCTTCTTATTATCTCCACAAATGTGGAATTACAAATTTCAAAATTACAATATGCAAAGCCACATGGGCATTTTCCCTTACAATATTCTGTAGGACAAAGCCTTGAGTCAATGCCTAGATCTACTACCCAGAACTGCCCTAGACAACACTATGGACCTTTCTTATATAGGCAATTTCCACCGCTCGAGAAGGTCTTAGAAATTTAGCCCTTAAGGCTGACTTCCCTAAGAATTAATTTATTTTCATTTCTTTTAAGATAGGGTCGACTCCAAATAATTACAAAATATGTTTTTAGATAGCCCAACTTCCGAAGGCCATAACTTTTTAATTGTAGTTCCATTTTCCTATTATAACCACTTTTTGAAAATGCTACGATGAGATGTATAGTGCCTGACTAGTGCAAGCTCCAATTAGTTGGGGTTCAATCGCGATCCGAAGCTTCTAAGGTCTTCAAAATTGAGCTCAATTATTTCATACCCAAAAACCTCAATAACTTCACTGATACAAATGATATGGCAATGAAACTCAACTAGTAGGCTGATATGACTAAGATGAACCTCCACCTGTGAAATTAGAACATTCTGAGATCGTATGACCAACTTACTAAAAATAGTAAGTTTCCATAAATAGAAGCTCTACACAATATAGCCCTTATTGAAAAAAAACCAGAAATATTTTTGGGTAATGCAAGATTTCTCTTACACCCTGGATGCTCCTACATTAGGGAGCTATGTTATGACACTCTCTGACATGCGTCTTAGGATTCTCTAACGTCAACCTTGTGATTTTTGTTTGGTCTAGAGTGGTGTTTTATGGTATCCCATGCATATTTTTGTGATATGTTATCCATATCTTTTGAGCATTTGTCATGTCATGATGGTCTTCTTGTGTTTTCTAATGATGTATTTTTTTGTCTTTTCTTGTGTTACTAGTTAATAGAAAGAATACAAAGCTAAATGAAAAAAAATCTAAAGACAAGAACAACAGAGGAAAATATCAGAACAAAAAAAAAGGAAGGAAAGATATAAAATAAAATAAAAAGAAACAACCTAAACTAGAAAAGGGAAACTAAATGACAACCAAATCTAAAATATGATCAAATAAAAACTATGGTGCTCTCGTCAAAGTGATATATCTAGAATCACACATGCATAGTTATCATGTTTTTGGATAAAACTATGTGAGTGAAGATTAAATCCTAGCTTGAACAAACATGAAGTGTAAAAGGGAGGGCCAAAACTTTGATTTATAGCACCCTAATGATGATGTAAACCATTGATGTTTTGGACTATCAGAATTTGGGGCGTTGGGGATCAGGGATTTTGGGGGTCAAAAGGGGACCTCTGATCCTTAATATGACAAAAATCAACCTTAAATGTGGATCAATGAGTAGGGAATGAGGGGTATCAAGGATCAGGAAATGGAGACCATCTCTAAATTTGTGACCCGCACAAAAGTTCAACTTAAGAAAAGTGGATGAAAAAAAGAACATGAGAAGAAATAAAATAATATAAATGAGAAGGGAAAGAAATAAAAACTTATCACTCAAACATTCAACTATTGAGAACACAAGGTCTATAATGTTACTCGACTAGTCTGATTGAATGACAAGGAATCAAAGAGAGAAAGAAGATAAGAGGAAATATGAAAATAGTGGGTCCCTAGTTGTCTAAATGCCCAAAATAGGGTTTGATTTGTGGAGGCAGAACAACTTGGTTAAATGAACCATAGCCTTGGATCAAGTTTTAATTACACATTAGAGACAATCTCAATATTTCTACAAAATACACACTTTGGACAAATATCTAAATATTTTTCTTGTAAAATATATTGACAAAAAAAACCCATTACATATGAGACTGTAGATTCCAAATACGTAATTTAGTTTTAAATTTGATTAATTTTTCAATTATATTCTACTCAACAAGTCCAAAAACTTAAAATAATAGGTTTTCTTCTTATTTTAATGTCTTCTATTTCTACATGTTTTGAAAAATAAATTACATGACATTAAACTATGAGCAATTATATACATTTAAAAAATAAAGAGTTAAAAAATGATATTTTTTCGTCAAATTATGCTTGTCATACATGAGGTGTTTAAAAAATAGCAATTATGCCCATACAAAATTAATTAAAAAACTATTTACAAATAAATTAAAAAAAAATTATTTTCATCAATCTTGATTGTGCGACATACATTTCCCTAAAGGATTTAGAGAAATAATTTCATTTAGGTCAAATTATGTTTGTTGTACACAAGCATGGTATGGTCTAGAAAAAGTGACCTTTAAAATGTAGTTTTTAGTAATGCCTACTGAAAGTCTATTTGTATCATCTGGGTAATCAAATAAATTACATATTTGAAAAGTAGAATTTTAGTACTAAAATTGTATTACTATTTTTTATATATGTTCAATCTATAAGTGCTACAAATGTTTAGGTCAAATAGGTCAAATTTGAAAAAAAAAAAAAAACTATTCCAATTTATGCACAAAAAGTAGACTCAAGTTCTTGCTAGCAACTAGGAGTAGATGTACATATTTTAAATATAATCCATAAAGAGAACAATGAGATCCTCATGAAGAATAATTAAATTTGGATTTCACCTATGCGCACTGATACTAGAAAAAGGAAAGAAAGTTGGTAATAGGGGATAGAAGCTAGCCCAATTCAATAACATAAAATGATAATCGAAATGATTATGAATCAGTCATCCAAGGTAATATACCTTATTATCAACTCAACCACCTCTACCTAGGTGTGTTTATAGGTTTCATCATAAGAACTCGCTACAATAATTTTCTTAAAATTTTTCCATTCATATTCCTTGAAGAAAATGGTGATTGCTTCATCAAATGCCTTGCAGTCTCTATAGAACTCCTTTCCTTAAGTCAACATACATTGAAATTTTAAAATGAAATATTCAGTAACATAAATTTCCACTTTGTAGGCACATATAAATTCATTCTTCCACCCATCTACAAAAGATTGCATTTCTAGTAGGTCATGGCCATGGAATTTTGATCCATATACTAGGTGATTCCACTGAAAAAGAGCTTACCCAACACTATTAGGTTATTCTTTCATTTCTCACTTGAATTGGGCTCCACACTATTGCAATCCCCCCACATTGAAAATTTGCAGAAGAGGCTTGCAAGTATCCAAAAGCCAACAAAGTTTAAGGGAAGGCTAGCAGAAAAATTACCTAGAATAGGTTTGATTAAAATAGAACTTGCAACCACATCAAGCCAATAAATTTAACATTTAGATATTGTTCCTTTAACATCTCGTAGTAGGATCTAGACAACTCAAATTTTGATTCCCAACAAAGTGAGTGTAATGGACCATCACTATACTAAGAGCTACTACTTTAGCACACGTGACTATCATCATAGATGATATTTTTTGCCTCTATGGGGAATTGATCATTTGTTCCCCAACAAAAAGTGTTAGCTTTGTTAACTCGATAGTAAGAAAAGAAATCAACAATCCTAACCTTTAAAAGTCTTTAGCATATCAAGACAATAAATAAAAAGACATAATTATTCAACTTATTTTTTGAATATCCTTTAGGTAATTAACAATATTTAAAGAGTTAGTCTCCAACCAAATTATTACATATACATGCTTTACAAAAATGTTAAACATGAACATTGATTGAGATATGAGAAAAAATAAATAAAATTATTTCTTTTCACTAGGCAAAGAAGATTTCCATTCTAAAAGCATGACTAGAAGAGACATCTGAATGTCTCTTGTTATGCACGAAATCAGCAAAGAGGATCAAGAATACCCATATGCCACATGTACGATCCCAAAGGTTAGCCTTTGAAAAGAATACATCATAAAAATTAGTTGAGCTTGGGTTCAATAATAATAGACCAAATATTGTAGAATCTACAACATCAAACTGTCTGAGAGGACTCCAAATTCCACAAGGTATGCAAAGCTAGAACCATTGGAAGATATAGAGAAATCTAGTGGGGCCGCAATCACAACTTGTAATTTCAAAAAGAGGTATTAAGGAACGAATGCCAATCTTTTCACCAAGGCGTCATTTAGTGAGTATCTAGTTTGTGTAACATAATTAGAGGTAGAGTAGACACAACCATGTGTAATGTTTGTTGATCTGAATGAACAAGTTGGTATTAGGCTTGCATATCTCTCTAGGATCAAAGATTCATAGTAGCTCTAGAAAAATAGTCCCAACATGTGTGAGTGCCACATTTGAGAAAATGTAGGGCATGAACCCCAGACATATATGCCAAAGATAACCCTTAAAATTTAACGAGTGGAGACCACTGAACATTGTGTTGGTTGATAGAAAGACCATTCTTAAAGCAAGGCTCGACTCACCTAAGGTGGGGTTTGATATCTTCCCAACCATGCCAAATACATAAAATTGCCTTCAATCTGAATGAGTCCTACATGGAATAAAAATAACCAATAAAGTGAAAGTAGGAATTTTTAATTGGGTGTTCACTAGATGGTTTCTATTAGTGCATACGGTTTATATTTGTCTTCACATAGTGCGTAATGTATAGAGATGCATCTATTACAACATTGAAATTTGTTGTTATCTTCTTGTATGGTAAAAGTAACATGATCCCCAGACAATGATATGTTTAGCTTCTTTTATATGAAATCCTGCGTGGTCTATAAGGTTTACCATGATCTCATGAGAATGTAATTTATTTATTTCAATTGTGAAACTTTATTTATACAGTACAATTATTGGAGCGATTGTACATAAGTATTAGATCGATTGTACATTTTTTAACTCTGTCAAAATAAATGATTAATAGAACAACAAGAAAACAATTCACTCTTCTACCAAAGAAAACAAGAATAATAAGCAATTAAATAAAAACAACAAATATACAGTTTCAAAACTTAGGATGAAAAAAAACATTAACAATAAGGACTTAGGGGCGCTCTGCCTCTAATGGGACCCGGTCCGGCTCGCTCAATTCGTTTTTACCTAGATTACCAGAACTACTTCGATTAAAATGCTCCATAATATACTAGAATGCTTAACTCGACGCTTGGGATGCCAGTGCCTTCAATTCAACCAAAGGTCTCCTCAATTTCTTCTTTAGGCGTTCCCTATAACTTTCCTGCCAACATTGAGTAAATTGTGGATGTGGATTTCTGATATTGGCTACACACTTTCTGCAAGAGTAAAGTATCAGCTAGGCAGAAAGTGGGCACAATGGAGCCATATCACAATCCTCGTCCCACACGAAATATGCTTCGAATCTTTCTCATTTTATTGAGGGGAATTAAACAGCTAGTGCACGTATTGTTGAGAAAGATTAAAGCGCTATTGCAGCTATTGAGAGGGATTGTAAGGGTTCCGCTGCTGTTGGAGGAATCGTTCAGACGGATTAATGTAAGGCTTCAAGCTTATCGTCCACCTCCTCCAATAGTAGTTTTTGCTATGGTAGCCTTCTTTTTTACCATTGGTGCTATGCTGGGGTATTTAATGCCTTATGAGCACCCCATTTTCTATTATATCATCTACTTTGGTGCTCTCTATCCCTGCTACCTTCTCAGTGTCGTTATCTCTGACTATTTAACTCACAACTTCATCCGCCCGTTCTTCCACCAGTTAGAAGAATACGATGGCCTCCCATATTAAAACTATGTCATATATTTGACGCTAAAAAGGTTGTTATCTTACTTGATGTTTGGCAATCGATCGTGTTTTCATTGAAAATTTCTGAAACATAATCTTAGCATATCATTCAATGTGGAGATTCAATAATAAATCACCCTTTTCATAATGATTAATCTTGGATTTATATTGTTTTTCAGTTTGAAGTTCTGTGAACTGCTTTGAAGGTTTTCCATTAGACGCTCCATTTAAATTTAGATTGAAGCAATTTATACACGTGCTAAAATGAGTCGATAAAAAGGTAATCTCTGCAACGTTTGGATACAATAAATCATAGTAATACTTTTTGTAAAAAGTAAGCTCTATAAAGTTTGGATAAAATAATTCACAGTAAGTTTTTGCCGAATCAGTTGCATGATGACCCTTTGTATCAACAGAATTGAAGATTCCGCAGAGACAAAGATTAAATAATGTGGATTTGATATTAAACATGTACGCACAAGCAAATTGATTTAGTTTGAAGTCAATCAAACCTGAATTGGTAGTAGAGAAAACCATTTCCAAAGATGTTTAAGAGAAGTTAGATATTATTAAATATTTGAGACAACAATTTCAATACAGATAAAAAGGCTAGTAGATTAACCACTATTATTGGGCTTTAATATAAACTAATTCACAGTAATTTTATCCGAATCAGTTGCATGATGGCCCTTTGTATCAGCAGAATTGAAGATTCCGCAGAGACAAAGATTAAATAATGTGGATTTGATATTAAACATGTACGCACAAGCAAATTGATTTAGTTTGAAGTCAATCAAACCTGAGTTGGTAGTGGAGAAAACCATTTCCAAAGATGTTTAAGAGAAGTTAGATATTATTAAATATTTGAGACAATAATTTCAATAGAGATAAAAAGGCTAGTAGATTAACCACTATTATTGGGCTTTAATATAAACTATTTGAAGGGATCTCCTATTCTATTTACATTTCTTACGTTTTTATTATATATAACTCAAACTATATAATTTTGACTACAAAATAATTTATTTTTTCTCTCTCAATTTTTTTCTTTGTCTTATTTTTGATATTTATTCATTCTTTTGTTTCTTCTATTTCTAATCGGTCATTAGTTAATTATTAGCTCTACTTCTCTTATCTTACATTTCTTAGACTGACATTTTAATATTTTAAAGTTTTTGTTTTAAAAAGTAAAGTGGTAGATGTCATTGAATAAATTTTTTTATCGAAAATATCAAGTACAACTCAAATAAAGTGCATATAATAGTGTGAGGAAGTCACCCAACCATCCTAAATAAAATAAAAAACAATAGTTATAGACTCTAAACACAAATCCTCTAGTAAAGGCTAGGAATTAAAAAGAGAGCGCCGAGAATACAAGCAACAATTATGCCAAAGATTGAACAAGAAGTCCATCCAACCACCCTAGGAACATGCAAATGTAAGAGAAATAAGTCCCAAATCTAAGTCACCATAGAGGATACAAAAAAATACAATAACAATAGATTATGCAAGTATAGAGTATGCTAGAAAGAAAATAGTACCAATGATAATGTTGAAAACATAACACAAAAGCAATAAAAAAAATTGAGGCATGTAGCAAGCATCACCAATGGTCCTCAACGGTGGCTGTTGTAACATAAGAAATATGGATATGTGGGATATGGTCCTATTTGCTTAGTTACACTCAAAAGGAAGATGACTCGCTAGGCTCAAGATGGCCCAAGTGCTAAATGGGTGCAATTATCCTTCACTTATGCAAAAGATGTTGGATGTAAAAAATGGAATAATGGATGTAATATATAGAAAAAAATAGGGAAAGAGGTTTAGTTTCATCAAACATAAACTGGCATAAATTAGATAGGCAGATTCTGTTATTGAAAATGGAACCTAGAGATAGATATTGACATATTAATTCAATTTAGAGAAAAGATGGAGCGACCAAATTGTAAGTGTCAATTTTATCCTTGAATTTTTGCCCATTTTTAGTCTCAAATTGTAGCCAAGGTCCTAAATTCTCTAGATTTGTTAATAGATCCGGTACAACCTATTCCTTCACATACAAAAAGGGAAATTGTTGGGTATAAAGAGGTTTGTCTCAGCCAAAATGTAGTTGAGGAATCAACCTTGAAATTGAAATAAAATATGTATGGAAAATGTTCTAAAATAAAGTAAATGCTAGATCTTAAAACAAAATATTTATACCTTCACAAATAGATTTGGAAGATACTTGAATGTTGTTGTGGTATCTTGTATTGTTGAGAAGAATCAAGGACGCCTTTCACAAATGTCTAGATCTACAAATACTCATGAAATCTATAATTTTTGTATGCTAGATGTCACTTGCATTAAGAAGGAACCAATTTACATTAATATTTATGAAGTTGAAATACTAATCTTGTTGCATGATTGAGGTCTCCTCTACTTAGCATTCAATGAGGGAGAGAAGATTACCTTGAAAATATTCCTTGAATACATGAAATATTTCTTAGGATGATTAAGATCATATGTATATGCTGTAATGAATGCTTAGTTTCCTTCTAGATTGATTGATTGATGGATTTCAAAAATGAGGAGAGGTGGATTTTTTTATATTCCTCTCACAAATATTTTTAGAGCACAAAACTCCAATAGGGATGACATGAGTTTGGATCTCCCACTTAACTATTGAGATCTACCCTTGATTTAATTTTTGAGAAAAAAATGGAGGACCAAGTCATAAGTATCGACTTGGTCTGGGGCCAAGTCAATAGTGGTGACTTGGTCCCATTAAAAGGCTTTAAAATTTGACCTAGATGTCCTAATTGGGCTAGGATTTCATGAATGATAAACACTATCTGAAAAAGATCAATCATAACAAACACACACACTAAAATATGACCTAACTAAGAATATAATTATATGTGATCATAATTTAGAATGGCACATTTATCCCCCACATTAGTGAGAGTATGAGATTACTTCATGGTGACGATAAATTGGACCAAAATAATGGAAAAATTTATCAAGGTCAAGAAGACAAGGAGACACTAAGATCCAAAGTGACTTAGGTCCTCATCAAATCCAAAGCCAAGATAAAAAGAATCAACACTTAAAAAAGAGAGAATAAAAAGAATCAACACTTCAAAAAGAGAGAGAATAGGAGACATGACCATACTAGCCTACTAAGGTTTGTCTTAATATGAGCCACGTAAAGAGAGACCAGTGTAAGTGATGACATTGAAAATCTTAATTTCTACATTATGCTTGTTAAACCATGAAAAAGGATAACCAAATGAACAATTATCTGCAAGGAAATTCACCCTAGGAGGATTAGGCATAAGGAAAGCATTATCTCGATAGGAATATATTGAATAATGCTTATATGAAAATAATAGACATGAACATTTATAATACACAGGATAAAATAATGTAATGCAATTCGCAAGGGATTGAAAGGTTAAACTCAAAGAAAGAATTGTCTCCAAGGTCATATACTAAGAAGTTTGTGCAAATAATTGACCTTTTTTTGTGTGTGCGTAATAGTAAATCGCCCTTTTCATAATGATTAATCTTGGATTTATATTGTTTTCCAGTTTGAAGTTCTGTGAACTGCTTTGAAGGTTTTCCATTAGACGCTCCAGTTAAATTTATATTGAAGCAATTTATACCGCTGCTAAAATGAGTCGATAAAGAGGTAATCTCTGTAACGTTTGGATACAATAAATCATAGTAATACTTTTTGTAAAAAGTAAGCTCTATAAAGTTTGGATACAATAATTCACAGTAAGTTTTTTCCGAATCAGTTGCATGATGGCCCTTTGTATCAACAGAATTGAAGATTCCGCAGAGACAAAGATTAAATAATGTGGATTTGATATTAAACATGTACGCACAAGCAAATTGATTTAGTTTGAAGTCAATCAAACCTGAGTTGGTAGTAGAGAAAACCATTTCCAAAGATGTTTAAGAGAAGTTAGATATTATTAAATATTTGAAACAACAATTTCAATAGAGATAAAAAGGCTAGTAGATTAACCACTATTATTGGGCTTTAATATAAAATATTTGAAGATATCTCCTATTCTATTTACACTTCTTACTTTTTTATTATATATAACTCCTTAATTCAGAGTATACAATTTTGACTACAAAATAATTTTTATTTTCTCTTAATTTTTTTCTTTGTCTTATTTTGGCATTTATTCATTCTTTTGCTTCTTCTATTTCTAATCGGTCATCAGTTAATTATTAGCTCTACTTATCTTATCTTACATTTCTTTAGACCAAGATTTTAATATTTTAAAGTTTTTGTTCAATTATTTTTACCTTATTTTTTGTTTTAAAAAATAAAGTGGTGGATGTCATTGAATAATTTTTTTCTCAAACAAAATCAAGTACAACTAAAATAAAATACATATAATAGTGTGAGGAAGTCACCCAACCACTCTAAATAAAATACAAAACAATAGTTATAGACTCCAAACACAAATCTTCTAGTAAAGGCTAGGAATAAAAAAGAGAGTGATGAGAATACAAGAAACAATTATACCAAAGATTGAACAAGAAGTCCATCCAACCACCCTAGGAACATGAAAATGTAAGAGAAATAAGTCCCAAATCTAAGCCATCATAGAGGATACAAAAAAATACAATAATAATAGATTATGCAAGTCTAGAGTATGCTAGAAAGAAAATAGTACTAATGATAATACTGAAAACATAACACAAAAGCAATAAAAAAAATTGTGGCATGTAGCAAGGATCACCAATGGTCCTCATCGATGGCTGTTGGAACCTAAGAAATATGGATATGTGGGGTATGGTCCTATTTCCTTAGTTACACTCAGAAGGAAGATGACCCGCTAGGCTCAAGATGGCCCAATTGCTAAATGGGTGCAATGATCCTTCACTTATGCAAAAGATGATGTAGATAAAAAATGGAATAATGGATGTAATATATAGAACAAAATAGGGAAAGAGGTTTACTTTCAACAAACATAGACTGGAATAAACTAGATAGGCAGATTTTGTTATTGAAAATGGAACCTCGAGATAGATATTGACATATAAATTTAATTGAGAGAAAAGATGGAGGGACCAAATCGTAAGTGTCAATTTTATCCTTGAATTTTTGCCCATTTTTGGTCTCAAATTGAAGCCAAGGTCCTATATTCTCTAGATTTGGTAGTAGATTCATTACAACGTATTCCTTCACATACAAAAAGGGAAATTGTTGGGTATAAAGAGGTTTGTCTCAGCAAAAATTTAGTTGAGAAATCAACGTTGAAATTGAAATAAAATATGTATGGAAAATGTGGTAATATAAAGTAAATGCTAGATCTGAAAATAAAATATTTATACCTTCACAAATAGATTTGGAAGATATTTGAATGTTATTGTGGTATCTTGTATTGTTGAGAATAATCAAGGACACCTTTCACAAATGTCTAGACCTATAAATACTCATCAAATCTATAAAAAAAATTATGGTTGATGTCACTTGCATTAAGAAGGAACCAATTCACATTAATATTTATGTAGTTGAAATACTGATCTTGTTTCATGATTGACGTCTCCTCTACTTAGCGTTCAATGAGGGAGAAAAGATTTCTATAATAAAGAAGATTACCTTGAAAAGATTCCTTGAATACATGAAATATTTCTTAGGATGATTAAGATCATATGTATATGCTATAATGAATGCTTGGTTTCTTTCTAGATTGATTGATTGATGGATTTTGAAAATGAGGAAAGGTGGATTTTTTAATATACCTGTCACAAATATTTTCAAAGCGCAAAACTCAAATAGGGATGACATGAGTTTGGATTTCCCATTGAACTATTGAGATCTACCTTTGATTTAATTTTTGAGAAAAAAATGGAGGATGAAGTCATAAGTGGTGACTTGGTCTGGGGGCAAGTCAATAGTGGTGACTTGGTCCCATTAAAAGGCTTTAAAATTTGGCCTAGATGTCCTAATAGGATTAGGAATTCATGAATGATAAACACAATCTAAAAAAGATCAATCATAAAAACCACAAGAGTCCAAGGACACTAAAATATGACCTAACTAAGAATATAATTATATGTGATCATAATTTAGGATGACACATTTATCCCACACTTTAGTGAGAGTATGGCATTACTTCATGGTGGCAATAAATTGGAACAAAGTAATAGAAACATTTATCAAGGTCAAGGAGACAAGGAGACACTAAGATCCAAAGTGACTTAGGTCCTCATCAAATCCAAAGCTAAGATAAAAAGAATCAACACTTCAAAATGAGAGAGAATAGGAGACATGACCATACTATCCTACTAAGGCTTGTCTTAATATGAGATACGTAAAGAGAGACCAGTGTAAGTGATGACATTTAAATTCTTGAAATCTACATTATGCTAATCAAATCATGGAAAAGGATAACCAAGTGAATAATTATCTGCAAGGAAATTCACCCTAGGAGGATTAGGCATAAGGAAAGCATTATCTCGATAAAAATATACAGAATAATGCTTATAAGAAAATAATATACATGAACAAATAATGTACAGGATAAAATAATGTAATGCAATTGGAAATGGAGTGTAAGGATAAACCCAAAGAAAGATTGTCTCCAAGGTCATATACAAAGAAGTTTGTGCAAATAATTGACCTCTTTTTTGTGTGTGCAAAATTATAACAAGGAGTAGAGTGTATGCCCCCACATAAAAGCAATTACAAATGAATCAATTGGAAAACGACATTCAATAGAGTTTACATGTATCCAAAAGATGTTTCCACTATGATATGCCCCAAACTAAGAATGAACAAAGGGGGATGAAGTACATGTAAAATGAGAGAAAAAAGGGATTTACTAACCCATAGAAAAGTATGATCATATGATAACTCATGTGTATCAAGAATTATTGCAAAATAAATTGACATCATCCCCCATAGGTAGTAGAACTACAAGCATAATGGAATAAGAATATATAATAGATAAGAATAAAAGTCTTTTATGATTGGCATTGTGTTCAGATAAAAAAGAATAGATAGTTGATATATATTTCATCATCTCAATTTAGATAACATAATTACACATCTAGGAAAAAAGAACATCCAGGACATAACATATATATGATATATACAAGAAACAAGATACAAATAGAGGAATGTCATTATACAATGATCCTTTCATATTTTATCCTAATGGAATAACAAGGGTCATCTAATGAAATATAAACATAATATATAAAAAGGAGAACATCATTGGGGAAGCCCAACATGCACATGAAAATACATAAAAAAATCCACCGTACAAGAGGAGCTAGTCAAGCATATCTCCTATCCGTCATCTTGATGTTTACTATATATAAGAAAAAATGCACAATATGCTAGTGGGTGAAACGTCAAGAAAGAGAGATTGAGAAATTGAAATATTTTAATAAGGACCATACTCTAATGATGAGTCAATTTATTTGTTACTAGGAGACAGGGATAACATTTCCAAATATCTATTAGATAATTCATGACTAATTTCAATAAGATCATACAAATCATCAAAATTGTTATCACTAATATCACTTGCATTAAAAATATTTTTATCATCGTCAAGGTTATATTCTTCACCTAAATTAATTAAAAAATATATCATCATGCTTATTCAATTTTATTTTCTTCAAATTAACTTCCTCCCTTGGGATATGTATAGGTGGGTTAAAGGGAATCAAATCAGTAGAAGGTATCTTAAGGGAGAATTTTTTTTGGGAAGCAAGCTTATGGCATCTACAATGGCAATCACCAGAACATAAATTGCATTTGGTTCTATTTGAAATTAGAATGGTTGAGAATCAATCAACATTAGTTCTATTCCTCTCTTAGGAAGAAGAACTGAGGGAATCTCTCTAGGTTGATAGATAGAAGTTGTGGAACAATTGTAAGATATAGGAGATAGATCATAGGCGTAAATAGGATGAATGGAATGTGTAGGAAGGATTCTATCTCTAGGTTAAGGAGATGGAAAATCCTTTGTCTTTATCTATTCAAAAATATTTTTAGACATTGACATTTCAGTAGTATAGGAAGATATGATCTTGCAAAAGGTTGTAATGTTGAGGTATGCTAGGCCAAAATAAGTCAGGTCAAATTTCCTACAAAATGCTAAAGGCTGATAGAGGCTATGATTAATCATGATGATTTTTCCTTTATGGAAAAAATTGAAACAATTATGGATAGGAGAGGCAATATATTTAATGGAAGTAAAAGAAGGAATGTGAAATCTAACATGAAATTGATCAAAACTTGAGATGACCAAAAGGTGACATCGAAGAAATTTATTACCAACTTCAATGAGAAAAGCAATAGAACCATGAGTAGTGTTGCCCGTCAAATAAATTTTTACCTTATTTTATATGTGGCATTTTCTTTAAGCTTTGTCAAAGTTTAGGTTGCAAATTGAACCTTGAACTTTGAACTTGAACCGGCCGGTTCAAGGTTCAAAGTTCAATGTATATTTCTCCAAAGCATTGTGTATATGTTGCGTTGGGTAAAAGCCTCTCCTTGTTGTGGTCTCATGTCCGTGTGTAAATGTTGAATTAAATCTTGAACTTTGAACAACAGTACAAAGTTCAAAGTTCATGTTAGAATGTGCACTTCTACAACTTTACACTTAAAAGTTTCCCAAGCCAAGTTTTAAAATCATGGTTTGTAATTTATTTGAACTTGTTATGGAAATCATTGGGGTCCACCACGGTTTTTGTATGTGCATATAAATTAAAACATCATGAATCATGTACTTTGAATCTGATCTTTATGGTTCAAGGATCAATTTTTGAGATGTAATAATACCTGGATATAAGCCGTCAGCCAAATCTTTGCTGACTGACAATGAAATGACTGATGTGACTAAAAGAGTGGTGCCATCTCAGCTCATGTGATTTTCTTACTAAATAGAAGCGTGAGAAACACGCTGTTATCATTTATTACGGTGTAAAAATGAATTGATGGCAGTTTTTTGTGAAATGATGGGAACTGAAGCAAGTGTGTATTTATTCTTTTTCCCTCTCTTTGCATTTCTTTATTCTATTCTGCTATCTTCTGGAGGCATTTTTGGAGCAGTGAGGGTAACATTATCAAAAGGCAGGAAAACGGTGAGTTCTACAACAAACTTGGCCTTGTAATTCATTTGATCTTCTTCATTTTAAAGCAAAAAGAGTTATCTTCATAAGAATTTTACAAGGTTATATTTCAGTATGTCTTCTTCCAAAGTAAAATTCATGAAGGAGAATAGATTTTCTCTAGTTAGTTGTTGTTTACCTAAAATGAGGGATACAACTATAATGGATGATGATATTAGAGAGATTGTTTTAAGGCTAAGAAAAATGGTTGATGAAGCCATATTCGTTAGGATTGTAGAGAGTGGTTTATTAGAAGCTATTAGTTTCCTTGAGGTGATTCCCTACCCAGAGTTAGTAATAGAATGTTGTAACAGGTATGACAAAGCTACGAGGTGCATAAAAATGGAAAGCAGTGAAGTCCTGGTGAATATCGATAGAACAGTAATAATGGCTGCTCTTGGGATTCCATCAGTTGAGGTCTATGGAGATTGGAGTATTAATAAGGCCATAGCATATTCTAAGCTAAACAAGAAAGAATATAGGAATAACATAGCCAGGGATTGGCTCATAAACTCAGAAAAAGGGGGTTCCTGCTTGCCTAGACCTCTCAAAAAGGATCACCTATTCAAAGAAGTTAGAGATATAAAGATAATGTTGAATAGGGTTAGAGGTAATCCCACAGATACCAACTAGGAAGATTAGATGTACATTTTGTGCAGGCCATCCTAGACATTGGTAATGTTGTTGACTGGGCTGAAATAATAGCTAAACAATTACATGAGAGTTTATCCCAGCCAACTTTACTTTCCATTGTTTATATGTCCTCATATCTCTTTTATATTCTTGCCATTTGTAGGATCTGGGATGGTTTGCCTCATGAATATGGAATAGCAGTATGCCCATCTATGAATATCACCCCCTATTACAAAAATGGAGAGCCCCCACAAGTTTCAAGAAAGTGCATGATACCATTTTGTCCAAATTGGTCTTTGAATTGAGGGGAAAACCTAATTGTAGAATATCAGAAGAGGCTATGGAATTTGTGAAAATTTATTAGAGTTTTTATATCCAGTTCCCTACTTTTACCTATTTAAGAGTAGCAGGTTTTTAGTGATGCTCCCCTAAAACTTCCTAGGTATTGTTCAGATAAGTGCATTCTTCTTGAAGTAGGGAGGTAGTTGCTGATGGTTGAGAAGAAGTACAAGGTCAAAAGAGGTATTGGTGCTTTCTTCCCACTTGAGCTAGGACACTACAAATTTTGG